>JAQIHN010000061.1:0-141097 GCA_027917425.1 Gastrophryne carolinensis
ACCCTCATCTCTGCCCTGCTCCATGCTGCACCCTCATCTCTGCCCTGCTCCATGCTGCACCCTCATCTCTGCCCTGCTTCATGCTGCACCCTCATCTCTGCCCTGCTCCATGCTGCACCCTCATCTCTGCCCTGCTCCATGCTGCACCCTCATCTCTGCCCCTGCTCCATGCTGCACCCTCATCTCTGCCCAGCTCCATGCTGCACCCTCATCTCTGCCCCTGCTCCATGCTGCACCCTCATCTCTGCCCCTGCTCCATGCTGCACCCTCATCTCTGCCCCTGCTCCATGCTGCACCCTCATCTCTGCCCTGCTCCATGCTGCACCCTCATCTCTGCCCTGCTCCATGCTGCACCCTCATCTCTGCCCTGCTCCATGCTGCACCCTCATCTCTGCCCTGCTCCATGCTGCACCCCCACCTTTGCCCTGCTCCATGCTGCACCCTCATCTCTGCCCTGCTCCATGCTGCACCCCCATCTCTGCTCTGCTCCATGCTGCACCCTATTTCTAACCTGCCCCATGCTGCATCCCATCTCTGCCCTGCTCCATGCTGCACATTCATCATTGCCCTGCTCCATGCTGCACCCCCATCTCTGCCCCTGCTCCATGCTGCACCCCATCTCTGACCTTGCTCCATGTTGCACCCCCATCTCTGCCCTTGCTCCATGCTGCCCCCCCATCTTTGCCCTGCTCCATGCTGCACCCCCATCTCTGCCCTGCTCAATGCTGCACCCACACCTCTGCCCTGCTCCATGCTGCACCCCCACCTTTGCCCTGCTCCATGCTGCACCCTCATCTCTGCCCTGCTTCATGCTGCACCCTCATCTCTGCCCTGCTCCATGCTGCACCCTCATCTCTGCCCCTGCTCCATGCTGCACCCCCACCTTTGCCCTGCTCCATGCTGCACCCTCATCTCTGCCCTGCTTCATGCTGCACCCTCATCTCTACCCTGCTCCATGCTGCACCCTCATCTCTGCCCAGCACCATGCTGCACCCCATCTCTGCCCTGCTCCATGCTGCACCCCATCTCTGCCCTGCTCCATGCTGCACCCCCACCTTTGCCCTGCTCCATGCTGCACCCTCATCTCTGCCCTGCTTCATGCTGCACCCTCATCTCTACCCTGCTCCATGCTGCACCCTCATCTCTGCCCAGCACCATGCTGCACACCATCTCTGCCCTGCTCCATGCTGCACCCCATCTCTGCCCTGCTCCATGCTGCACCCTCATCTCTGCCCCTGCTCCATGCTGCACCCTCATCTCTGCCCTGCTCCATGCTGCACCCTCATCTCTGCCCTGCTCCATGCTGCACCCTCATCTCTGCCCCTGCTCCATGCTGCACCCTCATCTCTGCCCTGCTCCATGCTGCACCCTCCTCTCTGCCCCTGCTCCATGCTGCACCCCCACCTTTGCCCTGCTCCATGCTGCACCCTCATCTCTGCCCTGCTCCATGCTGCACCCCCATCTCTGCTCTGCTCCATGCTGCACCCTCATCTCTGCCCTGCTCCATGCTGCACCCTCATCTCTGCCCCTGCTCCATGCTGCACCCTCATCTCTGCCCTGCTCCATGCTGCACCCCCATCTCTGCTCTGCTCCATGCTGCACCCTCATCTCTGCCCTGCTCCATGCTGCACCCCCATCTCTGCCCTGCTCTATGCTGCACCCTCATCTCTGCCCTGCTCCATGCTGCACCCTCATCTCTGCCCCTGCTCCATGCTGCACCCCCACCTTTGCCCTGCTCCATGCTGCACCCTCATCTCTGCCCTGCTCCATGCTGCACCCCCATCTCTGCTCTGCTCCATGCTGCACTCCCATCTCTGCCCTGCTCCATGCTGCACCCCCACCTTTGCCCTGCTCCATGCTGCACCCTCATCTCTGCCCTGCTCCATGCTGCACCCCCACTTTTGCCCTGCTCCATGCTGCACCCTCATCTCTGCCCTGCTCCATGCTGCACCCCCATCTCTGCTCTGCTCCATGCTGCACCCTATTTCTAACCTGCCCCATGCTGCACCTTCATCTCTGCCCTGCTCCATGCTGCACCCTCATCTCTGCCCTGCTCCATGCTGCACCCCCACCTTTGCCCTGCTTCATGCTGCACCCCCACCTTTGTCCTGCTTCATGCTGCACCCTCATCTCTGCCCTGCTCCATGCTGCACCCTCATCTCTGCCTTGCTCCATGCTGCACCCCCATCTCTGCTCTGCTCCATGCTGCACCCTATTTCTAACCTGCTCCATGCTGCATCCCATCTCTGCCCTGCTCCATGCTGCGCCCCCCTTATATGCACTGCTCCATGCTGCACCCTCATCTCTGCCCTGCTCCATGCTACACCCCCATCTCTGCCCTGCTCCATGCTGCACCCCCATCTCTGCCCTGCTCCATGCTGCACCCCCATCTCTGCCCTGCTCCATGCTGCACCCACACCTCTGTCCTGCTCCATGCTGCACCCCCACCTTTGCCCTGCTCCATGCTGCACCCTCATCTCTGCCCTGCTTCATGCTGCACCCTCATATCTGCCCTGCTCCATGCTGCACCCACACCTCTGTCCTGCTCCATGCTGCACCCCCACCTTTGCCCTGCTCCATGCTGCACCCTCATCTCTGCCCTGCTTCATGCTGCACCCTCATATCTGCCCTGCTCCATGCTGCACCCTCATCTCTGCCCCTGCTCCATGCTGCACCCCCACCTTTGCCCTGCTCCATGCTGCACCCTCATCTCTGCCCTGCTCCATGCTGCACCCTCATCTCTGCCCTGCTCCATGCTGCACCCTCATCTCTGCCCAGCTCCATGCTGCACCCTCATCTCTGCCCCTGCTCCATGCTGCACCCTCATCTCTGCCCCTGCTCCATGCTGCACCCTCATCTCTGCCCCTGCTCCATGCTGCACCCTCATCTCTGCCCTGCTCCATGCTGCACCCTCATCTCTGCCCCTGCTCCATGCTGCACCCTCATCTCTGCCCTGCTCCATGCTGCACCCTCATCTCTGCCCTGCTCCATGCTGCACCCCCACCTTTGCCCTGCTCCATGCTGCACCCTCATCTCTGCCCTGCTCCATGCTGCACCCCCATCTCTGCTCTGCTCCATGCTGCACCCTATTTCTAACCTGCCCCATGCTGCATCCCATCTCTGCCCTGCTCCATGCTGCACATTCATCATTGCCCTGCTCCATGCTGCACCCCCATCTCTGCCCCTGCTCCATGCTGCACCCCATCTCTGACCTTGCTCCATGCTGCACCCCCATCTCTGCCCTTGCTCCATGCTGCCCCCCCATCTTTGCCCTGCTCCATGCTGCACCCCCATCTCTGCCCTGCTCAATGCTGCACCCACACCTCTGCCCTGCTCCATGCTGCACCCCCACCTTTGCCCTGCTCCATGCTGCACCCTCATCTCTGCCCTGCTTCATGCTGCACCCTCATCTCTGCCCTGCTCCATGCTGCACCCTCATCTCTGCCCCTGCTCCATGCTGCACCCCCACCTTTGCCCTGCTCCATGCTGCACCCTCATCTCTGCCCTGCTTCATGCTGCACCCTCATCTCTACCCTGCTCCATGCTGCACCCTCATCTCTGCCCAGCACCATGCTGCACCCCATCTCTGCCCTGCTCCATGCTGCACCCCATCTCTGCCCTGCTCCATGCTGCACCCCCACCTTTGCCCTGCTCCATGCTGCACCCTCATCTCTGCCCTGCTTCATGCTGCACCCTCATCTCTACCCTGCTCCATGCTGCACCCTCATCTCTGCCCAGCACCATGCTGCACACCATCTCTGCCCTGCTCCATGCTGCACCCCATCTCTGCCCTGCTCCATGCTGCACCCTCATCTCTGCCCCTGCTCCATGCTGCACCCTCATCTCTGCCCTGCTCCATGCTGCACCCTCATCTCTGCCCTGCTCCATGCTGCACCCTCATCTCTGCCCCTGCTCCATGCTGCACCCTCATCTCTGCCCTGCTCCATGCTGCACCCTCCTCTCTGCCCCTGCTCCATGCTGCACCCCCACCTTTGCCCTACTCCATGCTGCACCCTCATCTCTGCCCTGCTCCATGCTGCACCCCCATCTCTGCCCCTGCTCCATGCTGCACCCCATCTCTGACCTTGCTCCATGCTGCACCCCCATCTCTGCCCTTGCTCCATGCTGCCCCCCCATCTTTGCCCTGCTCCATGCTGCACCCCCATCTCTGCCCTGCTCAATGCTGCACCCACACCTCTGCCCTGCTCCATGCTGCACCCCCACCTTTGCCCTGCTCCATGCTGCACCCTCATCTCTGCCCTGCTTCATGCTGCACCCTCATCTCTGCCCTGCTCCATGCTGCACCCTCATCTCTGCCCCTGCTCCATGCTGCACCCCCACCTTTGCCCTGCTCCATGCTGCACCCTCATCTCTGCCCTGCTTCATGCTGCACCCTCATCTCTACCCTGCTCCATGCTGCACCCTCATCTCTGCCCAGCACCATGCTGCACCCCATCTCTACCCTGCTCCATGCTGCACCCCATCCCGGCCCTGCTCCATGCTGCACCCCAATCTCTGCCCCTGCTCCATGCTGCACCCCATCCCTGCCCTGCTCCATGCTGCACCCCATTCCTGCCCTGCTCCATGCTGCACCCCCATCTCTGCCCTGCTCCATGCTGCACCCCCATCTCTGCCCTGCTCCATGCTGCACCCCCATCGCTGCCCTGCTCCATGCTGCACCCCATCTCTGCCCCGCTCCATGCTGCACCCCATCTCTGCCCCGCTCCATGCTGCACCCCCATCTCTGCCCCGCTCCATGCTGCACCCCATCTCTGCCCCGCTCCATGCTGCACCCCCATCGCTGCCCTGCTCCATGCTGCACCCCATCTCTGCCCTGCTCCATGCTGCACCCCATCTCTGCCCTGCTCCATGCTGCACCCCCATCGCTGCCCCTGCTCCATGCTGCACCCCATCTCTGCCCTTGCACCATGCTGCACCCCATCTCTGCCCTGCTCCATGCTGCACCCCATCTCTGCCCTGCTCCATGCTGCACCCCCATTGCTGCCCCTGCTCCATGCTGCACCCCCATCTCTGCCCTTGCTCCATGCTGCACCCCCATCACTGCCCTGCTCTATGCTGCACCCCCATCTCTGCCCTTGCTCCATGCTGCACCCCCATCTCTGCCCTTTCTCCATGCTGCACCCCCACCTTTGCCCTGCTCCATGCTGCACCCCCATCTCTGCCCTGCTCCATGCTGCACCCCCACCTTTGCCCTACTCCATTCTGCACCCTCATCTCTGCCCTGCTTCATGCTGCACCCTCATCCCTGCCCTGCTCCATGCTGCACCCCCATCTCTGCCCTGCTCCATGCTGCACCCTCATTTCTGCCCTGCTCCATGCTGCACCCCCATCTCTGCCCTGCTCCATGCTGCACCCTCATCTCTGCCCTGCTCCATGCTGCACCCCCATCTCTGCCCTGCTCCATGCTGCACCCCCATCTCTGCCCTGCTCCATGCTGCACCTTCATCTCTGCCCTGCTCCATGCTGCACCCCATCCCGGCCCTGCTCCATGCTGCACCCCAATCTCTGCCCCTGCTCCATGCTGCACCCCATTCCTGCCCTGCTCCATGCTGCACCCCCATCTCTGCCCTGCTCCATGCTGCACCCCCATCTCTGCCCTGCTCCATGCTGCACCCCCATCGCTGCCCTGCTCCATGCTGCACCCCATCTCTGCCCCGCTCCATGCTGCACCCCATCTCTGCCCCGCTCCATGCTGCACCCCCATCTCTGCCCCGCTCCATGCTGCACCCCCATCTCTGCCCCTCTCCATGCTGCACCCCCATCTCTGCCCTGCTCCATGCTGCACCCCATCCCTGCCCTGCTCCATGCTGCATCCCATCTCTGCCCCGCTCCATGCTGCACCCCCATCGCTGCCCTGCTCCATGCTGCACCCCATCTCTGCCCTGCTCCATGCTGCACCCCATCTCTGCCCTGCTCCATGCTGCACCCCCATCGCTGCCCCTGCTCCATGCTGCACCCCCATCTCTGCCCTTGCACCATGCTGCACCCCCATCTCTGCCCCTGCTCCATGCTGCACCCCCATCTCTGCCCTTGCTCCATGCTGCACCCCCATCTCTGCCCCTGCTCCATGCTACACCCCCATCTCTGCCCTGCTCCATGCTGCACCCCATCAATGCCCTGCTCCATGCTGCACCCCCATCCCTGCCCTGCTCCATGCTGCACCCCATCCCTGCCCTGCTCCATGCTGCACCCCCATCGCTGCCCCTGCTCCATGCTGCACCCCCATCTCTGCCCTGCTCCATGCTGCACCCCCATCTCTGCCCTGCTCCATGCTGCACCCTCATCTCTGCCCTGCTCCATGCAGCACCCCCATCTCTGCCCTGCTCCATACTGCACCCTCATCTCTGCCTTGCTCCATGCTGCACCTTCATCTCTGCCCTGCTCCATGCTGCACCTCATCCCTGCCCTGCTCCATGCCGCACCCCCATCTCTGCCCCTGCTCCATGCTGCACCCCATCTCTGCCCTTGCTCCATGCTGCACCCCCATCTCTGCCCTTGCTCCATGCTGCCCCCCCACCTTTGCCCTGCTCCATGCTGCACCCCCATCTCTGCCCTGCTCCATGCTGCACCCCCATCTCTGCCCTTGCTCCATGCTGCCCCCCACCTTTGCCCTGCTCCATGCTGCACCCCCATCTCTGCCCTTGCTCCATGCTGCACCCCCATCTCTGCCCTTGCTCCATGCTGCCCCCCCACCTTTGCCCTGCTCCATGCTGCACCCCCATCTCTGCCCTGCTCCATGCTGCACCCACACCTCTGTCCTGCTCCATGCTGCACCCCCACCTTTGCCCTGCTCCATGCTGCACCCTCATCTCTGCCCTGCTTCATGCTGCACCCTCATATCTGCCCTGCTCCATGCTGCACCCTCATCTCTGCCCTGCTTCATGCTGCACCCCCACCTTTGCCCTGCTCCATGCTGCACCCTCATCTCTGCCCTGCTCCATGCTGCACCCTCATCTCTGCCCTGCTCCATGCTGCACCCTCATCTCTGCCCTGCTCCATGCTGCACCCTCATCTCTGCCCTGCTTCATGCTGCACCCTCATCTCTGCCCTGCTCCATGCTGCACCCTCATCTCTGCCCTGCTCCATGCTGCACCCTCATCTCTGCCCCTGCTCCATGCTGCACCCTCATCTCTGCCCAGCTCCATGCTGCACCCTCATCTCTGCCCCTGCTCCATGCTGCACCCTCATCTCTGCCCCTGCTCCATGCTGCACCCTCATCTCTGCCCCTGCTCCATGCTGCACCCTCATCTCTGCCCTGCTCCATGCTGCACCCTCATCTCTGCCCTGCTCCATGCTGCACCCTCATCTCTGCCCCTGCTCCATGCTGCACCCTCATCTCTGCCCTGCTCCATGCTGCACCCCCACCTTTGCCCTGCTCCATGCTGCACCCTCATCTCTGCCCTGCTCCATGCTGCACCCCCATCTCTGCTCTGCTCCATGCTGCACCCTATTTCTAACCTGCCCCATGCTGCATCCCATCTCTGCCCTGCTCCATGCTGCACATTCATCATTGCCCTGCTCCATGCTGCACCCCCATCTCTGCCCCTGCTCCATGCTGCACCCCATCTCTGACCTTGCTCCATGTTGCACCCCCATCTCTGCCCTTGCTCCATGCTGCCCCCCCATCTTTGCCCTGCTCCATGCTGCACCCCCATCTCTGCCCTGCTCAATGCTGCACCCACACCTCTGCCCTGCTCCATGCTGCACCCCCACCTTTGCCCTGCTCCATGCTGCACCCTCATCTCTGCCCTGCTTCATGCTGCACCCTCATCTCTGCCCTGCTCCATGCTGCACCCTCATCTCTGCCCCTGCTCCATGCTGCACCCCCACCTTTGCCCTGCTCCATGCTGCACCCTCATCTCTGCCCTGCTTCATGCTGCACCCTCATCTCTACCCTGCTCCATGCTGCACCCTCATCTCTGCCCAGCACCATGCTGCACCCCATCTCTGCCCTGCTCCATGCTGCACCCCATCTCTGCCCTGCTCCATGCTGCACCCCCACCTTTGCCCTGCTCCATGCTGCACCCTCATCTCTGCCCTGCTTCATGCTGCACCCTCATCTCTGCCCTGCTTCATGCTGCACCCTCATCTCTACCCTGCTCCATGCTGCACCCTCATCTCTGCCCAGCACCATGCTGCACACCATCTCTGCCCTGCTCCATGCTGCACCCCATCTCTGCCCTGCTCCATGCTGCACCCTCATCTCTGCCCCTGCTCCATGCTGCACCCTCATCTCTGCCCTGCTCCATGCTGCACCCTCATCTCTGCCCTGCTCCATGCTGCACCCTCATCTCTGCCCCTGCTCCATGCTGCACCCTCATCTCTGCCCTGCTCCATGCTGCACCCTCCTCTCTGCCCCTGCTCCATGCTGCACCCCCACCTTTGCCCTGCTCCATGCTGCACCCTCATCTCTGCCCTGCTCCATGCTGCACCCCCATCTCTGCTCTGCTCCATGCTGCACCCTCATCTCTGCCCTGCTCCATGCTGCACCCTCATCTCTGCCCCTGCTCCATGCTGCACCCTCATCTCTGCCCTGCTCCATGCTGCACCCCCATCTCTGCTCTGCTCCATGCTGCACCCTCATCTCTGCCCTGCTCCATGCTGCACCCCCATCTCTGCCCTGCTCTATGCTGCACCCTCATCTCTGCCCTGCTCCATGCTGCACCCTCATCTCTGCCCCTGCTCCATGCTGCACCCCCACCTTTGCCCTGCTCCATGCTGCACCCTCATCTCTGCCCTGCTCCATGCTGCACCCCCATCTCTGCTCTGCTCCATGCTGCACTCCCATCTCTGCCCTGCTCCATGCTGCACCCCCACCTTTGCCCTGCTCCATGCTGCACCCTCATCTCTGCCCTGCTCCATGCTGCACCCCCACTTTTGCCCTGCTCCATGCTGCACCCTCATCTCTGCCCTGCTCCATGCTGCACCCCCATCTCTGCTCTGCTCCATGCTGCACCCTATTTCTAACCTGCCCCATGCTGCACCTTCATCTCTGCCCTGCTCCATGCTGCACCCTCATCTCTGCCCTGCTCCATGCTGCACCCCCACCTTTGCCCTGCTTCATGCTGCACCCCCACCTTTGTCCTGCTTCATGCTGCACCCTCATCTCTGCCCTGCTCCATGCTGCACCCTCATCTCTGCCTTGCTCCATGCTGCACCCCCATCTCTGCTCTGCTCCATGCTGCACCCTATTTCTAACCTGCTCCATGCTGCATCCCATCTCTGCCCTGCTCCATGCTGCGCCCCCTTATATGCACTGCTCCATGCTGCACCCTCATCTCTGCCCTGCTCCATGCTACACCCCCATCTCTGCCCTGCTCCATGCTGCACCCCCATCTCTGCCCTGCTCCATGCTGCACCCTCATCTCTGCCCTGCTCCATGCTGCACCCCCATCTCTGCCCCTGCTCCATGCTGCACCCCCATCTCTGCTCTGCTCCATGCTGCACTCCCATCTCTGCCCTGCTCCATGCTGCACCCCCACCTTTGCCCTGCTCCATGCTGCACCCTCATCTCTGCCCTGCTCCATGCTGCACCCCCACTTTTGCCCTGCTCCATGCTGCACCCTCATCTCTGCCCTGCTCCATGCTGCACCCCCATCTCTGCTCTGCTCCATGCTGCACCCTATTTCTAACCTGCCCCATGCTGCACCTTCATCTCTGCCCTGCTCCATGCTGCACCCTCATCTCTGTCCTGCTCCATGCTGCACCCCCACCTTTGCCCTGCTTCATGCTGCACCCCCACCTTTGTCCTGCTTCATGCTGCACCCTCATCTCTGCCCTGCTCCATGCTGCACCCTCATCTCTGCCCTGCTCCATGCTGCACCCCCATCTCTGCTCTGCTCCATGCTGCACCCTATTTCTAACCTGCTCCATGCTGCATCCCATCTCTGCCCTGCTCCATGCTGCGCCCCCTTATATGCACTGCTCCATGCTGCACCCTCATCTCTGCCCTGCTCCATGCTACACCCCCATCTCTGCCCTGCTCCATGCTGCACCCCCATCTCTGCCCTGCTCCATGCTGCACCCTCATCTCTGCCCTGCTCCATGCTGCACCCCCATCTCTGCCCCTGCTCCATGCTGCGCCCCCTTATATGCACTGCTCCATGCTGCACCCTCATCTCTGCCCTGCTCCATGCTACACCCCCATCTCTGCCCTGCTCCATGCTGCACCCCCATCTCTGCCCTGCTCCATGCTGCACCCTCATCTCTGCCCTGCTCCATGCTGCACCCCCATCTCTGCCCCTGCTCCATGCTGCACCCCATCTCTGACCTTGCTCCATGCTGCACCCCCATCTCTGCCCTTGCTCCATGCTGCCCCCCCCATCTTTGCCCTGCTCCATGCTGCACCCCCATCTCTGCCCCTGCTCCATGCTGCACCCCCTTATATGCACTGCTCCATGCTGCACCCTCATCTCTGCCCTGCTCCATGCTACACCCCCATCTCTGCCCTGCTCCATGCTGCACCCCCATCTCTGCCCTGCTCCATGCTGCACCCTCATCTCTGCCCTGCTCCATGCTGCACCCCCATCTCTGCCCCTGCTCCATGCTGCACCCCATCTCTGACCTTGCTCCATGCTGCACCCCCATCTCTGCCCTTGCTCCATGCTGCCCCCCCATCTTTGCCCTGCTCCATGCTGCACCCCCCATCTCTGCCCTGCTCAATGCTGCACCCACACCTCTGCCCTGCTCCATGCTGCACCCCCACCTTTGCCCTGCTCCATGCTGCACCCTCATCTCTGCCCTGCTTCATGCTGCACCCTCATCTCTGCCCTGCTCCATGCTGCACCCTCATCTCTGCCCCTGCTCCATGCTGCACCCCCACCTTTGCCCTGCTCCATGCTGCACCCTCATCTCTGCCCTGCTTCATGCTGCACCCTCATCTCTACCCTGCTCCATGCTGCACCCTCATCTCTGCCCAGCACCATGCTGCACCCCATCTCTACCCTGCTCCATGCTGCACCCCATCCCGGCCCTGCTCCATGCTGCACCCCAATCTCTGCCCCTGCTCCATGCTGCACCCCATCCCTGCCCTGCTCCATGCTGCACCCCATTCCTGCCCTGCTCCATGCTGCACCCCCATCTCTGCCCTGCTCCATGCTGCACCCCCATCTCTGCCCTGCTTCATGCTGCACCCCCATCGCTGCCCTGCTCCATGCTGCACCCCATCTCTGCCCCGCTCCATGCTGCACCCCATCTTTGCCCCGCTCCATGCTGCACCCCCATCTCTGCCCCGCTCCATGCTGCACCCCATCTCTGCCCCGCTCCATGCTGCACCCCCATCGCTAACCTGCTCCATGCTGCACCCCATCTCTGCCCTGCTCCATGCTGCACCCCATCTCTGCCCTGCTCCATGCTGCACCCCCATCGCTGCCCCTGCTCCATGCTGCACCCCATCTCTGCCCTTGCACCATGCTGCACCCCATCTCTGCCCTGCTCCATGCTGCACCCCATCTCTGCCCTGCTCCATGCTGCACCCCCATTGCTGCCCCTGCTCCATGCTGCACCCCCATCTCTGCCCTTGCTCCATGCTGCACCCCCATCACTGCCCTGCTCTATGCTGCACCCCCATCTCTGCCCTTGCTCCATGCTGCACCCCCATCTCTGCCCTTTCTCCATGCTGCACCCCCACCTTTGCCCTGCTCCATGCTGCACCCCCATCTCTGCCCTGCTCCATGCTGCACCCCCACCTTTGCCCTACTCCATTCTGCACCCTCATCTCTGCCCTGCTTCATGCTGCACCCTCATCCCTGCCCTGCTCCATGCTGCACCCCCATCTCTGCCCTGCTCCATGCTGCACCCTCATTTCTGCCCTGCTCCATGCTGCACCCTCATCTCTGCCCTGCTCCATGCTGCACCCCCATCTCTGCCCTGCTCCATGCTGCACCCCCATCTCTGCCCTGCTCCATGCTGCACCTTCATCTCTGCCCTGCTCCATGCTGCACCCCATCCCGGCCCTGCTCCATGCTGCACCCCAATCTCTGCCCCTGCTCCATGCTGCACCCCATCCCTGCCCTGCTCCATGCTGCACCCCATTCCTGCCCTGCTCCATGCTGCACCCCCATCTCTGCCCTGCTCCATGCTGCACCCCCATCTCTGCCCTGCTCCATGCTGCACCCCCATCGCTGCCCTGCTCCATGCTGCACCCCATCTCTGCCCCGCTCCATGCTGCACCCCATCTCTGCCCCGCTCCATGCTGCACCCCATCTCTGCCCTGCTCCATGCTGCACCCCCATCTCTGCCCCTCTCCATGCTGCACCCCCATCTCTGCCCTGCTCCATGCTGCACCCCCATCTCTGCCCCTCTCCATGCTGCACCCCCATCTCTGCCCTGCTCCATGCTGCACCCCATCCCTGCCCTGCTCCATGCTGCACCCTCATCTCTGCCCTGCTCCATGCTGCACCCCCATCTCTGCCCTGCTCTATGCTGCACCCTCATCTCTGCCCTGCTCCATGCTGCACCCTGATCTCTGCCCCTGCTCCATGCTGCACCCCCACCTTTGCCCTGCTCCATGCTGCACCCTCATCTCTGCCCTGCTCCATGCTGCACCCCCATCTCTGCTCTGCTCCATGCTGCACTCCCATCTCTGCCCTGCTCCATGCTGCACCCCCACCTTTGCCCTGCTCCATGCTGCACCCTCATCTCTGCCCTGCTCCATGCTGCACCCCCACTTTTGCCCTGCTCCATGCTGCACTCTCATCTCTGCCCTGCTCCATGCTGCACCCCCATCTCTGCTCTGCTCCATGCTGCACCCTATTTCTAACCTGCCCCATGCTGCACCTTCATCTCTGCCCTGCTCCATGCTGCACCCTCATCTCTGCCCTGCTCCATGCTGCACCCCCACCTTTGCCCTGCTTCATGCTGCACCCCCACCTTTGTCCTGCTTCATGCTGCACCCTCATCTCTGCCCTGCTCCATGCTGCACCCTCATCTCTGCCCTGCTCCATGCTGCACCCCCATCTCTGCTCTGCTCCATGCTGCACCCTATTTCTAACCTGCTCCATGCTGCATCCCATCTCTGCCCTGCTCCATGCTGCGCCCCCTTATATGCACTGCTCCATGCTGCACCCTCATCTCTGCCCTGCTCCATGCTACACCCCCATCTCTGCCCTGCTCCATGCTGCACCCCCATCTCTGCCCTGCTCCATGCTGCACCCTCATCTCTGCCCTGCTCCATGCTGCACCCCCATCTCTGCCCCTGCTCCATGCTGCGCCCCCTTATATGCACTGCTCCATGCTGCACCCTCATCTCTGCCCTGCTCCATGCTACACCCCCATCTCTGCCCTGCTCCATGCTGCACCCCCATCTCTGCCCTGCTCCATGCTGCACCCTCATCTCTGCCCTGCTCCATGCTGCACCCCCATCTCTGCCCCTGCTCCATGCTGCACCCCATCTCTGACCTTGCTCCATGCTGCACCCCCATCTCTGCCCTTGCTCCATGCTGCCCCCCCATCTTTGCCCTGCTCCATGCTGCACCCCCATCTCTGCCCCTGCTCCATGCTGCGCCCCCTTATATGCACTGCTCCATGCTGCACCCTCATCTCTGCCCTGCTCCATGCTACACCCCCATCTCTGCCCTGCTCCATGCTGCACCCTCATCTCTGCCCTGCTCCATGCTGCACCCCCATCTCTGCCCCTGCTCCATGCTGCACCCCATCTCTGACCTTGCTCCATGCTGCACACCATCTCTGCCCTTGCTCCATGCTGCCCCCCCATCTTTGCCCTGCTCCATGCTGCACCCCCATCTCTGCCCTGCTCAATGCTGCACCCACACCTCTGCCCTGCTCCATGCTGCACCCCCACCTTTGCCCTGCTCCATGCTGCACCCTCATCTCTGCCCTGCTTCATGCTGCACCCTCATCTCTGCCCTGCTCCATGCTGCACCCTCATCTCTGCCCCTGCTCCATGCTGCACCCCCACCTTTGCCCTGCTCCATGCTGCACCCTCATCTCTGCCCTGCTTCATGCTGCACCCTCATCTCTACCCTGCTCCATGCTGCACCCTCATCTCTGCCCAGCACCATGCTGCACCCCATCTCTACCCTGCTCCATGCTGTACCCCATCCCGGCCCTGCTCCATGCTGCACCCCAATCTCTGCCCCTTTTCCATGCTGCACCCCATCCCTGCCCTGCTCCATGCTGCACCCCATTCCTGCCCAGCTCCATGCTGCACCCCCATCTCTGCCCTGCTCCATGCTGCACCCCCATCTCTGCCCTGCTCCATGCTGCACCCCCATCGCTGCCCTGCTCCATGCTGCAC
The DNA here is from genome assembly GCA_027917425.1 of Gastrophryne carolinensis. Lineage (NCBI taxonomy): Eukaryota > Metazoa > Chordata > Amphibia > Anura > Microhylidae > Gastrophryne > Gastrophryne carolinensis. Next base: position 14,279 of record JAQIHN010000061.1, read on the forward strand.
CCCCATCTCTGCCCCGCTCCATTCTGCACCCCATCTCTGCCCCGCTCCATGCTGCACCCCCATCTCTGCCCCGCTCCATGCTGCACCCCATCTCTGCCCCGCTCCATGCTGCACCCCCATCGCTGCCCTGCTCCATGCTGCACCCCATCTCTGCCCTGCTCCATGCTGCACCCCATCTCTGCCCTGCTCCATGCTGCACCCCCATCGCTGCCCCTGCTCCATGCTGCACCCCATCTCTGCCCTTGCACCATGCTGCACCCCATCTCTGCCCTGCTCCATGCTGCACCCCATCTCTGCCCTGCTCCATGCTGCACCCCCATTGCTGCCCCTGCTCCATGCTGCACCCCCATCTCTGCCCTTGCTCCATGCTGCACCCCCATCACTGCCCTGCTCTATGCTGCACCCCCATCTCTGCCCTTGCTCCATGCTGCACCCCCATCTCTGCCCTTTCTCCATGCTGCACCCCCACCTTTGCCCTGCTCCATGCTGCACCCCCATCTCTGCCCTGCTCCATGCTGCACCCCCACCTTTGCCCTACTCCATTCTGCACCCTCATCTCTGCCCTGCTTCATGCTGCACCCTCATCCCTGCCCTGCTACATGCTGCACCCCCATCTCTGCCCTGCTCCATGCTGCACCCTCATTTCTGCCCTGCTCCATGCTGCACCCCCATCTCTGCCCTGCTCCATGCTGCACCCTCATCTCTGCCCTGCTCCATGCTGCACCCCCATCTCTGCCCTGCTCCATGCTGCACCCCCATCTCTGCCCTGCTCCATGCTGCACCTTCATCTCTGCCCTGCTCCATGCTGCACCCCATCCCGGCCCTGCTCCATGCTGCACCCCAATCTCTGCCCCTGCTCCATGCTGCACCCCATCCCTGCCCTGCTCCATGCTGCACCCCATCCCTGCCCTGCTCCATGCTGCACCCCCATCTCTGCCCTGCTCCATGCTGCACCCCCATCTCTGCCCTGCTCCATGCTGCACCCCCATCGCTGCCCTGCTCCATGCTGCACCCCATCTCTGCCCCGCTCCATGCTGCACCCCATCTCTGCCCCGCTCCATGCTGCACCCCCATCTCTGCCCCGCTCCATGCTGCACCCCCATCTCTGCCCCTCTCCATGCTGCACCCCCATCTCTGCCCTGCTCCATGCTGCACCCCATCCCTGCCCTGCTCCATGCTGCACCCCATCTCTGCCCCGCTCCATGCTGCACCCCCATCGCTGCCCTGCTCCATGCTGCACCCCATCTCTGCCCTGCTCCATGCTGCACCCCATCTCTGCCCTGCTCCATGCTGCACCCCCATCGCTGCCCCTGCTCCATGCTGCACCCCCATCTCTGCCCTTGCACCATGCTGCACCCCCATCTCTGCGCCTGCTCCATGCTGCACCCCCATCTCTGCCCTTGCTCCATGCTGCACCCCCATCTCTGCCCCTGCTCCACGCTGCACCCCCATCTCTGCCCTGCTCCATGCTGCACCCCATCCCTGCCCTGCTCCATGCTGCACCCCCACCTTTGCCCTGCTCCATGCTGCACCCCCATCTCTGCCCTGCTCCATGCTGCACCCCCATCGCTGCCCCTGCTCCATGCTGCACCCCATCTCTGCCCTTGCACCATGCTGCACCCCATCTCTGCCCTGCTCCATGCTGCACCCCATCTCTGCCCTGCTCCATGCTGCACCCCCATTGCTGCCCCTGCTCCATGCTGCACCCCCATCTCTGCCCTTGCTCCATGCTGCACCCCCATCACTGCCCTGCTCTATGCTGCACCCCCATCTCTGCCCTTGCTCCATGCTGCACCCCCATCTCTGCCCTTTCTCCATGCTGCACCCCCACCTTTGCCCTGCTCCATGCTGCACCCCCATCTCTGCCCTGCTCCATGCTGCACCCTCATTTCTGCCCTGCTCCATGCTGCACCCCCATCTCTGCCCCTGCTCCATGCTGCACCCCATCTCTGCCCTTGCACCATGCTGCACCCCATCTCTGCCCTGCTCCATGCTGCACCCCATCTCTGCCCTGCTCCATGCTGCACCCCCATTGCTGCCCCTGCTCCATGCTGCACCCCCATCTCTGCCCTTGCTCCATGCTGCACCCCCATCACTGCCCTGCTCTATGCTGCACCCCCATCTCTGCCCTTGCTCCATGCTGCACCCCCATCTCTGCCCTTTCTCCATGCTGCACCCCCACCTTTGCCCTGCTCCATGCTGCACCCCCATCTCTGCCCTGCTCCATGCTGCACCCCCACCTTTGCCCTACTCCATTCTGCACCCTCATCTCTGCCCTGCTTCATGCTGCACCCTCATCCCTGCCCTGCTACATGCTGCACCCCCATCTCTGCCCTGCTCCATGCTGCACCCTCATTTCTGCCCTGCTCCATGCTGCACCCCCATCTCTGCCCTGCTCCATGCTGCACCCTCATCTCTGCCCTGCTCCATGCTGCACCCCCATCTCTGCCCTGCTCCATGCTGCACCCCCATCTCTGCCCTGCTCCATGCTGCACCTTCATCTCTGCCCTTCTCCATGCTGCACCCCATCCCGGCCCTGCTCCATGCTGCACCCCAATCTCTGCCCCTGCTCCATGCTGCACCCCATCCCTGCCCTGCTCCATGCTGCACCCCATCCCTGCCCTGCTCCATGCTGCACCCCCATCTCTGCCCTGCTCCATGCTGCACCCCCATCTCTGCCCTGCTCCATGCTGCACCCCCATCGCTGCCCTGCTCCATGCTGCACCCCATCTCTGCCCCGCTCCATGCTGCACCCCATCTCTGCCCCGCTCCATGCTGCACCCCCATCTCTGCCCCGCTCCATGCTGCACCCCCATCTCTGCCCCTCTCCATGCTGCACCCCCATCTCTGCCCTGCTCCATGCTGCACCCCATCCCTGCCCTGCTCCATGCTGCACCCCATCTCTGCCCCGCTCCATGCTGCACCCCCATCGCTGCCCTGCTCCATGCTGCACCCCATCTCTGCCCTGCTCCATGCTGCACCCCATCTCTGCCCTGCTCCATGCTGCACCCCCATCGCTGCCCCTGCTCCATGCTGCACCCCCATCTCTGCCCTTGCACCATGCTGCACCCCCATCTCTGCGCCTGCTCCATGCTGCACCCCCATCTCTGCCCTTGCTCCATGCTGCACCCCCATCTCTGCCCCTGCTCCACGCTGCACCCCCATCTCTGCCCTGCTCCATGCTGCACCCCATCCCTGCCCTGCTCCATGCTGCACCCCCACCTTTGCCCTGCTCCATGCTGCACCCCCATCTCTGCCCTGCTCCATGCTGCACCCCCATCGCTGCCCCTGCTCCATGCTGCACCCCATCTCTGCCCTTGCACCATGCTGCACCCCATCTCTGCCCTGCTCCATGCTGCACCCCATCTCTGCCCTGCTCCATGCTGCACCCCCATTGCTGCCCCTGCTCCATGCTGCACCCCCATCTCTGCCCTTGCTCCATGCTGCACCCCCATCACTGCCCTGCTCTATGCTGCACCCCCATCTCTGCCCTTGCTCCATGCTGCACCCCCATCTCTGCCCTTTCTCCATGCTGCACCCCCACCTTTGCCCTGCTCCATGCTGCACCCCCATCTCTGCCCTGCTCCATGCTGCACCCTCATTTCTGCCCTGCTCCATGCTGCACCCCCATCTCTGCCCTGCTCCATGCTGCACCCTCATCTCTGCCCTGCTCCATGCTGCACCCCCATCTCTGCCCTGCTCCATGCTGCACCCCCATCTCTGCCCTGCTCCATGCTGCACCTTCATCTCTGCCCTGCTCCATGCTGCACCCCATCCCAGCCCTGCTCCATGCTGCACACCAATCTCTGCCCCTGCTCCATGCTGCACCCCATCCCTGCCCTGCTCCTTGCTGCACCCCATTCCTGCCCTGCTCCATGCTGCACCCCCATCTCTGCCCTGCTCCATGCTGCACCCCCATCTCTGCCCTGCTCCATGCTGCACCCCCATCGCTGCCCTGCTCCATGCTGCACCCCATCTCTGCCCCGCTCCATGCTGCACCCCATCTCTGCCCCGCTCCATGCTGCACCCCCATCTCTGCCCCGCTCCATGCTGCACCCCCATCTCTGCCCCTCTCCATGCTGCACCCCCATCTCTGCCCTGCTCCATGCTGCACCCCATCCCTGCCCTGCTCCATGCTGCACCCCATCTCTGCCCCGCTCCATGCTGCACCCCCATCGCTGCCCCTGCTCCATGCTGCACCCCCATCTCTGCCCTTGCACCATGCTGCACCCCCATCTCTGCGCCTGCTCCATGCTGCACCCCCATCTCTGCCCTTGCTCCATGCTGCACCCCCATCTCTGCCCCTGCTCCATGCTGCACCCCCATCTCTGCCCTGCTCCATGCTGCACCCCATCCCTGCCCTGCTCCATGCTGCACCCCCATCCCTGCCCTGCTCCATGCTGCACCCCATCCCTGCCCTGCTCCATGCTGCACCCCCATCGCTGCCCCTGCTCCATGCTGCACCCCCATCTCTGCCCTGCTCCATGCTGCACCCCCATCTCTGCCCTGCTCCATGCTGCACCCTCATCTCTGCCCTGCTCCATGCAGCACCCCCATCTCTGCCCTGCTCCATGTTGCACCCTCATCTCTGCCTTGCTCCATGCTGCACCCCCATCTCTGCCCTTGCTCCATGCTGCCCCCCCACCTTTGCCCTGCTCCATGCTGCACCCCCATCTCTGCCCTGCTCCATGCTGCACCCCCATCTCTGCCCTTGCTCCATGCTGCCCCCCCACCTTTGCCCTGCTCCATGCTGCACCCCATCTCTGCCCTTGCTCCATGCTGCACCCCCATCTCTGCCCTTGCTCCATGCTGCCCCCCCACCTTTGCCCTGCTCCATGCTGCACCCCCATCTCTGCCCTGCTCCATGCTGCACCCACACCTCTGTCCTGCTCCATGCTGCACCCCCACCTTTGCCCTGCTCCATGCTGCACCCTCATCTCTGCCCTGCTTCATGCTGCACCCTCATATCTGCCCTGCTCCATGCTGCACCCTCATCTCTGCCCCTGCTCCATGCTGCACCCCCACCTTTGCCCTGCTCCATGCTGCACCCTCATCTCTGCCCTGCTCCATGCTGCACCCTCATCTCTGCCCCTGCTCCATGCTGCACCCTCATCTCTGCCCTGCTCCATGCTGCACCCTCATGTCTGCCCTGCTTCATGCTGCACCCTCATCTCTGCCCTGCTCCATGCTGCACCCTCATCTCTGCCCTGCTCCATGCTGCACCCTCATCTCTGCCCCTGCTCCATGCTGCACCCTCATCTCTGCCCAGCTCCATGCTGCACCCTCATCTCTGCCCCTGCTCCATGCTGCACCCTCATCTCTGCCCTGCTCCATGCTGCACCCTCATCTCTGCCCTGCTCCATGCTGCACCCTCATCTCTGCCCCTGCTCCATGCTGCACCCTCATCTCTGCCCTGCTCCATGCTGCACCCCCACCTTTGCCCTGCTCCATGCTGCACCCTCATCTCTGCCCTGCTCCATGCTGCACCCCCATCTCTGCTCTGCTCCATGCTGCACCCTATTTCTAACCTGCCCCATGCTGCATCCCATCTCTGCCCTGCTCCATGCTGCACATTCATCATTGCCCTGCTCCATGCTGCACCCCCATCTCTGCCCCTGCTCCATGCTGCACCCCATCTCTGACCTTGCTCCATGCTGCACCCCCATCTCTGCCCTTGCTCCATGCTGCCCCCCCATCTTTGCCCTGCTCCATGCTGCACCCCCATCTCTGCCCTGCTCAATGCTGCACCCACACCTCTGCCCTGCTCCATGCTGCACCCCCACCTTTGCCCTGCTCCATGCTGCACCCTCATCTCTGCCCTGCTTCATGCTGCACCCTCATCTCTGCCCTGCTCCATGCTGCACCCTGATCTCTGCCCCTGCTCCATGCTGCACCCCCACCTTTGCCCTGCTCCATGCTGCACCCTCATCTCTGCCCTGCTTCATGCTGCACCCTCATCTCTACCCTGCTCCATGCTGCACCCTCATCTCTGCCCAGCACCATGCTGCACCCCATCTCTGCCCTGCTCCATGCTGCACCCCATCTCTGCCCTGCTCCATGCTGCACCCCCACCTTTGCCCTGCTCCATGCTGCACCCTCATCTCTGCCCTGCTCCATGCTGCACCCCCACCTTTGCCCTACTCCATTCTGCACCCTCATCTCTGCCCTGCTTCATGCTGCACCCTCATCCCTGCCCTGCTACATGCTGCACCCCCATCTCTGCCCTGCTCCATGCTGCACCCTCATTTCTGCCCTGCTCCATGCTGCACCCCCATCTCTGCCCTGCTCCATGCTGCACCCTCATCTCTGCCCTGCTCCATGCTGCACCCCCATCTCTGCCCTGCTCCATGCTGCACCCCCATCTCTGCCCTGCTCCATGCTGCACCTTCATCTCTGCCCTGCTCCATGCTGCACCCCATCCCGGCCCTGCTCCATGCTGCACCCCAATCTCTGCCCCTGCTTCATGCTGCACCCCATCCCTGCCCTGCTCCATGCTGCACCCCATTCCTGCCCTGCTCCATGCTGCACCCCCATCTCTGCCCTGCTCCATGCTGCACCCCCATCTCTGCCCTGCTCCATGCTGCACCCCCATCGCTGCCCTGCTCCATGCTGCACCCCATCTCTGCCCCGCTCCATGCTGCACCCCATCTCTGCCCCGCTCCATGCTGCACCCCCATCTCTGCCCCGCTCCATGCTGCACCCCCATCTCTGCCCCTCTCCATGCTGCACCCCCATCTCTGCCCTGCTCCATGCTGCACCCCATCCCTGCCCTGCTCCATGCTGCACCCCATCTCTGCCCCGCTCCATGCTGCACCCCCATCGCTGCCCTGCTCCATGCTGCACCCCATCTCTGCCCTGCTCCATGCTGCACCCCATCTCTGCCCTGCTCCATGCTGCACCCCCATCGCTGCCCCTGCTCCATGCTGCACCCCCATCTCTGCCCTTGCACCATGCTGCACCCCCATCTCTGTGCCTGCTCCATGCTGCACCCCCATCTCTGCCCTTGCTCCATGCTGCACCCCCATCTCTGCCCCTGCTCCACGCTGCACCCCCATCTCTGCCCTGCTCCATGCTGCACCCCATCCCTGCCCTGCTCCATGCTGCACCCCCATCCCTGCCCTGCTCCATGCTGCACCCCATCCCTGCCCTGCTCCATGCTGCACCCCCATCGCTGCCCCTGCTCCATGCTGCACCCCCATCTCTGCCCTGCTCCATGCTGCACCCCCATCTCTGCCCTGCTCCATGCTGCACCCTCATCTCTGCCCTGCTCCATGCAGCACCCCCATCTCTGCCCTGCTCCATGCTGCACCCTCATCTCTGCCTTGCTCCATGCTGCACCCCCATCTCTGCCCTTGCTCCATGCTGCCCCCCCATCTCTGCCCTGCTCCATGCTGCACCCCCATCTCTGCCCTGCTCCATGCTGCACCCCCATCGCTGCCCCTGCTCCATGCTGCACCTCATCTCTGCCCTTGCACCATGCTGCACCCCATCTCTGCCCTGCTCCATGCTGCACCCCATCTCTGCCCTGCTCCATGCTGCACCCCCATTGCTGCCCCTGCTCCATGCTGCACCCCCATCTCTGCCCTTGCTCCATGCTGCACCCCCATCACTGCCCTGCTCTATGCTGCACCCCCATCTCTGCCCTTGCTCCATGCTGCACCCCCATCTCTGCCCTTTCTCCATGCTGCACCCCCACCTTTGCCCTGCTCCATGCTGCACCCCCATCTCTGCCCTGCTCCATGCTGCACCCCCACCTTTGCCCTACTCCATTCTGCACCCTCATCTCTGCCCTGCTTCATGCTGCACCCTCATCCCTGCCCTGCTACATGCTGCACCCCCATCTCTGCCCTGCTCCATGCTGCACCCTCATTTCTGCCCTGCTCCATGCTGCACCCCCATCTCTGCCCTGCTCCATGCTGCACCCTCATCTCTGCCCTGCTCCATGCTGCACCCCCATCTCTGCCCTGCTCCATGCTGCACCCCCATCTCTGCCCTGCTCCATGCTGCACCTTCATCTCTGCCCTGCTCCATGCTGCACCCCATCCCAGCCCTGCTCCATGCTGCACCCCAATCTCTGCCCCTGCTCCATGCTGCACCCCATCCCTGCCCTGCTCCTTGCTGCACCCCATTCCTGCCCTGCTCCATGCTGCACCCCCATCTCTGCCCTGCTCCATGCTGCACCCCCATCTCTGCCCTGCTCCATGCTGCACCCCCATCGCTGCCCTGCTCCATGCTGCACCCCATCTCTGCCCCGCTCCATGCTGCACCCCATCTCTGCCCCGCTCCATGCTGCACCCCCATCTCTGCCCCGCTCCATGCTGCACCCCCATCTCTGCCCCTCTCCATGCTGCACCCCCATCTCTGCCCTGCTCCATGCTGCACCCCATCCCTGCCCTGCTCCATGCTGCACCCCATCTCTGCCCCGCTCCATGCTGCACCCCCATCGCTGCCCTGCTCCATGCTGCACCCCATCTCTGCCCTGCTCCATGCTGCACCCCATCTCTGCCCTGCTCCATGCTGCACCCCCATCGCTGCCCCTTCTCCATGCTGCACCCCCATCTCTGCCCTTGCACCATGCTGCACCCCCATCTCTGCGCCTGCTCCATGCTGCACCCCCATCTCTGCCCTTGCTCCATGCTGCACCCCCATCTCTGCCCCTGCTCCATGCTGCACCCCCATCTCTGCCCTGCTCCATGCTGCACCCCATCCCTGCCCTGCTCCATGCTGCACCCCCATCCCTGCCCTGCTCCATGCTGCACCCCATCCCTGCCCTGCTCCATGCTGCACCCCCATCGCTGCCCCTGCTCCATGCTGCACCCCCATCTCTGCCCTGCTCCATGCTGCACCCCCATCTCTGCCCTGCTCCATGCTGCACCCCCATCTCTGCCCTGCTCCATGCTGCACCCTCATCTCTGCCCTGCTCCATGCTGCACCCTCATCTCTGCCTTGCTCCATGCTGCACCCCCATCTCTGCCCTTGCTCCATGCTGCCCCCCCACCTTTGCCCTGCTCCATGCTGCACCCCCATCTCTGCCCTGCTCCATGCTGCACCCCCATCTCTGCCCTTGCTCCATGCTGCCCCCCCACCTTTGCCCTGCTCCATGCTGCACCCCATCTCTGCCCTTGCTCCATGCTGCACCCCCATCTCTGCCCTTGCTCCATGCTGCCCCCCCACCTTTGCCCTGCTCCATGCTGCACCCCCATCTCTGCCCTGCTCCATGCTGCACCCACACCTCTGTCCTGCTCCATGCTGCACCCCCACCTTTGCCCTGCTCCATGCTGCACCCTCATCTCTGCCCTGCTTCATGCTGCACCCTCATATCTGCCCTGCTCCATGCTGCACCATCTCTGCCCCTGCTCCATGCTGCACCCCCACCTTTGCCCTGCTCCATGCTGCACCCTCATCTCTGCCCTGCTCCATGCTGCACCCTCATCTCTGCCCTGCTCCATGCTGCACCCTCATCTCTGCCCTGCTCCATGCTGCACCCTCATCTCTGCCCTGCTTCATGCTGCACCCTCATCTCTGCCCTGCTCCATGCTGCACCCTCATCTCTGCCCTGCTCCATGCTGCACCCTCATCTCTGCCCCTGCTCCATGCTGCACCCTCATCTCTGCCCAGCTCCATGCTGCACCCTCATCTCTGCCCCTGCTCCATGCTGCACCCTCATCTCTGCCCTGCTCCATGCTGCACCCTCATCTCTGCCCTGCTCCATGCTGCACCCTCATCTCTGCCCTGCTCCATGCTGCACCCTCATCTCTGCCCCTGCTCCATGCTGCACCCTCATCTCTGCCCTGCTCCATGCTGCACCCCCACCTTTGCCCTGCTCCATGCTGCATCCCATCTCTGCCCTGCTCCATGCTGCACATTCATCATTGCCCTGCTCCATGCTGCACCCCCATCTCTGCCCCTGCTCCATGCTGCACCCCATCTCTGACCTTGCTCCATGCTGCACCCCCATCTCTGCCCTTGCTCCATGCTGCCCCCCCATCTTTGCCCTGCTCCATGCTGCACCTCCATCTCTGCCCTGCTCAATGCTGCACCCACACCTCTGCCCTGCTCCATGCTGCACCCCCACCTTTGCCCTGCTCCATGCTGCACCCTCATCTCTGCCCTGCTTCATGCTGCACCCTCATCTCTGCCCTGCTCCATGCTGCACCCTGATCTCTGCCCCTGCTCCATGCTGCACCCCCACCTTTGCCCTGCTCCATGCTGCACCCTCATCTCTGCCCTGCTTCATGCTGCACCCTCATCTCTACCCTGCTCCATGCTGCACCCTCATCTCTGCCCAGCACCATGCTGCACCCCATCTCTGCCCTGCTCCATGCTGCACCCCATCTCTGCCCTGCTCCATGCTGCACCCCCACCTTTGCCCTGCTCCATGCTGCACCCTCATCTCTGCCCTGCTTCATGCTGCACCCTCATCTCTACCCTGCTCCATGCTGCACCCTCATCTCTGCCCAGCACCATGCTGCACACCATCTCTGCCCTGCTCCATGCTGCACCCCATCTCTGCCCTGCTCCATGCTGCACCCTCATCTCTGCCCCTGCTCCATGCTGCACCCTCATCTCTGCCCTGCTCCATGCTGCACCCTCATCTCTGCCCTGCTCCATGCTGCACCCTCATCTCTGCCCCTGCTCCATGCTGCACCCTCATCTCTGCCCTGCTCCATGCTGCACCCTCCTCTCTGCCCCTGCTCCATGCTGCACCCTCATCTCTGCCCTGCTCCATGCTGCACCCCCATCTCTGCTCTGCTCCATGCTGCACCCTCATCTCTGCCCTGCTCCATGCTGCACCCTCATCTCTGCCCCTGCTCCATGCTGCACCCTCATCTCTGCCCTGCTCCATGCTGCACCCCCATCTCTGCTCTGCTCCATGCTGCACCCTCATCTCTGCCCTGCTCCATGCTGCACCCCCATCTCTGCCCTGCTCTATGCTGCACCCTCATCTCTGCCCTGCTCCATGCTGCACCCTCATCTCTGCCCCTGCTCCATGCTGCACCCCCACCTTTGCCCTGCTCCATGCTGCACCCTCATCTCTGCCCTGCTCCATGCTGCACCCCCATCTCTGCTCTGCTCCATGCTGCACTCCCATCTCTGCCCTGCTCCATGCTGCACCCCCACCTTTGCCCTGCTCCATGCTGCACCCTCATCTCTGCCCTGCTCCATGCTGCACCCCCACTTTGCCCTGCTCCATGCTGCACCCTCATCTCTGCCCTGCTCCATGCTGCACCCCCATCTCTGCTCTGCTCCATGCTGCACCCTATTTCTAACCTGCCCCATGCTGCATCCCATCTCTGCCCTGCTCCATGCTGCACCTTCATCTCTGCCCTGCTCCATGCTGCACCCTCATCTCTGCCCTGCTCCATGCTGCACCCCCACCTTTGCCCTGCTTCATGCTGCACCCCCACCTTTGCCCTGCTTCATGCTGCACCCTCATCTCTGCCCTGCTCCATGCTGCACCCTCATCTCTGCCCTGCTCCATGCTGCACCCCCACCTTTGCCCTGCTCCATGATGCACCCCCATCTCTGCTCTGCTCCATGCTGCACCCTATTTCTAACCTGCTCCATGCTGCATCCCATCTCTGCCCTGCTCCATGCTGCACCCTCATCTCTGCCCCTGCTCCATGCTGCACCCTCATCTCTGCCCTGCTCCATGCTGCACCCTCCTCTCTGCCCCTGCTCCATGCTGCACCCTCATCTCTGCCCTGCTCCATGCTGCACCCCCATCTCTGCTCTGCTCCATGCTGCACCCTCATCTCTGCCCTGCTCCATGCTGCACCCTCATCTCTGCCCCTGCTCCATGCTGCACCCTCATCTCTGCCCTGCTCCATGCTGCACCCCCATCTCTGCTCTGCTCCATGCTGCACCCTCATCGCTGCCCTGCTCCATGCTGCACCCCCATCTCTGCCCTGCTCTATGCTGCACCCTCATCTCTGCCCTGCTCCATGCTGCACCCTCATCTCTGCCCCTGCTCCATGCTGCACCCCCACCTTTGCCCTGCTCCATGCTGCACCCCCATCTCTGCCCTGCTCCATGCTGCACCCCCATCTCTGCTCTGCTCCATGCTGCACTCCCATCTCTGCCCTGCTCCATGCTGCACCCCCACCTTTGCCCTGCTCCATGCTGCACCCTCATCTCTGCCCTGCTCCATGCTGCACCCCCACTTTTGCCCTGCTCCATGCTGCACCCTCATCTCTGCCCTGCTCCATGCTGCACCCCCATCTCTGCTCTGCTCCATGCTGCACCCTATTTCTAACCTGCCCCATGCTGCATCCCATCTCTGCCCTGCTCCATGCTGCACCTTCATCTCTGCCCTGCTCCATGCTGCACCCTCATCTCTGCCCTGCTCCATGCTGCACCCCCACCTTTGCCCTGCTTCATGCTGCACCCCCACCTTTGCCCTGCTTCATGCTGCACCCTCATCTCTGCCCTGCTCCATGCTGCACCCTCATCTCTGCCCTGCTCTATGCTGCACCCTCATCTCTGCCCTGCTCCATGCTGCACCCTCATCTCTGCCCCTGCTCCATGCTGCACCCCCACCTTTGCCCTGCTCCATGCTGCACCCTCATCTCTGCCCTGCTCCATGCTGCACCCCCATCTCTGCTCTGCTCCATGCTGCACTCCCATCTCTGCCCTGCTCCATGCTGCACCCCCACCTTTGCCCTGCTCCATGCTGCACCCTCATCTCTGCCCTGCTCCATGCTGCACCCCCACTTTGCCCTGCTCCATGCTGCACCCTCATCTCTGCCCTGCTCCATGCTGCACCCCCATCTCTGCTCTGCTCCATGCTGCACCCTATTTCTAACCTGCCCCATGCTGCATCCCATCTCTGCCCTGCTCCATGCTGCACCTTCATCTCTGCCCTGCTCCATGCTGCACCCTCATCTCTGCCCTGCTCCATGCTGCACCCCCACCTTTGCCCTGCTTCATGCTGCACCCCCACCTTTGCCCTGCTTCATGCTGCACCCTCATCTCTGCCCTGCTCCATGCTGCACCCTCATCTCTGCCCTGCTCCATGCTGCACCCCCACCTTTGCCCTGCTCCATGATGCACCCCCATCTCTGCTCTGCTCCATGCTGCACCCTATTTCTAACCTGCTCCATGCTGCATCCCATCTCTGCCCTGCTCCATGCTGCACCCTCATCTCTGCCCCTGCTCCATGCTGCACCCTCATCTCTGCCCTGCTCCATGCTGCACCCTCCTCTCTGCCCCTGCTCCATGCTGCACCCTCATCTCTGCCCTGCTCCATGCTGCACCCCCATCTCTGCTCTGCTCCATGCTGCACCCTCATCTCTGCCCTGCTCCATGCTGCACCCTCATCTCTGCCCCTGCTCCATGCTGCACCCTCATCTCTGCCCTGCTCCATGCTGCACCCCCATCTCTGCTCTGCTCCATGCTGCACCCTCATCGCTGCCCTGCTCCATGCTGCACCCCCATCTCTGCCCTGCTCTATGCTGCACCCTCATCTCTGCCCTGCTCCATGCTGCACCCTCATCTCTGCCCCTGCTCCATGCTGCACCCCCACCTTTGCCCTGCTCCATGCTGCACCCCCATCTCTGCCCTGCTCCATGCTGCACCCCCATCTCTGCTCTGCTCCATGCTGCACTCCCATCTCTGCCCTGCTCCATGCTGCACCCCCACCTTTGCCCTGCTCCATGCTGCACCCTCATCTCTGCCCTGCTCCATGCTGCACCCCCACTTTTGCCCTGCTCCATGCTGCACCCTCATCTCTGCCCTGCTCCATGCTGCACCCCCATCTCTGCTCTGCTCCATGCTGCACCCTATTTCTAACCTGCCCCATGCTGCATCCCATCTCTGCCCTGCTCCATGCTGCACCTTCATCTCTGCCCTGCTCCATGCTGCACCCTCATCTCTGCCCTGCTCCATGCTGCACCCCCACCTTTGCCCTGCTTCATGCTGCACCCCCACCTTTGCCCTGCTTCATGCTGCACCCTCATCTCTGCCCTGCTCCATGCTGCACCCTCATCTCTGCCCTGCTCCATGCTGCACCCCCACCTTTGCCCTGCTCCATGATGCACCCCCATCTCTGCTCTGCTCCATGCTGCACCCTATTTCTAACCTGCTCCATGCTGCATCCCATCTCTGCCCTGCTCCATCCTGCACCCCCATCTCTGCCCCTGCTCCATGCTGCGCCCCCTTATATGCACTGCTCCATGCTGCACCCTCATCTCTGCCCTGCTCCATGCTACACCCCCATCTCTGCCCTGCTCCATGCTGCACCCTCATCTCTGCCCTGCTCCATGCTGCACCTTCATCTCTGCCCTGCTCCATGCTGCACCCCCATCTCTGCCCCTGCTCCATGCTGCACCCCATCTCTGACCTTGCTCCATGCTGCACCCCCATCTCTGCCCTTGCTCCATGCTGCCCCCCCATCTTTGCCCTGCTCCATGCTGCACCCCCATCTCTGCCCTGCTCAATGCTGCACCCACACCTCTGCCCTGCTCCATGCTGCACCCCCACCTTTGCCCTGCTCCATGCTGCACCCCCACCTTTGCCCTGCTCCATGCTGCACCCTCATCTCTGCCCTGCTTCATGCTGCACCCTCATCTCTACCCTGCTCCATGCTGCACCCTCATCTCTGCCCAGCACCATGCTGCACCCCATCTCTGCCCTGCTCCATGCTGCACCCCATCTCTGCCCTGCTCCATGCTGCACCCCCACCTTTGCCCTGCTCCATGCTGCACCCCCACCTTTGCCCTGCTCCATGCTGCACCCTCATCTCTGCCCTGCTTCATGCTGCACCCTCATCTCTACCCTGCTCCATGCTGCACCCCATTTCTGCCCTGCTCCTTGCTGCACCCCATCTCTGCCCTGCTCCATGCTGCACCCTCATCTCTGCCCCTGCTCCATGCTGCACCCTCATCTCTGCCCTGCTCCATGCTGCACCCTCATCTCTGCCCTGCTCCATGCTGCACCCTCATCTCTGCCCCTGCTCCATGCTGCACCCTCATCTCTGCCCTGCTCCATGCTGCACCCTCCTCTCTGCCCCTGCTCCATGCTGCACCCCCACCTTTGCCCTGCTCCATGCTGCACCCTCATCTCTGCCCTGCTCCATGCTGCACCCCCATCTCTGCTCTGCTCCATGCTGCACCCTCATCTCTGCCCTGCTCCATGCTGCACCCTCATCTCTGCCCCTGCTCCATGCTGCACCCTCATCTCTGCCCTGCTCCATGCTGCACCCCCATCTCTGCTCTGCTCCATGCTGCACCCTCATCTCTGCCCTGCTCCATGCTGCACCCTCATCTCTGCCCTGCTCCATGCTGCACCCCCATCTCTGCCCCTGCTCCATGCTGCACCCCCACCTTTGCCCTGCTCCATGCTGCACCCTCATCTCTGCCCTGCTCCATGCTGCACCCCCATCTCTGCTCTGCTCCATGCTGCACCCTATTTCTAACCTGCCCCATGCTGCATCCCATCTCTGCCCTGCTCCATGCTGCACCCTCATCTCTGCCCTGCTCCATGCTGCTCCCTCATCTCTGCCCTGCTCCATGCTGCACCCCGACCTTTGCCCTGCTTCATGCTGCACCCTCATCTCTGCCCCTGCTCCATGCTACACCCCCACCTTTGCCCTGCTCCATGATGCACCCTCATCTCTGCCCTGCTCCATGCTGCACCCTCATCTCTGCCCCTGCTCCATGCTGCACCCTCATCTCTGCCCCTGCTCCATGCTGCACCCCCACCTTTGCCCTGATTCATGCTGCACCCTCATCTCTGTCCTGCTCCATGCTGCACCCTCATCTCTGCCCCTGCTCCATGCTACACCCCCACCTTTGCCCTGCTCCATGCTGCACCCTCATCTCTGCCCCTGCTCCATGCTGCACCCTCATCTCTGCCCCTGCTCCATGCTGCACCCTCATCTCTGCCCCTGCTCCATGCTGCACCCTCATCTCTGCCCTGCTCCATGCTACACCCCCACTTTTGCCCTGCTCCATGATGCACCCTCATCTCTGCCCTGCTCCATGCTGCACCCTCATCTCTGCCCCTGCTCCATGCTACACCCCCACCTTTGCCCTGCTCCATGATGCACACTCATCTCTGCCCTGCTCCATGCTGCACCCTCATCTCTGCCCTGCTTCATGCTGCACCCTCATCTCTGCCCCTGCTAAATGCTACACCCCCACCTTTGCCCTGCTCCATGATGCACCCTCATCTCTGCCCTGCTCCATGCTGCACCCCCACCTTTGCCCTGCTCCATGCTGCACCCTCATCTCTGCCCTGCTCCATGCTGCACCCCCATCTCTGCTCTGCTCCATGCTGCACCCTATTTCTAACCTGCTCCATGCTGCATCCCATCTCTGCCCTGCTCCATCCTGCACCCCCATCTCTGCCCCTGCTCCATGCTGCGCCCCCTTATATGCACTGCTCCATGCTGCACCCTCATCTCTGCCCTGCTCCATGCTACACCCCCATCTCTGCCCTGCTCCATGCTGCACCCTCATCTCTGCCCTGCTCCATGCTGCACCTTCATCTCTGCCCTGCTCCATGCTGCACCCCCATCTCTGCCCCTGCTCCATGCTGCACCCCATCTCTGACCTTGCTCCATGCTGCACCCCCATCTCTGCCCTTGCTCCATGCTGCCCCCCCATCTTTGCCCTGCTCCATGCTGCACCCCCATCTCTGCCCTGCTCAATGCTGCACCCACACCTCTGCCCTGCTCCATGCTGCACCCCCACCTTTGCCCTGCTCCATGCTGCACCCCCACCTTTGCCCTGCTCCATGCTGCACCCTCATCTCTGCCCTGCTTCATGCTGCACCCTCATCTCTACCCTGCTCCATGCTGCACCCTCATCTCTGCCCGGCACCATGCTGCACCCCATCTCTGCCCTGCTCCATGCTGCACCCCATCTCTGCCCTGCTCCATGCTGCACCCCCACCTTTGCCCTGCTCCATGCTGCACCCCCACCTTTGCCCTGCTCCATGCTGCACCCTCATCTCTGCCCTGCTTCATGCTGCACCCTCATCTCTACCCTGCTCCATGCTGCACCCCATCTCTGCCCTGCTCCTTGCTGCACCCCATCTCTGCCCTGCTCCATGCTGCACCCTCATCTCTGCCCCTGCTCCATGCTGCACCCTCATCTCTGCCCTGCTCCATGCTGCACCCTCATCTCTGCCCTGCTCCATGCTGCACCCTCATCTCTGCCCCTGCTCCATGCTGCACCCTCATCTCTGCCCTGCTCCATGCTGCACCCTCCTCTCTGCCCCTGCTCCATGCTGCACCCCCACCTTTGCCCTGCTCCATGCTGCACCCTCATCTCTGCCCTGCTCCATGCTGCACCCCCATCTCTGCTCTGCTCCATGCTGCACCCTCATCTCTGCCCTGCTCCATGCTGCACCCTCATCTCTGCCCCTGCTCCATGCTGCACCCTCATCTCTGCCCTGCTCCATGCTGCACCCCCATCTCTGCTCTGCTCCATGCTGCACCCTCATCTCTGCCCTGCTCCATGCTGCACCCTCATCTCTGCCCTGCTCCATGCTGCACCCCCATCTCTGCCCCTGCTCCATGCTGCACCCCCACCTTTGCCCTGCTCCATGCTGCACCCTCATCTCTGCCCTGCTCCATGCTGCACCCCCATCTCTGCTCTGCTCCATGCTGCACCCTATTTCTAACCTGCCCCATGCTGCATCCCATCTCTGCCCTGCTCCATGCTGCACCCTCATCTCTGCCCTGCTCCATGCTGCTCCCTCATCTCTGCCCTGCTCCATGCTGCACCCCGACCTTTGCCCTGCTTCATGCTGCACCCTCATCTCTGCCCCTGCTCCATGCTACACCCCCACCTTTGCCCTGCTCCATGATGCACCCTCATCTCTGCCCTGCTCCATGGTGCACCCTCATCTCTGCCCCTGCTCCATGCTGCACCCTCATCTCTGCCCCTGCTCCATGCTGCACCCCCACCTTTGCCCTGATTCATGCTGCACCCTCATCTCTGTCCTGCTCCATGCTGCACCCTCATCTCTGCCCCTGCTCCATGCTACACCCCCACCTTTGCCCTGCTCCATGCTGCACCCTCATCTCTGCCCCTGCTCCATGCTGCACCCTCATCTCTGCCCCTGCTCCATGCTGCACCCTCATCTCTGCCCCTGCTCCATGCTGCACCCTCATCTCTGCCCTGCTCCATGCTACACCCCCACTTTTGCCCTGCTCCATGATGCACCCTCATCTCTGCCCTGCTCCATGCTGCACCCTCATCTCTGCCCCTGCTCCATGCTACACCCCCACCTTTGCCCTGCTCCATGATGCACACTCATCTCTGCCCTGCTCCATGCTGCACCCTCATCTCTGCCCTGCTTCATGCTGCACCCTCATCTCTGCCCCTGCTAAATGCTACACCCCCACCTTTGCCCTGCTCCATGATGCACCCTCATCTCTGCCCTGCTCCATGCTGCACCCCCACCTTTGCCCTGCTCCATGCTGCACCCTCATCTCTGCCCTGCTCCATGCTGCACCCCCATCTCTGCTCTGCTCCATGCTGCACCCTATTTCTAACCTGCTCCATGCTGCATCCCATCTCTGCCCTGCTCCATCCTGCACCCCCATCTCTGCCCCTGCTCCATGCTGCGCCCCCTTATATGCACTGCTCCATGCTGCACCCTCATCTCTGCCCTGCTCCATGCTGCACCCTCATCTCTACCCTGCTCCATGCTGCACCCTCATCTCTGCCCCTGCTCCATGCTGCACCCCCACCTTTGCCCTGATTCATGCTGCACCCTCATCTCTGTCCTGCTCCATGCTGCACCCTCATCTCTGCCCCTGCTCCATGCTACACCCCCACCTTTGCCCTGCTCCATGCTGCACCCTCATCTCTGCCCCTGCTCCATGCTGCACCCTCATCTCTGCCCTGCTCCATGCTGCACCCTCATCTCTGCCCCTGCTCCATGCTGCACCCTCATCTCTGCCCTGCTCCATGCTGCACCCTCCTCTCTGCCCCTGCTCCATGCTGCACCCCCACCTTTGCCCTGCTCCATGCTGCACCCTCATCTCTGCCCTGCTCCATGCTGCACCCCCATCTCTGCTCTGCTCCATGCTGCACCCTCATCTCTGCCCTGCTCCATGCTGCACCCTCATCTCTGCCCCTGCTCCATGCTGCACCCTCATCTCTGCCCTGCTCCATGCTGCACCCCCATCTCTGCTCTGCTCCATGCTGCACCCTCATCTCTGCCCTGCTCCATGCTGCACCCTCATCTCTGCCCTGCTCCATGCTGCACCCCCATCTCTGCCCCTGCTCCATGCTGCACCCCCACCTTTGCCCTGCTCCATGCTGCACCCTCATCTCTGCCCTGCTCCATGCTGCACCCCCATCTCTGCTCTGCTCCATGCTGCACCCTATTTCTAACCTGCCCCATGCTGCATCCCATCTCTGCCCTGCTCCATGCTGCACCCTCATCTCTGCCCTGCTCCATGCTGCTCCCTCATCTCTGCCCTGCTCCATGCTGCACCCCGACCTTTGCCCTGCTTCATGCTGCACCCTCATCTCTGCCCCTGCTCCATGCTACACCCCCACCTTTGCCCTGCTCCATGATGCACCCTCATCTCTGCCCTGCTCCATGCTGCACCCTCATCTCTGCCCCTGCTCCATGCTGCACCCTCATCTCTGCCCCTGCTCCATGCTGCACCCCCACCTTTGCCCTGATTCATGCTGCACCCTCATCTCTGTCCTGCTCCATGCTGCACCCTCATCTCTGCCCCTGCTCCATGCTACACCCCCACCTTTGCCCTGCTCCATGCTGCACCCTCATCTCTGCCCCTGCTCCATGCTGCACCCTCATCTCTGCCCCTGCTCCATGCTGCACCCTCATCTCTGCCCCTGCTCCATGCTGCACCCTCATCTCTGCCCTGCTCCATGCTACACCCCCACTTTTGCCCTGCTCCATGATGCACCCTCATCTCTGCCCTGCTCCATGCTGCACCCTCATCTCTGCCCCTGCTCCATGCTACACCCCCACCTTTGCCCTGCTCCATGATGCACACTCATCTCTGCCCTGCTCCATGCTGCACCCTCATCTCTGCCCTGCTTCATGCTGCACCCTCATCTCTGCCCCTGCTAAATGCTACACCCCCACCTTTGCCCTGCTCCATGATGCACCCTCATCTCTGCCCTGCTCCATGCTGCACCCCCACCTTTGCCCTGCTCCATGCTGCACCCTCATCTCTGCCCTGCTCCATGCTGCACCCCCATCTCTGCTCTGCTCCATGCTGCACCCTATTTCTAACCTGCTCCATGCTGCATCCCATCTCTGCCCTGCTCCATCCTGCACCCCCATCTCTGCCCCTGCTCCATGCTGCGCCCCCTTATATGCACTGCTCCATGCTGCACCCTCATCTCTGCCCTGCTCCATGCTACACCCCCATCTCTGCCCTGCTCCATGCTGCACCCTCATCTCTGCCCTGCTCCATGCTGCACCTTCATCTCTGCCCTGCTCCATGCTGCACCCCCATCTCTGCCCCTGCTCCATGCTGCACCCCATCTCTGACCTTGCTCCATGCTGCACCCCCATCTCTGCCCTTGCTCCATGCTGCCCCCCCATCTTTGCCCTGCTCCATGCTGCACCCCCATCTCTGCCCTGCTCAATGCTGCACCCACACCTCTGCCCTGCTCCATGCTGCACCCCCACCTTTGCCCTGCTCCATGCTGCACCCCCACCTTTGCCCTGCTCCATGCTGCACCCTCATCTCTGCCCTGCTTCATGCTGCACCCTCATCTCTACCCTGCTCCATGCTGCACCCTCATCTCTGCCCAGCACCATGCTGCACCCCATCTCTGCCCTGCTCCATGCTGCACCCCATCTCTGCCCTGCTCCATGCTGCACCCCCACCTTTGCCCTGCTCCATGCTGCACCCCCACCTTTGCCCTGCTCCATGCTGCACCCTCATCTCTGCCCTGCTTCATGCTGCACCCTCATCTCTACCCTGCTCCATGCTGCACCCCATCTCTGCCCTGCTCCTTGCTGCACCCCATCTCTGCCCTGCTCCATGCTGCACCCTCATCTCTGCCCCTGCTCCATGCTGCACCCTCATCTCTGCCCTGCTCCATGCTGCACCCTCATCTCTGCCCTGCTCCATGCTGCACCCTCATCTCTGCCCCTGCTCCATGCTGCACCCTCATCTCTGCCCTGCTCCATGCTGCACCCTCCTCTCTGCCCCTGCTCCATGCTGCACCCCCACCTTTGCCCTGCTCCATGCTGCACCCTCATCTCTGCCCTGCTCCATGCTGCACCCCCATCTCTGCTCTGCTCCATGCTGCACCCTCATCTCTGCCCTGCTCCATGCTGCACCCTCATCTCTGCCCCTGCTCCATGCTGCACCCTCATCTCTGCCCTGCTCCATGCTGCACCCCCATCTCTGCTCTGCTCCATGCTGCACCCTCATCTCTGCCCTGCTCCATGCTGCACCCTCATCTCTGCCCTGCTCCATGCTGCACCCCCATCTCTGCCCCTGCTCCATGCTGCACCCCCACCTTTGCCCTGCTCCATGCTGCACCCTCATCTCTGCCCTGCTCCATGCTGCACCCCCATCTCTGCTCTGCTCCATGCTGCACCCTATTTCTAACCTGCCCCATGCTGCATCCCATCTCTGCCCTGCTCCATGCTGCACCCTCATCTCTGCCCTGCTCCATGCTGCTCCCTCATCTCTGCCCTGCTCCATGCTGCACCCCGACCTTTGCCCTGCTTCATGCTGCACCCTCATCTCTGCCCCTGCTCCATGCTACACCCCCACCTTTGCCCTGCTCCATGATGCACCCTCATCTCTGCCCTGCTCCATGGTGCACCCTCATCTCTGCCCCTGCTCCATGCTGCACCCTCATCTCTGCCCCTGCTCCATGCTGCACCCCCACCTTTGCCCTGATTCATGCTGCACCCTCATCTCTGTCCTGCTCCATGCTGCACCCTCATCTCTGCCCCTGCTCCATGCTACACCCCCACCTTTGCCCTGCTCCATGCTGCACCCTCATCTCTGCCCCTGCTCCATGCTGCACCCTCATCTCTGCCCCTGCTCCATGCTGCACCCTCATCTCTGCCCCTGCTCCATGCTGCACCCTCATCTCTGCCCTGCTCCATGCTACACCCCCACTTTTGCCCTGCTCCATGATGCACCCTCATCTCTGCCCTGCTCCATGCTGCACCCTCATCTCTGCCCCTGCTCCATGCTACACCCCCACCTTTGCCCTGCTCCATGATGCACACTCATCTCTGCCCTGCTCCATGCTGCACCCTCATCTCTGCCCTGCTTCATGCTGCACCCTCATCTCTGCCCCTGCTAAATGCTACACCCCCACCTTTGCCCTGCTCCATGATGCACCCTCATCTCTGCCCTGCTCCATGCTGCACCCCCACCTTTGCCCTGCTCCATGCTGCACCCTCATCTCTGCCCTGCTCCATGCTGCACCCCCATCTCTGCTCTGCTCCATGCTGCACCCTATTTCTAACCTGCTCCATGCTGCATCCCATCTCTGCCCTGCTCCATCCTGCACCCCCATCTCTGCCCCTGCTCCATGCTGCGCCCCCTTATATGCACTGCTCCATGCTGCACCCTCATCTCTGCCCTGCTCCATGCTGCACCCTCATCTCTACCCTGCTCCATGCTGCACCCCCATCTCTACCCTGCTCCATGCTGCACCCCCATCTCTGCCCTGCTCCATGCTGTGCCCCCTTATATGCACTGCTCCATGCTGCACCCTCATCTCTTCCCTGCTCCATGCTGCACCCCCATCTCTGCCCTGCTCCATGCTGCGCCCCCTTCTCTGCACTGCTCTATGCTGCACCCTCATCTCTTCCCTGCTCCATGCTGCACCCCCATCTCTGCCCTGCTCCATGCTGCGCCCCCTTCTCTGCACTGCTCCATGCTGCACCCTCATCTCTGCCCTGCTCCATGCTGCACCCTCATCTCTGCCCTGCTCCATGCTGCACCCCCACCTTTGCCCTGCTCCATGCTGCACCCTCATCGCTGCCCTGCTCCATGCTGCACCCCCATCTCTGCTCTGCTCCATGCTGCACCCTATTTCTAACCTGCCCCATGCTGCATCCCATCTCTGCCCTGCTCCATGCTGCACCTTCATCTCTGCCCTGCTCCATGCTGCACCCTCATCTCTGCCCTGCTCCATGCTGCACCCCCACCTTTGCCCTGCTTCATGCTGCACCCCCACCTTTGCCCTGCTTCATGCTGCACCCTCATCTCTGCCCTGCTCCATGCTGCACCCTCATCTCTGCCCTGCTCCATGCTGCACCCCCATCTCTGCTCTGCTCCATGCTGCACCCTATTTCTAACCTGCTCCATGCTGCATCCCATCTCTGCCCCTGCTCCATGCTGCGCCCCCTTATATGCACTGCTCCATGCTGCACCCTCATCTCTGCCCTGCTCCATGCTACACCCCCATCTCTGCCCTGCTCCATGCTGCACCCTCATCTCTGCCCCTGCTCCATGCTGCACCCCCATCTCTGCCCCTGCTCCATGCTGCACCCCACCTTTGCCCTGCTCCATGATGCACCCCCATCTCTGCCCTTGCTCCATGCTGCCCCCCCATCTTTGCCCTGCTCCATGCTGCACCCCCATCTCTGCCCTGCTCAATGCTGCACCCACATCTCTGCCCTGCTCCATGCTGCACCCCCACCTTTGCCCTGCTCCATGCTGCACCCTTATCTCTGCCCTGCTTCATGCTGCACCCTCATCTCTGCCCTGCTCCATGCTGCACCCTCATCTCTGCCCCTGCTCCATGCTGCACCCCCACCTTTGCCCTGCTCCATGCTGCACCCTCATCTCTGCCCTGCTTCATGCTGCACCCTCATCTCTACCCTGCTCCATGCTGCACCCTCATCTCTGCCCAGCACCATGCTGCACCCCATCTCTGCCCTGCTCCATGCTGCACCCCATCTCTGCCCTGCTCCATGCTGCACCCCCACCTTTGCCCTGCTCCATGCTGCACCCTCATCTCTGCCCTGCTTCATGCTGCACCCTCATCT
Source organism: Gastrophryne carolinensis (assembly GCA_027917425.1). Classification (NCBI taxonomy): domain Eukaryota; kingdom Metazoa; phylum Chordata; class Amphibia; order Anura; family Microhylidae; genus Gastrophryne; species Gastrophryne carolinensis. Next base: position 38,252 of record JAQIHN010000061.1, read on the forward strand.
CTACCCTGCTCCATGCTGCACCCTCATCTCTGCCCAGCACCATGCTGCACCCCATCTCTGCCCTGCTCCATGCTGCACCCCATCTCTGCCCTGCTCCATGCTGCACCCTCATCTCTGCCCTGCTCCATGCTGCACCCCCATCTCTGCCCCTGCTCCATGCTGCACCCCCATCTCTGCCCTTGCTCCATGCTGCCCCCCCACCTTTGCCCTGCTCCATGCTGCACCCCCATCTCTGCCCTGCTCCATGCTGCACCCACACCTCTGCCCTGCTCCATGCTGCACCCCCACCTTTGCCCTGCTCCATGCTGCACCCTCATCTCTGCCCTGCTTCATGCTGCACCCTCATCTCTGCCCTGCTCCATGCTGCACCCTCATCTCTGCCCTGCTCCATGCTGCACCCTCATCTCTGCCCCTGCTCCATGCTGCACCCCCACCTTTGCCCTGCTCCATGCTGCACCCTCATCTCTGCCCTGCTCCATGCTGCACCCTCATCTCTGCCCTGCTCCATGCTGCACCCTCATCTCTGCCCTGCTCCATGCTGCACCCTCATCTCTGCCCTGCTTCATGCTGCACCCTCATCTCTGCCCTGCTCCATGCTGCACCCTCATCTCTGCCCTGCTCCATGCTGCACCCTCATCTCTGCCCCTGCTCCATGCTGCACCCTCATCTCTTCCCTGCTCCATGCTGCACCCCCATCTCTGCCCTGCTCCATGCTGCGCCCCCTTCTCTGCACTGCTCTATGCTGCACCCTCATCTCTTCCCTGCTCCATGCTGCACCCCCATCTCTGCCCTGCTCCATGCTGCGCCCCCTTCTCTGCACTGCTCCATGCTGCACCCTCATCTCTGCCCTGCTCCATGCTGCACCCTCATCTCTGCCCTGCTCCATGCTGCGCCCCCTTCTCTGCCCTGCTCCATCTTCTCTGCACTGCTCCATGCTGCACCCTCATCTCTGCCCTGCTCCATGCTGCACCCCCATCTCTGCCCTGCTCCATGCTGCACCCACACCTCTGCCCTGCTCCATGCTGCACCCTATTTCTAACCTGCTCCATGCTGCACCCTCATCTCTGCCCTGCTCCATGCTGCACCCCCACCTTTGCCCTGCTCCATGCTGCACCCTCATCGCTGCCCTGCTCCATGCTGCACCCCCATCTCTGCTCTGCTCCATGCTGCACCCTATTTCTAACCTGCCCCATGCTGCATCCCATCTCTGCCCTGCTCCATGCTGCACATTCATCTCTGCCCTGCTCCATGCTGCACCCTCATCTCTGCCCTGCTCCATGCTGCACCCCCACCTTTGCCCTGCTTCATTCTGCACCCTCATCTCTGCCCTGCTCCATGCTGCACCCTCATCTCTGCCCTGCTCCATGCTGCCCCCCCATCTCTGCTCTGCTCCATGCTGCACCCTATTTCTAACCTGCTCCATGCTGCATCCCATCTCTGCCCCTGCTCCATGCTGCGCCCCCTTATATGCACTGCTCCATGCTGCACCCTCATCTCTGCCCTGCTCCATGCTACACCCCCATCTCTGCCCTGCTCCATGCTGCACCCTCATCTCTGCCCCTGCTCCATGCTGCACCCCCATCTCTGCCCCTGCTCCATGCTGCACCCCACCTTTGCCCTGCTCCATGATGCACCCCCATCTCTGCCCTTGCTCCATGCTGCCCCCCCATCTTTGCCCTGCTCCATGCTGCACCCCCATCTCTGCCCTGCTCAATGCTGCACCCACATCTCTGCCCTGCTCCATGCTGCACCCCCACCTTTGCCCTGCTCCATGCTGCACCCTCATCTCTGCCCTGCTTCATGCTGCACCCTCATCTCTGCCCTGCTCCATGCTGCACCCTCATCTCTGCCCTTGCTCCATGCTGCACCCCCACCTTTGCCCTGCTCCATGCTGCACCCTCATCTCTGCCCTGCTTCATGCTGCACCCTCATCTCTACCCTGCTCCATGCTGCACCCTCATCTCTGCCCAGCACCATGCTGCACCCCATCTCTGCCCTGCTCCATGCTGCACCCCATCTCTGCCCTGCTCCATGCTGCACCCCCACCTTTGCCCTGCTCCATGCTGCACCCTCATCTCTGCCCTGCTTCATGCTGCACCCTCATCTCTACCCTGCTCCATGCTGCACCCTCATCTCTGCCCAGCACCATGCTGCACCCCATCTCTGCCCTGCTCCATGCTGCACCCCATCTCTGCCCTGCTCCATGCTGCACCCTCATCTCTGCCCTGCTCCATGCTGCACCCCCATCTCTGCCCCTGCTCCATGCTGCACCCCCATCTCTGCCCTTGCTCCATGCTGCCCCCCCACCTTTGCCCTGCTCCATGCTGCACCCCCATCTCTGCCCTGCTCCATGCTGCACCCACACCTCTGCCCTGCTCCATGCTGCACCCCCACCTTTGCCCTGCTCCATGCTGCACCCTCATCTCTGCCCTGCTTCATGCTGCACCCTCATATCTGCCCTGCTCCATGCTGCACCCTCATCTCTGCCCTGCTCCATGCTGCACCCTCATCTCTGCCCCTGCTCCATGCTGCACCCCCACCTTTGCCCTGCTCCATGCTGCACCCTCATCTCTGCCCTGCTCCATGCTGCACCCTCATCTCTGCCCTGCTCCATGCTGCACCCTCATCTCTGCCCTGCTCCATGCTGCACCCTCATCTCTGCCCTGCTTCATGCTGCACCCTCATCTCTGCCCTGCTCCATGCTGCACCCTCATCTCTGCCCTGCTCCATGCTGCACCCTCATCTCTGCCCCTGCTCCATGCTGCACCCTCATCTCTGCCCAGCTCCATGCTGCACCCTCATCTCTGCCCCTGCTCCATGCTGCACCCTCATCTCTGCCCCTGCTCCATGCTGCACCCTCATCTCTGCCCCTGCTCCATGCTGCACCCTCATCTCTGCCCTGCTCCATGCTGCACCCTCATCTCTGCCCTGCTCCATGCTGCACCCTCATCTCTGCCCCTGCTCCATGCTGCACCCTCATCTCTGCCCTGCTCCATGCTGCACCCCCACCTTTGCCCTGCTCCATGCTGCACCCTCATCTCTGTCCTGCTCCATGCTGCACCCCCATCTCTGCTCTGCTCCATGCTGCACCCTATTTCTAACCTGCCCTATGCTGCATCCCATCTCTGCCCTGCTCCATGCTGCACATTCATCATTGCCCTGCTCCATGCTGCACCCCCATCTCTGCCCCTGCTCCATGCTGCACCCCATCTCTGACCTTGCTCCATGCTGCACCCCCATCTCTGCCCTTGCTCCATGCTGCCCCCCCATCTTTGCCCTGCTCCATGCTGCACCCCCATCTCTGCCCTGCTCAATGCTGCACCCACACCTCTGCCCTGCTCCATGCTGCACCCCCACCTTTGCCCTGCTCCATGCTGCACCCTCATCTCTGCCCTGCTTCATGCTGCACCCTCATCTCTGCCCTGCTCCATGCTGCACCCTCATCTCTGCCCCTGCTCCATGCTGCACCCCCACCTTTGCCCTGCTCCATGCTGCACCCTCATCTCTGCCCTGCTTCATGCTGCACCCTCATCTCTACCCTGCTCCATGCTGCACCCTCATCTCTGCCCAGCACCATGCTGCACCCCATCTCTGCCCTGCTCCATGCTGCACCCCATCTCTGCCCTGCTCCATGCTGCACCCCCACCTTTGCCCTGCTCCATGCTGCACCCTCATCTCTGCCCAGCTTCATGCTGCACCCTCATCTCTACCCTGCTCCATGCTGCACCCTCATCTCTGCCCAGCACCATGCTGCACACCATCTCTGCCCTGCTCCATGCTGCACCCCATCTCTGCCCTGCTCCATGCTGCACCCTCATCTCTGCCCCTGCTCCATGCTGCACCCTCATCTCTGCCCTGCTCCATGCTGCACCCTCATCTCTGCCCTGCTCCATGCTGCACCCTCATCTCTGCCCCTGCTCCATGCTGCACCCTCATCTCTGCCCTGCTCCATGCTGCACCCTCATCTCTGCCCTGCTCCATGCTGCACCCTCATCTCTGCCCCTGCTCCATGCTGCACCCTCATCTCTGCCCTGCTCCATGCTGCACCCCCATCTCTGCTCTGCTCCATGCTGCACCCTCATCTCTGCCTTGCTCCATGCTGCACCCCCATCTCTGCCCTGCTCTATGCTGCACCCTCATCTCTGCCCTGCTCCATGCTGCACCCCCATCTCTGCCCCTGCTCCATGCTGCACCCCGACCTTTGCCCTGCTCCATGCTGCACCCTCATCTCTGCCCTGCTCCATGCTGCACCCCCATCTCTGCTCTGCTCCATGCTGCACTCCCATCTCTGCCCTGCTCCATGCTGCACCCCCACCTTTGCCCTGCTCCATGCTGCACCCTCATCTCTGCCCTGCTCCATGCTGCACCCCCACTTTTGCCCTGCTCCATGCTGCACCCTCATCTCTGCCCTGCTCCATGCTGCACCCCCATCTCTGCTCTGCTCCATGCTGCACCCTATTTCTAACCTGCCCCATGCTGCATCCCATCTCTGCCCTGCTCCATGCTGCACCTTCATCTCTGCCCTGCTCCATGCTGCACCCTCATCTCTGCCTTGCTCCATGCTGCACCCCCACCTTTGCCCTGCTTCATGCTGCACCCCCACCTTTGCCCTGCTTCATGCTGCACCCTCATCTCTGCCCTGCTCCATGCTGCACCCTCATCTCTGCCCTGCTCCATGCTGCACCCCCATCTCTGCTCTGCTCCATGCTGCACCCTATTTCTAACCTGCTCCATGCTGCATCCCATCTCTGCCCTGCTCCATCCTGCACCCCCATCTCTGCCCCTGCTCCATGCTGCGCCCCCTTATATGCACTGCTCCATGCTGCACCCTCATCTCTGCCCTGCTCCATGCTACACCCCCATCTCTGCCCTGCTCCATGCTGCACCCTCATCTCTGCCCTGCTCCATGCTGCACCTTCATCTCTGCCCTGATCCATGCTGCACCCCCATCTCTGCCCTGCTCCATGCTGCGCCCCCTTCTCTGCACTGCTCCATGCTGCACCCTCATCTCTGCCCTGCTCCATGCTGCACCCTCATCTCTGCCCTGCTCCATGCTGCGCCCCCTTCTCTGCCCTGCTCCATCTTCTCTGCACTGCTCCATGCTGCACCCTCATCTCTGCCCTGCTCCATGCTGCACCCCCATCTCTGCCCTGTTCCATGCTGCACCCACACCTCTGCCCTGCTCCATGCTGCACCCTATTTCTAACCTGCTCCATGCTGCACCCTCATCTCTGCCCTGCTCCATGCTGCACCCCCACCTTTGCCCTGCTCCATGCTGCACCCTCATCGCTGCCCTGCTCCATGCTGCACCCCCATCTCTGCTCTGCTCCATGCTGCACCCAATTTCTAACCTGCCCCATGCTGCATCCCATCTCTGCCCTGCTCCATGCTGCACCTTCATCTCTGCCCTGCTCCATGCTGCACCCTCATCTCTGCCCTGCTCCATGCTGCACCCCCACCTTTGCCCTGCTTCATGCTGCACCCCCACCTTTGCCCTGCTTCATGCTGCACCCTCATATCTGCCCTGCTCCATGCTGCACCCTCATCTCTGCCCTGCTCCATGCTGCACCCCCATCTCTGCACTGCTCCATGCTGCACCCTATTTCTAACCTGCTCCATGCTGCATCCCATCTCTGCCCCTGCTCCATGCTGCGCCCCCTTATATGCACTGCTCCATGCTGCACCCTCATCTCTGCCCTGCTCCATGCTACACCCCCATCTCTGCCCTGCTCCATGCTGCACCCTCATCTCTGCCCCTGCTCCATGCTGCACCCCCATCTCTGCCCCTGCTCCATGCTGCACCCCACCTTTGCCCTGCTCCATGATGCACCCCCATCTCTGCCCTTGCTCCATGCTGCCCCCCCATCTCTGCCCTTGCTCCATGCTGCCCCCCCATCTTTGCCCTGCTCCATGCTGCACCCCCATCTCTGCCCTGCTCCATGCTGCACCCTCATCTCTGCCCTGCTTCATGCTGCACCCTCATCTCTGCCCTGCTCCATGCTGCACCCTCATCTCTGCCCCTGCTCCATGCTGCACCCCCACCTTTGCCCTGCTCCATGCTGCACCCTCATCTCTGCCCTGCTTCATGCTGCACCCTCATCTCTACCCTGCTCCATGCTGCACCCTCATCTCTGCCCAGCACCATGCTGCACCCCATCTCTGCCCTGCTCCATGCTGCACCCCATCTCTGCCCTGCTCCATGCTGCACCCCCACCTTTGCCCTGCTCCATGCTGCACCCTCATCTCTGCCCTGCTTCATGCTGCACCCTCATCTCTACCCTGCTCCATGCTGCACCCTCATCTCTGCCCAGCACCATGCTGCACCCCATCTCTGCCCTGCTCCATGCTGCACCCCATCTCTGCCCTGCTCCATGCTGCACCCTCATCTCTGCCCTGCTCCATGCTGCACCCCCATCTCTGCCCCTGCTCCATGCTGCACCCCCATCTCTGCCCTTGCTCCATGCTGCCCCCCCACCTTTGAACTGCTCCATGCTGCACCCCCATCTCTGCCCTGCTCCATGCTGCACCCACACCTCTGCCCTGCTCCATGCTGCACCCCCACCTTTGCCCTGCTCCATGCTGCACCCTCATCTCTGCCCTGCTTCATGCTGCACCCTCATATCTGCCCTGCTCCATGCTGCACCCTCATCTCTGCCCTGCTCCATGCTGCACCCTCATCTCTGCCCCTGCTCCATGCTGCACCCCCACCTTTGCCCTGCTCCATGCTGCACCCTCATCTCTGCCCTGCTCCATGCTGCACCCTCATCTCTGCCCTGCTCCATGCTGCACCCTCATCTCTGCCCTGCTCCATGCTGCACCCTCATCTCTGCCCTGCTTCATGCTGCACCCTCATCTCTGCCCTGCTCCATGCTGCACCCTCATCTCTGCCCTGCTCCATGCTGCACCCTCATCTCTGCCCCTGCTCCATGCTGCACCCTCATCTCTTCCCTGCTCCATGCTGCACCCCCATCTCTGCCCTGCTCCATGCTGCGCCCCCTTCTCTGCACTGCTCTATGCTGCACCCTCATCTCTTCCCTGCTCCATGCTGCACCCCCATCTCTGCCCTGCTCCATGCTGCGCCCCCTTCTCTGCACTGCTCCATGCTGCACCCTCATCTCTGCCCTGCTCCATGCTGCACCCTCATCTCTGCCCTGCTCCATCCTGCGCCCTCTTCTCTGCCCTACTCCATCTTCTCTGCACTGCTCCATGCTGCACCCTCATCTCTGCCCTGCTCCATGCTGCACCCCCATCTCTGCCCTGCTCCATGCTGCACCCACACCTCTGCCCTGCTCCATGCTGCACCCTATTTCTAACCTGCTCCATGCTGCACCCTCATCTCTGCCCTGCTCCATGCTGCACCCCCACCTTTGCCCTGCTCCATGCTGCACCCTCATCGCTGCCCTGCTCCATGCTGCACCCCCATCTCTGTTCTGCTCCATGCTGCACCCTATTTCTAACCTGCCCCATGCTGCATCCCATCTCTGCCCTGCTCCATGCTGCACCTTCATCTTTGCCCTGCTCCATGCTGCACCCTCATCTCTGCCCTGCTCCATGCTGCACCCCCACCTTTGCCCTGCTTCATGCTGCACCCTCATCTCTGCCCTGCTCCATGCTGCACCCTCATCTCTGCCCTGCTCCATGCTGCACCCCCATCTCTGCTCTGCTCCATGCTGCACCCTATTTCTAACCTGCTCCATGCTGCATCCCATCTCTGCCCCTGCTCCATGCTGCGCCCCCTTATATGCACTGCTCCATGCTGCACCCTCAGCTCTGCCCTGCTCCATGCTACACCCCCATCTCTGCCCTGCTCCATGCTGCACCCTCATCTCTGCCCCTGCTCCATGCTGCACCCCCATCTCTGCCCCTGCTCCATGCTGCACCCCACCTTTGCCCTGCTCCATGATGCACCCCCATCTCTGCCCTTGCTCCATGCTGCCCCCCCATCTTTGCCCTGCTCCATGCTGCACCCCCATCTCTGCCCTGCTCAATGCTGCACCCACATCTCTGCCCTGCTCCATGCTGCACCCCCACCTTTGCCCTGCTCCATGCTGCACCCTCATCTCTGCCCTGCTTCATGCTGCACCCTCATCTCTGCCCTGCTCCATGCTGCACCCTCATCTCTGCCCCTGCTCCATGCTGCACCCCCACCTTTGCCCTGCTCCATGCTGCACCCTCATCTCTGCCCTGCTTCATGCTGCACCCTCATCTCTACCCTGCTCCATGCTGCACCCTCATCTCTGCCCAGCACCATGCTGCACCCCATCTCTGCCCTGCTCCATGCTGCACCCCATCTCTGCCCTGCTCCATGCTGCACCCCCACCTTTGCCCTGCTCCATGCTGCACCCTCATCTCTGCCCTGCTTCATGCTGCACCCTCATCTCTACCCTGCTCCATGCTGCACCCTCATCTCTGCCCAGCACCATGCTGCACCCCATCTCTGCCCTGCTCCATGCTGCACCCCATCTCTGCCCTGCTCCATGCTGCACCCTCATCTCTGCCCTGCTCCATGCTGCACCCCCATCTCTGCCCCTGCTCCATGCTGCACCCCCATCTCTGCCCTTGCTCCATGCTGCCCCCCCACCTTTGCCCTGCTCCATGCTGCACCCCCATCTCTGCCCTGCTCCATGCTGCACCCACACCTCTGCCCTGCTCCATGCTGCACCCCCACCTTTGCCCTGCTCCATGCTGCACCCTCATCTCTGCCCTGCTTCATGCTGCACCCTCATATCTGCCCTGCTCCATGCTGCACCCTCATCTCTGCCCTGCTCCATGCTGCACCCTCATCTCTGCCCCTGCTCCATGCTGCACCCCCACCTTTGCCCTGCTCCATGCTGCACCCTCATCTCTGCCCTGCTCCATGCTGCACCCTCATCTCTGCCCTGCTCCATGCTGCACCCTCATCTCTGCCCTGCTCCATGCTGCTCCCTTATCTCTGCCCCTGCTCCATGCTGCACCCTCATCTCTGCCCAGCTCCATGCTGCACCCTCATCTCTGCCCCTGCTCCATGCTGCACCCTCATCTCTGCCCCTGCTCCATGCTGCACCCTCATCTCTGCCCCTGCTCCATGCTGCACCCTCATCTCTGCCCTGCTCCATGCTGCATCCTCATCTCTGCCCTGCTCCATGCTGCACCCTCATCTCTGCCCCTGCTCCATGCTGCACCCTCATCTCTGCCCTGCTCCATGCTGCACCCCCACCTTTGCCCTGCTCCATGCTGCACCCTCATCTCTGCCCTGCTCCATGCTGCACCCCCATCTCTGCTCTGCTCCATGCTGCACCCTATTTCTAACCTGCCCCATGCTGCATCCCATCTCTGCCCTGCTCCATGCTGCACATTCATCATTGCCCTGCTCCATGCTGCACCCCCATCTCTGCCCCTGCTCCATGCTGCACCCCATCTCTGACCTTGCTCCATGCTGCACCCCCATCTCTGCCCTTGCTCCATGCTGCCCCCCCATCTTTGCCCTGCTCCATGCTGCACCCCCATCTCTGCTCAATGCTGCACCCACACCTCTGCCCTGCTCCATGCTGCACCCCCACCTTTGCCCTGCTCCATGCTGCACCCTCATCTCTGCCCTGCTTCATGCTGCACCCTCATCTCTGCCCTGCTCCATGCTGCACCCTCATCTCTGCCCCTGCTCCATGCTGCACCCCCACCTTTGCCCTGCTCCATGCTGCACCCTCATCTCTGCCCTGCTTCATGCTGCACCCTCATCTCTACCCTGCTCCATGCTGCACCCTCATCTCTGCCCAGCACCATGCTGCACCCCATCTCTGCCCTGCTCCATGCTGCACCCCCATCTCTGCCCTGCTCCATGCTGCACCCCCACCTTTGCCCTGCTCCATGCTGCACCCTCATCTCTGCCCTGCTTCATGCTGCACCCTCATCTCTACCCTGCTCCATGCTGCACCCTCATCTCTGCCCAGCACCATGCTGCACACCATCTCTGCCCTGCTCCATGCTGCACCCCATCTCTGCCCTGCTCCATGCTGCACCCTCATCCCTGCCCCTGCTCCATGCTGCACCCTCATCTCTGCCCTGCTCCATGCTGCACCCTCATCTCTGCCCTGCTCCATGCTGCACCCTCATCTCTGCCCCTGCTCCATGCTGCACCCTCATCTCTGCCCTGCTCCATGCTGCACCCCCATCTCTGCTCTGCTCCATGCTGCACTCCCATCTCTGCCCTGCTCCATGCTGCACCCCCACCTTTGCCCTGCTCCATGCTGCACCCTCATCTCTGCCCTGCTCCATGCTGCACCCCCACTTTTGCCCTGCTCCATGCTGCACCCTCATCTCTGCCCTGCTCCATGCTGCACCCCCATCTCTGCTCTGCTCCATGCTGCACCCTATTTCTAACCTGCCCCATGCTGCATCCCATCTCTGCCCTGCTCCATGCTGCACCTTCATCTCTGCCCTGCTCCATGCTGCACCCTCATCTCTGCCCTGCTCCATGCTGCACCCCCACCTTTGCCCTGCTTCATGCTGCACCCCCACCTTTGCCCTGCTTCATGCTGCACCCTCATCTCTGCCCTGCTCCATGCTGCACCCTCATCTCTGCCCTGCTCCATGCTGCACCCCCATCTCTGCTCTGCTCCATGCTGCACCCTATTTCTAACCTGCTCCATGCTGCATCCCATCTCTGCCCTGCTCCATCCTGCACCCCCATCTCTGCCCCTGCTCCATGCTGCGCCCCCTTATATGCACTGCTCCATGCTGCACCCTCATCTCTGCCCTGCTCCATGCTACACCCCCATCTCTGCCCTGCTCCATGCTGCACCCTCATCTCTGCCCTAGTCCATGCTGCACCTTCATCTCTGCCCTGATCCATGCTGCACCCCCATCTCTGCCCCTGCTCCATGCTGCACCCCATCTCTGACCTTGCTCCATGCTGCACCCCCATCTCTGCCCTTGCTCCATGCTGCCCCCCCATCTTTGCCCTGCTCCATGCTGCACCCCCATCTCTGCCCTGCTCAATGCTGCACCCACACCTCTGCCCTGCTCCATGCTGCACCCCCACCTTTGCCCTGCTCCATGCTGCACCCTCATCTCTGCCCTGCTTCATGCTGCACCCTCATCTCTGCCCTGCTCCATGCTGCACCCCCACCTTTGCCCTGCTCCATGCTGCACCCTCATCTCTGCCCTGCTTCATGCTGCACCCTCATCTCTACCCTGCTCCATGCTGCACCCTCATCTCTGCCCAGCACCATGCTGCACCCCATCTCTGCCCTGCTCCATGCTGCACCCCATTCCTGCCCTGCTCCATGCTGCACCCCCATCTCTGCCCTGCTCCATGCTGCACCCCCATCTCTGCCCTGCTCCATGCTGCACCCCCATCGCTGCCCTGCTCCATGCTGCACCCCATCTCTGCCCCGCTCCATGCTGCACCCCATCTCTGCCCCGCTCCATGCTGCACCCCCATCTCTGCCCCGCTCCATGCTGCACCCCATCTCTGCCCCGCTCCATGCTGCACCCCCATCGCTGCCCTGCTCCATGCTGCACCCCATCTCTGCCCTGCTCCATGCTGCACCCCATCTCTGCCCTGCTCCATGCTGCACCCCCATCGCTGCCCCTGCTCCATGCTGCACCCCCATCTCTGCCCTTGCACCATGCTGCACCCCATCTCTGCCCTGCTCCATGCTGCACCCCATCTCTGCCCTGCTCCATGCTGCACCCCCATTGCTGCCCCTGCTCCATGCTGCACCCCATCTCTGCCCTTGCTCCATGCTGCACCCCCATCACTGCCCTGCTCTATGCTGCACCCCCATCTCTGCCCTTGCTCCATGCTGCACCCCCATCTCTGCCCTTTCTCCATGCTGCACCCCCACCTTTGCCCTGCTCCATGCTGCACCCCCATCTCTGCCCTGCTCCATGCTGCACCCCCACCTTTGCCCTACTCCATTCTGCACCCTCATCTCTGCCCTGCTTCATGCTGCACCCTCATCTCTGCCCTGCTCCATGCTGCACCCCCATCTCTGCCCTGCTCCATGCTGCACCCTCATTTCTGCCCTGCTCCATGCTGCACCCCCATCTCTGCCCTGCTCCATGCTGCACCCTCATCTCTGCCCTGCTCCATGCTGCACCCCCATCTCTGCCCTGCTCCATGCTGCACCCCCATCTCTGCCCTGCTCCATGCTGCACCTTCATCTCTGCCCTGCTCCATGCTGCACCCCATCCCGGCCCTGCTCCATGCTGCACCCCAATCTCTGCCCCTGCTCCATGCTGCACCCCATCCCTGCCCTGCTCCATGCTGCACCCCATTCCTGCCCTGCTCCATGCTGCACCCCCATCTCTGCCCTGCTCCATGCTGCACCCCCATCTCTGCCCTGCTCCATGCTGCACCCCCATCGCTGCCCCGCTCCATGCTGCACCCCATCTCTGCCCCGCTCCATGCTGCACCCCATCTCTGCCCCGCTCCATGCTGCACCCCCATCTCTGCCCCGCTCCATGCTGCACCCCCATCTCTGCCCCTCTCCATGCTGCACCCCCATCTCTGCCCTGCTCCATGCTGCACCCCATCCCTGCCCTGCTCCATGCTGCACCCCATCTCTGCCCCGCTCCATGCTGCACCCCCATCGCTGCCCTGCTCCATGCTGCACCCCATCTCTGCCCTGCTCCATGCTGCACCCCATCTCTGCCCTGCTCCATGCTGCACCCCCATCGCTGCCCCTGCTCCATGCTGCACCCCCATCTCTGCCCTTGCACCATGCTGCACCCCCATCTCTGCCCCTGCTCCATGCTGCACCCCCATCTCTGCCCTTGCTCCATGCTGCACCCCCATCTCTGCCCCTGCTCCATGCTGCACCCCCATCTCTGCCCCTGCTCCATGCTGCACCCCCATCTCTGCCCTGCTCCATGCTGCACCCCATCCCTGCCCTGCTCCATGCTGCACCCCCATCCCTGCCCTGCTCCATGCTGCACCCCCATCTCTGCCCTGCTCAATGCTGCACCCCCATCTCTGCCCTGCTCCATGCTGCACCCTCATCTCTGCCCTGCTCCATGCAGCACCCCCATCTCTGCCCTGCTCCATGCTGCACCCTCATCTCTGCCTTGCTCCATGCTGCACCTTCATCTCTGCCCTGCTCCATGCTGCACCTCATCCCTGCCCTGCTCCATGCCGCACCCCCATTTCTGCCCCTGCTCCATGCTGCACCCCATCTCTGCCCTTGCTCCATGCTGCACCCCCATCTCTGCCCTTGCTCCATGCTGCCCCCCCACCTTTGCCCTGCTCCATGCTGCACCCCCATCTCTGCCCTGCTCCATGCTGCACCCCCATCTCTGCCCTTGCTCCATGCTGCCCCCCCACCTTTGCCCTGCTCCATGCTGCACCCCCATCTCTGCCCTTGCTCCATGCTGCACCCCCATCTCTGCCCTTGCTCCATGCTGCCCCCCCCACCTTTGCCCTGCTCCATGCTGCACCCCCATCTCTGCCCTGCTCCATGCTGCACCCACACCTCTGCCCTGCTCCATGCTGCACCCCCACCTTTGCCCTGCTCCATGCTGCACCCTCATCTCTGCCCTGCTTCATGCTGCACCCTCATATCTGCCCTGCTCCATGCTGCACCCTCATCTCTGCCCCTGCTCCATGCTGCACCCCCACCTTTGCCCTGCTCCATGCTGCACCCTCATCTCTGCCCTGCTCCATGCTGCACCCTCATCTCTGCCCTGCTCCATGCTGCACCCTTATCTCTGCCCTGCTCCATGCTGCACCCTCATCTCTGCCCTGCTTCATGCTGCACCCTCATCTCTGCCCTGCTCCATGCTGCACCCTCATCTCTGCCCTGCTCCATGCTGCACCCTCATCTCTGCCCCTGCTCCATGCTGCACCCTCATCTCTGCCCAGCTCCATGCTGCACCCTCATCTCTGCCCCTGCTCCATGCTGCACCCTCATCTCTGCCCCTGCTCCATGCTGCACCCTCATCTCTGCCCTGCTCCATGCTGCACCCTCATCTCTGCCCTGCTCCATGCTGCACCCTCATCTCTGCCCCTGCTCCATGCTGCACCCTCATCTCTGCCCTGCTCCATGCTGCACCCCATCTTTGCCCTGCTCCATGCTGCACCCTCATCTCTGCCCTGCTCCATGCTGCACCCCCATCTCTGCTCTGCTCCATGCTGCACCCTATTTCTAACCTGCCCCATGCTGCATCCCATCTCTGCCCTGCTCCATGCTGCACATTCATCATTGCCCTGCTCCATGCTGCACCCCCATCTCTGCCCCTGCTCCATGCTGCACCCCCACCTTTGCCCTGCTCCATGCTGCACCCTCATCTCTGCCCTGCTTCATGCTGCACCCTCATCTCTGCCCTGCTCCATGCTGCACCCTCATCTCTGCCCCTGCTCCATGCTGCACCCCCACCTTTGCCCTGCTCCATGCTGCACCCTCATCTCTGCCCTGCTTCATGCTGCACCCTCATCTCTACCCTGCTCCATGCTGCACCCTCATCTCTGCCCAGCACCATGCTGCACCCCATCTCTGCCCTGCTCCATGCTGCACCCCATTCCTGCCCTGCTCCATGCTGCACCCCCATCTCTGCCCTGCTCCATGCTGCACCGCCATCTCTGCCCTGCTCCATGCTGCACCCCCATCGCTGCCCTGCTCCATGCTGCACCCCATCTCTGCCCCGTTCCATGCTGCACCCCATCTCTGCCCCGCTCCATGCTGCACCCCCATCTCTGCCCCGCTCCATGCTGCACCCCATCTCTGCCCCGCTCCATGCTGCACCCCCATCGCTGCCCTGCTCCATGCTGCACCCCATCTCTGCCCTGCTCCATGCTGCACCCCATCTCTGCCCTGCTCCATGCTGCACCCCCATCGCTGCCCCTGCTCCATGCTGCACCCCCATCTCTGCCCTTGCACCATGCTGCACCCCATCTCTGCCCTGCTCCATGCTGCACCCCATCTCTGCCCTACTCCATGCTGCACCCCCATTGCTGCCCCTGCTCCATGCTGCACCCCATCTCTGCCCTTGCTCCATGCTGCACCCCCATCACTGCCCTGCTCTATGCTGCACCCCCATCTCTGCCCTTGCTCCATGCTGCACCCCCATCTCTGCCCTTTCTCCATGCTGCACCCCCACCTTTGCCCTGCTCCATGCTGCACCCCCATCTCTGCCCTGCTCCATGCTGCACCCCCACCTTTGCCCTACTCCATTCTGCACCCTCATCTCTGCCCTGCTTCATGCTGCACCCTCATCTCTGCCCTGCTCCATGCTGCACCCCCATCTCTGCCCTGCTCCATGCTGCACCCTCATTTCTGCCCTGCTCCATGCTGCACCCCCATCTCTGCCCTGCTCCATGCTGCACCCTCATCTCTGCCCTGCTCCATGCTGCACCCCCATCTCTGCCCTGCTCCATGCTGCACCCCCATCTCTGCCCTGCTCCATGCTGCACCTTCATCTCTGCCCTGCTCCATGCTGCACCCCATCCCGGCCCTGCTCCATGCTGCACCCCAATCTCTGCCCCTGCTCCATGCTGCACCCCATCCCTGCCCTGCTCCATGCTGCACCCCATTCCTGCCCTGCTCCATGCTGCACCCCCATCTCTGCCCTGCTCCATGCTGCACCCCCATCTCTGCCCTGCTCCATGCTGCACCCCCATCGCTGCCCCGCTCCATGCTGCACCCCATCTCTGCCCCGCTCCATGCTGCACCCCATCTCTGCCCCGCTCCATGCTGCACCCCCATCTCTGCCCCGCTCCATGCTGCACCCCCATCTCTGCCCCTCTCCATGCTGCACCCCCATCTCTGCCCTGCTCCATGCTGCACCCCATCCCTGCCCTGCTCCATGCTGCACCCCATCTCTGCCCCGCTCCATGCTGCACCCCCATCGCTGCCCTGCTCCATGCTGCACCCCATCTCTGCCCTGCTCCATGCTGCACCCCATCTCTGCCCTGCTCCATGCTGCACCCCCATCGCTGCCCCTGCTCCATGCTGCACCCCCATCTCTGCCCTTGCACCATGCTGCACCCCCATCTCTGCCCCTGCTCCATGCTGCACCCCCATCTCTGCCCTTGCTCCATGCTGCACCCCATCTCTGCCCCTGCTCCATGCTGCACCCCCATCTCTGCCCCTGCTCCATGCTGCACCCCCATCTCTGCCCTGCTCCATGCTGCACCCCATCCCTGCCCTGCTCCATGCTGCACCCCCATCCCTGCCCTGCTCCATGCTGCACCCCCATCTCTGCCCTGCTCCATGCTGCACCCCCATCTCTGCCCTGCTCCATGCTGCACCCTCATCTCTGCCCTGCTCCATGCAGCACCCCCATCTCTGCCCTGCTCCATGCTGCACCCTCATCTCTGCCTTGCTCCATGCTGCACCTTCATCTCTGCCCTGCTCCATGCTGCACCTCATCCCTGCCCTGCTCCATGCCGCACCCCCATTTCTGCCCCTGCTCCATGCTGCACCCCATCTCTGCCCTTGCTCCATGCTGCACCCCCATCTCTGCCCTTGCTCCATGCTGCCCCCCCACCTTTGCCCTGCTCCATGCTGCACCCCCATCTCTGCCCTGCTCCATGCTGCACCCCCATCTCTGCCCTTGCTCCATGCTGCCCCCCCACCTTTGCCCTGCTCCATGCTGCACCCCCATCTCTGCCCTTGCTCCATGCTGCACCCCCATCTCTGCCCTTGCTCCATGCTGCCCCCCCCACCTTTGCCCTGCTCCATGCTGCCCCCCCACCTTTGCCCTGCTCCATGCTGCACCCCCATCTCTGCCCTTGCTCCATGCTGCACCCCCATCTCTGCCCTTGCTCCATGCTGCCCCCCCCACCTTTGCCCTGCTCCATGCTGCACCCCCATCTCTGCCCTGCTCCATGCTGCACCCACACCTCTGCCCTGCTCCATGCTGCACCCCCACCTTTGCCCTGCTCCATGCTGCACCCTCATCTCTGCCCTGCTTCATGCTGCACCCTCATATCTGCCCTGCTCCATGCTGCACCCTCATCTCTGCCCCTGCTCCATGCTGCACCCCCACCTTTGCCCTGCTCCATGCTGCACCCTCATCTCTGCCCTGCTCCATGCTGCACCCTCATCTCTGCCCTGCTCCATGCTGCACCCTTATCTCTGCCCTGCTCCATGCTGCACCCTCATCTCTGCCCTGCTTCATGCTGCACCCTCATCTCTGCCCTGCTCCATGCTGCACCCTCATCTCTGCCCTGCTCCATGCTGCACCCTCATCTCTGCCCCTGCTCCATGCTGCACCCTCATCTCTGCCCAGCTCCATGCTGCACCCTCATCTCTGCCCCTGCTCCATGCTGCACCCTCATCTCTGCCCCTGCTCCATGCTGCACCCTCATCTCTGCCCTGCTCCATGCTGCACCCTCATCTCTGCCCTGCTCCATGCTGCACCCTCATCTCTGCCCCTGCTCCATGCTGCACCCTCATCTCTGCCCTGCTCCATGCTGCACCCCCATCTTTGCCCTGCTCCATGCTGCACCCTCATCTCTGCCCTGCTCCATGCTGCACCCCCATCTCTGCTCTGCTCCATGCTGCACCCTATTTCTAACCTGCCCCATGCTGCATCCCATCTCTGCCCTGCTCCATGCTGCACATTCATCATTGCCCTGCTCCATGCTGCACCCCCATCTCTGCCCCTGCTCCATGCTGCACCCCATCTCTGACCTTGCTCCATGCTGCACCCCCATCTCTGCCCTTGCTCCATGCTGCCCCCCCATCTTTGCCCTGCTCCATGCTGCACCCCCATCTCTGCCCTGCTCAATGCTGCACCCACACCTCTGCCCTGCTCCATGCTGCACCCCCACCTTTGCCCTGCTCCATGCTGCACCCTCATCTCTGCCCTGCTTCATGCTGCACCCTCATCTCTGCCCTGCTCCATGCTGCACCCTCATCTCTGCCCCTGCTCCATGCTGCACCCCCACCTTTGCCCTGCTCCATGCTCCACCCTCATCTCTGCCCTGCTTCATGCTGCACCCTCATCTCTACCCTGCTCCATGCTGCACCCTCATCTCTGCCCAGCACCATGCTGCACCCCATCTCTGCCCTGCTCCATGCTGCACCCCATCTCTGCCCTGCTCCATGCTGCACCCCCACCTTTGCCCTGCTCCATGCTGCACCCTCATCTCTGCCCTGCTTCATGCTGCACCCTCATCTCTACCCTGCTCCATGCTGCACCCTCATCTCTGCCCAGCACCATGCTGCACCCCATCTCTGCCCTGCTCCATGCTGCACCCCATCTCTGCCCTGCTCCATGCTGCACCCTCATCTCTGCCCCTGCTCCATGCTGCACCCTCATCTCTGCCCTGCTCCATGCTGCACCCTCATCTCTGCCCTGCTCCATGCTGCACCCTCATCTCTGCCCCTGCTCCATGCTGCACCCTCATCTCTGCCCTGCTCCATGCTGCACCCTCCTCTCTGCCCCTGCTCCATGCTGCACCCCCACCTTTGCCCTGCTCCATGCTGCACCCTCATCTCTGCCCTGCTCCATGCTGCACCCTCATCTCTGCCCCTGCTCCATGCTGCACCCCCATCTCTGCTCTGCTCCATGCTGCACCCTCATCTCTGCCCTGCTCCATGCTGCAACCTCATCTCTGCCCCTGCTCCATGCTGCACCCTCATCTCTGCCCTGCTCCATGCTGCACCCCCATCTCTGCTCTGCTCCATGCTGCACCCCATCTCTGCCCTGCTCCACGCTGCACCCTCATCTCTGCCCCTGCTCCATGCTGCACCCCCCATCTCTGCCCTGCTCTATGCTGCACCCTCATCTCTGCCCTGCTCCATGCTGCACCCCCATCTCTGCCCCTGCTCCATGCTGCACCCCCACCTTTGCCCTGCTCCATGCTGCACCCTCATCTCTGCCCTGCTCCATGCTGCACCCCCATCTCTGCTCTGCTCCATGCTACACCCTATTTCTAACCTGCCCCATGCTGCATCCCATCTCTGCCCTGCTCCATGCTGCACATTCATCATTGCCCTGCTCCATGCTGCACCCTCATCTCTGCCCTGCTCCATGCTGCACCCTCATCTCTGCCCTGCTCCATGCTGCACCCCCACCTTTGCCCTGCTTCATGCTGCACCCTCATCTCTGCCCCTGCTCCATGCTACACCCCCACCTTTGCCCTGCTCCATGATGCACCCTCATCTCTGCCCTGCTCCATGCTGCACCCTCATCTCTGCCCCTGCTCCATGCTGCACCCTCATCTCTGCCCCTGCTCCATGCTGCACCCCCACCTTTGCCCTGATTCATGCTGCACCCTCATCTCTGTCCTGCTCCATGCTGCACCCTCATCTCTGCCCCTGCTCCATGCTACACCCCCACCTTTGCTCTGCTCCATGATGCACCCTCATCTCTGCCCTGCTCCATGCTGCACCCTCATCTCTGCCCCTGCTCCATGCTGCACCCTCATCTCTGCCCCTGCTCCATGCTGCACCCTCATCTCTGCCCTGCTCCATGCTACACCCCCACCTTTGCCCTGCTCCATGATGCACCCTCATCTCTGCCCTGCTCCATGCTGCACCCTCATCTCTGCCCCTGCTCCATGCTACACCCCCACCTTTGCCCTGCTCCATGATGCACCCTCATCTCTGCCCTGCTCCATGCTGCACCCTCATCTCTGCCCTGCTTCATGCTGCACCCTCATCTCTGCCCTGCTCCATGCTGCACCCTCATCTCTGCCCCTGCTCCATGCTACACCCCCACCTTTGCCCTGCTCCATGATGCACCCTCATCTCTGCCCTGCTCCATGCTGCACCCCCACCTTTGCCCTGCTCCATGCTGCACCCTCATCTCTGCCCTGCTCCATGCTGCACCCCCATCTCTGCCCTGCTCCATGCTGCACCCCCATCTCTGCTCTGCTCCATGCTGCACCCTATTTCTAACCTGCTCCATGCTGCATCCCATCTCTGCCCTGCTCCATCCTGCACCCCCATCTCTGCCCCTGCTCCATGCTGCGCCCCCTTATATGCACTGCTCCATGCTGCACCCTCATCTCTGCCCTGCTCCATGCTGCACCCTCATCTCTACCCTGCTCCATGCTGCACCCCCATCTCTACCCTGCTCCATGCTGCACCCCCATCTCTGCCCTGCTCCATGCTGTGCCCCCTTATATGCACTGCTCCATGCTGCACCCTCATCTCTTCCCTGCTCCATGCTGCACCCCCATCTCTGCCCTGCTCCATGCTGCGCCCCCTTCTCTGCACTGCTCTATGCTGCACCCTCATCTCTTCCCTGCTCCATGCTGCACCCCCATCTCTGCCCTGCTCCATGCTGCGCCCCCTTCTCTGCACTGCTCCATGCTGCACCCTCATCTCTGCCCTGCTCCATGCTGCACCCTCATATCTGCCCTGCTCCATGCTGCGCCCCCTTCTCTGCCCTGCTCCATCTTCTCTGCACTGCTCCATGCTGCACCCTCATCTCTGCCCTGCTCCATGCTGCACCCCCATCTCTGCCCTGCTCCACCATGCTGCACCCTCATCTCTGCCCTGCTCCATGCTGCACCCCCATCTCTGCCCTGCTCCATGCTGCACCCACACCTCTGCCCTGCTCCATGCTGCACCCTATTTCTAACCTGCTCCATGCTGCATCCCATCTCTGCCCTGCTCCATGCTGCACCCTCATCTCTGCCCTGCTCCATGCTGCACCCTCATCTCTGCCCTGCTCCATGCTGCACCCACACCTCTGCCCTGCTCCATGCTGCATCCCATCTCTGCCCTGCTCCATGCTGCACCCCCATCTCTGCCCTGCTCCATGCTGCACCCCCATCTCTGCCCTGCTCCATGCTGCACCCTATTTCTAACCTGCTCCATGCTGCATCCCATCTCTGCCCTGCTCCATGCTGCATCCCATCTCTGCCCTGCTCCATGCTGCACCCTAAATCTAACCTGCTCCATGCTGCACCCCATCCCTGCCCTGCTCCATGCTGCACCCTAAATCTAACCTGCTCCATGCTGCACCCCCATCTCCATCTGCCATAATTCTTGGTATACCTCCAGCTCTGCCCTAATTATTGCTGCACCCCTATCTCTGTCCTGCTGGGCACCTTTTCTGAGCCCCACCAACAGGACTAATGGTGGGGCCATTCATATTGGTTGCCTTTGTTATGGGGCACAGAGAAAATAGTCCAAAGTGTCAGTTCAGCTTGTGTGAAAGCAGGGAATAGTGATGCACAAAAAAAAAAAAAAAATTCACGTCTTCCGAAACATTTTAATTACCCCCATAAATGAAATATAACAGCCCTAGACTGACAATCATTTCCCCAGACATGGAATTCACTTGCCACACAATTTTGCATTGAATGAGAATGGTTTTTGGTATAAAAATTATTTTTAAAGTCACCCTCTGGTCAAAAGTAAGACTGGCAAGCCGTTTAATTCAGGAAAAGGCAGGAAAGTGAACCACTTCTTTTTCCCTTCAAGCTGTAGCTTGTGACCCAAAAGTTAAAACCAGCCCATAGTGACAGACAGCAGGAAAAGACAACCATACAAAAGTCCCCTGGCTGTGACCATAGTGTGAAACATTTCAGGCTATGTTGCTCTTAGTCATGCCCCCAGACAAAAACATGTGCTTAAGTAGTAAAACATTTTAAAAGGCCATGCTGCCCAAAACTCCGGGGGTAGAAGGTGGAGCTACTGAGTCATGGAGCCTCCCCACAGTGATTGGCTGAGCAGAGAGATTCATCAGCCAATGGGAAGGTACCAAACTTTGACAGGGGAAAAAACTTTAACAGAAAGCAGGGGGGGGGGGGCAGTGCAGTAAAAGCTGCACAGTGTAGCGCACTGCAGTGGTAGTAGTAGCAGTACTGCCTCACTGCACAGCCTCTACCACATGCCCTGAAATGCGCGCTCACTGGCTGCCACTCAGCTGCATCCCTGCTCACCGGCCAGCCACCACCCGATCCTCCGCCCCACACATCAGCTGCTCACCAGCCACCACCTGTCCTCCCCATCGCTAACCGGACGCGGCCTTCCCAGGTGCCGGCCTACCAGGATTTTGCCTGGTATGCCCTATGGCCAGTCCGCCCCTGTTTGCATGGATTTTTAATATACACAATTTCACAGCTCCCCTGTATCTGAAACATGCTCCCACTCCTAGTCATTCAGGTTGGCTCGGGTCAGGACAGCTTCCCAGTCTACAGAAAAGCCAGGGAATGTGGCCAGTGGGCTGAGTCATGTCATTTGACGTTCTAAAAAATGGCTGGTGGGCGTGTTGTAAAAACGTTTTTTTTTTTTCAATCCCAGGCCGCTGCTGAGCAAGCCACATCACCTGAGGTTCTCGGGCTGGGAGGGCATGTGAGGGACACTTGGGGGATGTGCCGCTTTTTAGAAAGGTAGAATCCTTACCTGGACCCTAGGCTGGAGCTTACACAGTACCCTCTAGCAAGCACCTCTAGAGCCAATCACCTTGGAGACCCACCTTGGAGATATCAGAGACTGGAAATCCGAATACCTACATTCTCCTGAGACTCACTAGATAAAATCCTTGGAAATACAAGTGATCAGACTGTTTCTATATGGTTAATAAAACTTGAAAATCCTAAGCCTCTATGATGCACAGCATTCTTGTAGGAACAGAGAAACATTCTTGCATAAGTGCATTTCATAGATAAAGCGTTTAGCCATAACACACTGTCACAAAGACTAAAAACCTAAAAAAAGTGGTAAATCCACTTTAGTCAGACCAATAACAAATCAAGAATTACTGTACTGGTCACATAGACAAACGTGCAAAATAAGAACTGGGCCCCGTCACTGACCCAGGGCCACCATGAGGGCAGTAGTACAAACATAGAAGGATGGCAGAAGATGTCAGGTCCATCTAGTCTGCCCTTATGTGTGGGTGTTCTCTTTATCTTAGGATAGACATATGCTTATCCCAGGCATGTTCATATTCACTTACGGTTGTTTTTTCAACTACTTCTGCTGGAAGTTTATTTCCAAGCATCTACTACTTGTTAAATAATATTTACTAATGTTGCTCCTGATCTTCCCTCTGACTAGCTTCAAGTTGTGCCCCTTTGTTCTGCCATTAAAGCAGGAAAAAAACCCACCAACAGCAGGCCTGGAATCTTTTAGATGATGCATGCACGGGCTCTTATCCAATGAGAGCTGCCTGCTGTGTCTCTGTCATTCGGCAGGCTGCTGTCCCAGACCTGAACTCCATTCACTGATGCTTCCATGTCCAGCTTGCGCCTCATTGCCATCAATCACAGGGAGGCAACCAGGCTCTCCATTCAATGCAATGGAGGGAGTGTGTCAGGCTGCTTGGGTCATGAGCTCAACACGCTATCAATTATGACCCCTGATCATTCCTGGGGCTGGCTCAGGATGCACAGGCTGTAAGCTCGCTATCAGGTGAGTTGCTTAGCGCCAGACTACCACTGATCAGCTGCGCAAATGGTATGTACCCTCTTAGGGTTTTTTTTTACCTGAATAATTTTATTAAGACAATTCTGTGAATACTCATCTGTAGAATTGCTTTTGCCATGCATGACACGGCCTGCTTCACGAAGTCATTACATCTGGGTATTCCGCCACATGGTGGTGCAGTGCACTGCAGAAGAGTTGTGGCTCCTCCCGGTACCATATAAAAACGGAATCACCATAGACTTATCCAGTATTGACAAGCAGTTATTCAAGAAACTGGGAGATAATAAAGGTAAAAAGGTAACAAAACCCCAACTAACTTGGAACAATCACCATACAGCGGTAACCAAGAACAACGATAACAAGGGTGGGGTGAAGTAGGCCGTGCCATGCATGGCAAAAGCAATTCTACAGGTGAGTACTCACAGAATTGTCTTTTTCCCATTGCATGGCACGGCCTGCTTCACGAAGTCATTACATCTGGGACATCCAAATCCCCAAAAGTAACAACAGGCAATTTAAACCTCTACCGCCTGAAGTACCTTGCGGCCAAAAGCAGCATCAGCTGAGGCCTTAACATCAACCTTGTAAAACTTGGAAAAAGTATGAACAGAAGACCAAGTTGCGGCCTTACAAACTTGTTCAACAGAAGCTTGGTGCTGAAAGGCCCAAGATGCACCAACAGCACGAGTGGAATGAGCAGTAATCCTAAAAGGAGGTTCCTTCCCTTTAGCAGAATAGGCTTGTACCACCGCCTGACGGATCCACTTGCTGATAGTGGATTTAGCAGGAGGCAAACCCTTCCTAGGTCCAGAAAAAAGAACAAGAAGAGCGTCAGATTTCCTGAAAGACTCAGTAGCAACCAAATAAAACTTCAGAGCCCTGACAACATCCAAAGAGTGAAGGGTCTGCTCCTTGGAATTAGCAGGGTTAGGACACAAGGAAGGCAAAACAGTGTCCTGATTGAGATGAAAAGCAGACACAACCTTAGGCAAAAAATCCGGCTTAAGCCGAAACACCACCTTATCCTGATGCCGCTCAAAATAAGGAGGCTTGATGGAAAGCGCCACCAGCTCAGAAACTCGCCTGACAGAAGTAATGGCCACCAAAATGGCCACCTTAAGAGTCAGAATGGGCAAAGCAGCCCCACGGATAGGCTCAAAGGGAGGACCCTGCAGAGCAGACAACACCAGATTCAGGTCCCAAACTGGTAGCATAGGCTTACGTGGCGGACGCACGTGAGTAACTCCCTGGAAAAAAGTCTTAACCAACCGGTGATTGGCAAAGGACCTTTGGAAAAAAATTGCCAGAGCTGACACCTGTCCCTTGAGGGTACTAAGTTGAAGGCCCAAATCCAAACCATGTTGCAAAAATTCCAGAATCCTGTGGATAGAAAACACCCGACAAGGAAAAGACTTGGACTCACACCAGGCAACGTAAGCATGCCAGATCCTGTAGTAGATAAAGGACGAGGATTTATTCCTAGCCCTAATCATGGTATCAACAAAAGAAGCTGGCAAACCCTTATCCATCAAGATGGAGGTTTCAGCAGTCAAGCCGTTAAAGCCAGTGTTTGTAAATTGGGATGGCACAGTTGTCCCTGAGTGAGCAGATCTGGATTCTTGGGCAGGGCATACTGATCTACTGCCAACTGCACGACGTCTGCGAACCTCACCCTCCTTGGCCAACAGGGGGCCACCAGAATGGCTGGTACCCCTTCCTGTGCTATCTTGCGCAGCACCCTGCCCAGCAGAGGAAACGGAGGGAACACATAGAGGAGCCGAAACTCTGTCCAAGGCATTGCTAGCGCATCCGTGGCGAAGGCCAGAGGGTCCTGTGACATGGAGAAAAACCTGGGAAGCTTGTGAAATACCCTGTTGCTGAGGGACCATTCCCCCAGCCGAGACGTCCCCCTACTCAGGGAGTCTGCCTCCAGGTTCTCCACCAAAGGAATGTAAACCGTCGACATTCTCTTCCACAGAGAATTTTTAGTTCAGCATACCCGCACACCAAAAGCCAGTACAAATTTTTCTGATATGGGTGCAAAGCCTATTTCAAAATAAAGAGCCCTTCCCCATTGGGATCAACAAACTCATTCTAATAATATATGAAAAAAATGCACACCTTACTACTGCGGGTTGTAGATTGCAAAAAGGTGTATTCAAATATAGTGCACAATCAATACAGAATATATACAATGTTCTTTCTATTGAAGATACGATGTTCTCCAGCATTTAAATCGAAGTAAGCCACATTTCCCATAAGCCATATATTGAATATTGCAATAAAGGGAAACCGCCGCAAGGTGGCGCCAGTATTCAGTTCTCATACGTCTAATAGTGTTTCATGGATAGACATTGCAAATAGCATAATCATCATTCAGCAAAGCAGTAGTGGCAGTACATAATTGACACCACCAGAGTACAGTTTGATATCAGAACATAACAGAATGTAAATACGGCATTACAGAGAATGACATATACAGATATATACTCGCGTATATAGATAGCGCAATCAAAGCACAACCCAACAGTCCGTCAAAAGAGAGGTACACTTTTTTTGGAAAGGTACACTTTTTTTGGTGGGGGGTTTTGCACAGCAGGGAATCCCAAATCACACTAAGATTCACTTTAAAAGGCAAATTAAGTTGCCACATTACTCTTGTGAAGGCTTTTGGTGCAACGTTGCTATATTGAATAATACCTTATTTTAAAGTAGAGCACAAAAACTAATATTAAAGCAAGTTGACTGAATCAAGGCCTTAGTGTGGATAACTTGTTCAGTTTCACCAGAAACACATTGAGTCTGCTCATTATGTTTTTTATTTTAAGGTCTTCTGAGGACTGACCCACTACCTCTACTATAGGGTAGTTCCAAGCTCACTGATTGCATATACCACTGCCACTTCAAGATGATCTCAATTGTTAGTGGTTCCACCTGAGAAATGCAGCCCTGTGCCTGTCCACCAGCGGTCACCAGACTCTTTAAAGCGGCTTAAAGAAGTCTGGACAACCATGGAGCTGCATTTTGCGGGAATGAGGAGCAGGTAAAATTACCCCAGGCTAGCAGCAGTGTAGGCTCTTCCCCTTGACAAGCACCAGACCTATGCCAAAGGGCATAGGTGCTGATAACTACCCAGCCAGCATGGGCCAAACAGGATAAATGCTAATTTACTCCTTCGCCTAATTTACTCCATTTCCTTAAAGTGGACCAAAACCAGGGATTTTCACTATCCTGGGTTTTGGTCCATCTCATTGGGGCACCCCGGTTTGGGATACCACACTGTGCGCGTCCAATCAGCTTCTACGGCCACGCATATTATTGTGGGACAGGAGAAGCTGGGTTGGATCCCAGGCAAACATTGGCGGTGCTCAGCATCACTCACATCCTTTGGCTGTACACGGCCACGCACATCTGTTCAGTTGCAGCCATGCATGCGCCCTGGGCTTGTCGCAGAGGTAAGTTTCATGGGTGAATGGCAGGGTATCACACAGCAGAGCATCCCAATTTGAGATGCCGCAGAGAAAAAAAATCAGGCGGTCCACTTTAAATATGTACCACCACACCGCAGCACAAATTATACAAAATCTTTTGATATGTTTGAAATGTCTGGATCTAGAAATATCTAATGTAACTTTAAAGCAGAACAAATTCCACCACGACCGGCCTTAGAATCTTAATTGTGGGATTATTACCCTGTGTGAAACCCCTTCAGTCACTGCAGAACTCAACTTTTCTGTGGTCCCCGAGGACCACATACCTGGCATCTCTGGCTTACACACGCCCTCCTATTCCAATGGGTTGGGTGGCTGAACCGTCCAAGTGTCTGGGGATGCACCTGCTGTTGCTCCTGATTACCAAAAGCATTAAGATGCATTGCAAATAACTCTTATTAGACAAGATGCGCCGTAGGACTGGAGGAAGGTTAGTTTGTACTAGCCAATCTGTGGGGTTTCACACAGCAGGGCATCCCAAATCAGGGTGCCCACAGAATAAGAAACGGTCAAAATACTGGGTTTTGTTCTGCTTTAAGTCCTATTTGACATCAAGAAGACTGTACTGCATGCATAGGGAATTTCAATGAATGCCCTTGCCATGGTGAGGGTGGCAGAGGAAAGGGGAAGAAAGGGAACATGCACGTGTGTTTCAGCTCCTGTTTGTGTTGTAAAAAGCTTTGTGTATAACACTACATTAAATCAGAGTCCTTTTGTTTAATCTAGTTGGCCAAGAATAAGACTGCAGTTCTGTATGTTTCTGAAATGGTGTAAGATCTCATTTTAGGTGCCCTGCACCCATTTTTGGCCAACAGATTGCAAGCCTGCCACCACGCCAAGGTAGACTCTGTCAGGCAGGTCCTACACTACACTACGCTAGCCTAACCTAATTGATGCTAGTCATCATTAGCCCTACCCTAGCGATGGATGTGTGTGTTGTCAGTCTAATCTAGCTCTACATATTCTAACCTGTATGTGCGATCTACCCTACATCTATAGTCAGTGGCTAGAGAATGAAGATTGTGTCTATGGTCTGTAAAGGGAGGGGGGGTGCGAATGACATGTACAAAGGTAGATGATTGATGGAAGTCCTGTAGGTGTGAGAGTGAGCCTCCATGTTTCTACGGGGAGCACTGTGTACCTTACCTTGATGCAGCAGCTCGTCCTGGGCCTGAACACCATCACCTGGAAAACTGGGTGTTATACAGGTTTACATGCCTTTATGCTTATGCCACATTGATATTATTTTCTCTCAGGGCACTTTTGGGAATTCGCAGAGGAATTGGTTTTCGAGACAGTTTATGAAATGGGCTCTAAGCTGGCTCTGTACATACCGGCATGTCGGGCTCCTTCCTGACAGGATCTCATAGGCATTTGCAATAGAATAGATGCCACAGTCCATGCTATACAGGGGCTGTTGTTGGACACGTAGGGTGACAATTTGGGCACTGGGGTTGGTTAATACATGCCAGTAGCTGTCTAGGATTTGCATTAAAGCAAATTGACCAATTCCATGAGAAGGTGACATGCCGCTGTCAGCGACGAAGATCACCCTATTCAGACAATAGGACACAAAGGCATGTCTGCGCCACTGGTCCAAATGGATCTGCACTGTTGGGACTCTTGCTGGAAATATATTAGTGCAGACTGTTCTTATATAAGGGGCCATAGGCTGTCTTGCAAACCTGTTTTTTAATAGAGTCACCCCAGCTTCTATAATTGCAGCTGTAACAGGGTCACCTGACAGTAATAACTGTCGGTGTTGTAGGGTTAGTCCCAGACCAGGAATCCACTGGCCAGGTGGGACAGGGGTGACACCAGCATGTGATCTTATATTAAATGGCTTTCCTGTTGGAAGAAATGCAAAAGAAAGTTAGTACGGTATGTCACTTGGCATATTACGTTAAGCCACTGTAACGATGATCCTGGACATGCACTAGCAAACTGGCTGTCAAATACCAGCAATTCTAGACAAAACAAATCAATCTATTAAATTTATATTAAAGCTATCAAAACGTACGTGCACTGCAGACACCTTTTTCAGTGCAATGGAGTAACAGAGCAGGTCAAAAGAAGTCTATGGCAACCCAAGCACAACACATGTATAACACAGTGTACCTGCATTGCAATACAATTTACTTATTGTGCAAAAATGTTTTTCTTTCCAAAGATGCAACTCAAACGCATTGCCAAAGCATCAAAAATGCAGCATTCTTTTGATACAATGCACCTCTGGCATACTTACAAAAAGGCCTGCTCTTAAATCAACAGAGAGGTGTGAACAGAGCCTAAGCCATAGAGGCCCTTATATTACAGAACTATAGCCAGATCATCACACTATAGGTTTGATTCAGCACTGTATTTTTTTGTATTGTATTTTTTTTACTCACGTAATTAAAAAAATATATCAGCACAGCTAAATATGGTGCTAAATTGCACCTATGGAAAAAATCAAGAGAAAAAACTTTTTCTTGCAAAAAATGTGAGTAAACTAATTATAGCGCAGAATCATCCCTTATATGACAACAAGATAAATTAAATCCAGATGAATAAATCAAATTTAAAGTGGACCAACACCCTGAGGTGATCGGCCCGGGGAATCTATAAGATTCCCGGGCCGATCACCTCACACACTGCGGGACATCCGAGATCGGGATGTCCCGCGGGGTGTAAACCCCCCAAAACCCCCGAAAAACCTTACCTCTCCAGCCGCTGCTTCCGCCGCCGCCGCCTCACTCGCGCTCCTCTAGACATGCGCGCGCCCGCGCCGGCCATCTCTGAATGGCCGGCGCAGGCGCGCACACGTCAAGAGTGACGCGCGGGAGGCGCCGACGGGCAAGCTGCTTGTACGTCGCTATCAATCAGCTTGTCCGTCGGCGCCGATTGGACGGCGCGGCCATGTGGGAGCGGGGAGAGGTGAGTTTTGGGGGCTTTCTGGGGGGTTTCACACAGCGGGGCACCCCCTATCGGGGTGCCCCGGGGAAGTGGACCAATACCCAGGATAGTCAAAATCCTGGGTGTTGGTCCACTTTAAGCTGCCTGTAAAAAAACACATATCAAGACATACTAGAAAGCAAGCAATGCATGCTACAAAAACAGTTGCTCACCAGTTATAAGTTAAAAATTACCATAGTTCCTCTGTACTAAACAGCAAGGGGTGTAGCTTGATCCAGGCTGCTCTGCTGTGCATCACCGCTGATAAAACAAGAAATTGGATGCCAGGATACGGATACTTACCACTCGGCCGCTGGCTGGGCTCATAGGCTGCGTCGCGGTTACGTGGGCACGTAACTCCAAGCAGCCTATCAGCGCAGCCAGCTGCCGAACCTATGAGTGATGGCCCTGAAAGTGGATAGGCTGCTCCACAGCAGCAGATTGAAGTTTGAATAGTTAGGGAGGGTTAGAGCTGTTTCAGTGTTATTTTTGTAATTTGTGACTGCTATTGTGAGACATTTAGCCTCACATCTGTCCAAACAGAGATAATACAGAAAGTTACGGGTGTCCTGGGAACTTACAGCCCTACATCCATTAAAAAAAAAATGAACAAAAAAATAGGCACTTGTCCCAGTCTCGGGCTTCCGCTTTGCCGGCTACTACGCAAGAACATGACCGCCGCCGGCCAATCACAAGGCCATATTTCGCAAAGGAGCACAGTAACAGATAAGATTTAGGGGGATTGTAGCGGGGGGTCTGGGAGGGGAAGTAAGGAAGCCTGAGGGGGCAGACCAACACCAATTTAAAAAAATGGATGTTGGTCTGTTTTCAAGAGGAAGTCAACCAGGGCAACCAGGGCTAACACCTTTTACACTACAATAAACACAATTGAATATAAATATGTATATACAAATCTAAATATTTTATTTGCTTAGATCAACAAAAGGAGTTCATCTATAGTACAGGGACAAGACAACTTGAAACTGAAGGCTGTTAATACAAAATGTATGAGTCTGAAACAAACAAGCAGGGAGAGAGAGCACTCTAGAATAAGGAACATGAATGAGTATCTACCCTAAAAATAAACAGAAATAATCCAATATACATGTCTCTGACCACTTGGTTACTAGTACCCTATCCTACTGCCCAAATCATACATACAGTCTCACAGGGTAACACCACAAACACACTGCACCATAATCAAAAATGAATCAATAAAAAGTTCAAGGCAAAGGATGTGTAACTCGCATGTGCTCCAGGTCTTACAAGTCCAGGGCCGCCATTGCTCCCAGCTTTATTCTGTAACACCCCACCCGCTAATATGCACAGAAGCTGATCTTGAGTGGATCTCCAGCCTTCCCCCACCGTTCTCCACTGACGTAGCCATGGAACCTCAGCAGATGCAAAAGCTCACCTGCATGACAGTGCCAGCTGACTGTCGGGTGGTGTGATCTAGCCTGTCGGGGCTTTTGGTCGCCGCACACCTTACAATCTGAACTCTACAATCTCCAAACAATTCTATGATAGCCAAAAATATCTATAAATGTTATAGATATTATGGATATTGCACAATCAAATTGTAACATGTGGGGTGAGCATAACATGTCTGTAAAGATTGTCAATCCAAATTAAATACTAAAACACAAGAGAAAACATTCGTGATTAGAGTTTAACTTTTATCAACTTACCAACTCGATGGCGTGAGGTCCTTCTATCATGAAACTTAGATGTATGGGAGCGAGCAGAACGGCCCTTTCTATAGACAGAAGAGTAAAAGTCAGGTTTTGTGCAT
Source organism: Gastrophryne carolinensis (assembly GCA_027917425.1). NCBI lineage: Eukaryota > Metazoa > Chordata > Amphibia > Anura > Microhylidae > Gastrophryne > Gastrophryne carolinensis. The sequence goes on from JAQIHN010000061.1 coordinate 69,781, forward strand.
TCAATAGTGCATTCAATAGTAATACATAAAAATTAATGTATACATAAAAGTTGGTTACAGCAAACAGTATGAACAGCTTTATTGCCACACCTATACGCTACAGTATTCCTAAACTGAGGACCACACATCACAAAAACGGTTTCTTCACCTGTAGCCATGCAACTACTAAACTCTTGTGTGACTCCTATGTAGACGTTGGTATGCATCACTGCAATTTGTGATTACAATATAGTCAAGGCTTGTGAATTGTCTTAAAGCGGATGGAAACCAAGTTCTGGGTCCTCTGCTAATCCCTCAGGGCTCCCCTGCCTGAACAGGTTTCTCCACAGCCCAAAGCCATGCTCCACAGCACCATTAAGATCGCCAATTGGCTGATCTCAATGGTGGCGCTTGACATGCACCAGCCGGCTGGCCGCATCCCCAGCTCACAGTTTGGGCGTGCACATGCCCCCACACCAAGCTGTTCAGATAGGCTGGGCGTACACAGCTACAGGGAAGCCAGAGATGTGTCCGCCGGTGGAGGACACACTGCGTGACCTGCCAGGAACAGGTTAAGCTTACTTCCACCCCTGGGGAGTTTCACACAGAGGGACATACAATGTTGGACAATTAAAGGTAAATAAAAGCCCTGCACTGTTAGTAAATGTGAGTGCTGGGCCCAAAGGTAGCAGAGGACCCAGAACTTGGTTTGCCCTTTCGGGAAAGGGCTCGGATTGCCTTCTGTGGGGAGCACGCGCTGCCACACTATCTTCTGTGACGCACACGCTCCTGTCCCAACCTATCTGAATGGCTGGGGCAGGAGCATATGCAAACCACCGGGGATGTGGCAACACATGCTCCCCACTGTATACAAAATTATGGAAAGGCAAACGGCTCTGATTGGATGAGAGCCGGCACATGCGCCATTGGACTGGGGAAAGGCAAGTTACTAGCATCCTGGGAGGTTTCACAAAGCGGGGCATCCAGATTTGGGGGAAAGCCAGCGTACGGCCCTGGAATCTTTTAGATTCCTTACCTGTTGGGTTTTGCTCTGCTTTAATCAGGGTCCCATCATGAAAACCATAGCTAGATTGGTCAGTGCTTTATTACATGGTAAATACATATAAAGACAGACAGAGAGAGACACACACACACACACAGGTCAGTGCTTTATTAAATGGTAAATACATATAAAGACAGACACAGAGAGAGATACACACAAACACACAGGTCAGTGCTTTATTACATGGTAAATACATATAAAGACAGACACAGAGAGAGACACACACACACACACAGGGCAGTGCTTAATTTAATGGTAAATATATATAAAGACAGACACAGAGAGACACACATACAAGTCAGTGCTTTATTACATGGTACATACATATAAAGACAGACAGAGAGACACACACACACACACACACACAGACTGATAGTGTCACAAAAAGAAACACACACCCACACACAGACTGATAGACAGTGTCACAGACAGACAGAGAGACACACACACACACTGACCGTGTCACAGACAGACGAAGAGACACACACAGATAGACACACAGACTGATAAGACAGTGTCACAGACAGACGAAGAGACACACACAGTGTCACAGACAGACAGAGACACACACACACACCTACCTACATGAAGCTTAGCAGTGCTGCAGACTTCCTCCTCCTCCTCACAGGCCGGGAGATACAGGCATCAGTGTGATGTCTGGGGGGCGGAGACACACACTGCGCGCTGCTTCTCTGCCTGTGCGGCCCCGGTCATTACACACACAGCCTGGCTTTCCCTCGCTCATGGCTGCACATTTATTCCTCAGGGCTCCCGACAATAAAACAAGAAGCCGCGGCTGAATATAAAGCTGGCGGCGGCGCCTATGTGCTTTAATATGACGCCCCGGGCTTTAGTGGAGACAGCAGCGCCGCTCCTCACAGTCGCTCCCCGCTCTAGGCCCCGCCCCCGTGTGAGGTAAATAGAAGAGAGCAAAGGGCGGGGAACAGCTGTGAGGAGAGACGCCGCCATGATGCCAACATCAGCCATAGTAAGAGCCGGCGCTTCCTACGCGCTACACAGCATTGCAACCGCCATTCCCGCCTCCCCCGCGCACCCGCCGCCGGTTACACACATTTATCTATATTTGTCACTTTCTCAAACGTACCTTCTAGTGTTGGTGTTTCTGGGCATCTTAGGGAACAGGTTTCCGGGCCGTGGGCTGCAATACCTGGAATAGAAAACAAATAGGTTAGACCCCCCCCCCTCCCCCCGGCTAGCCTGACCTGCAACCGCCGCTAACCGGCCTCCCGCTAAACCTTACCCCGCCGCCCCAATAAATCCCCGATATTCGATGTAAAAATGCTCTAGTGTAAACCCTTAAGTGTCAGACTACACAAATCTACCGAATAAACCAACAATTCCGAGAGCAAAAACCTCCAAAAAGCCGAAAAGCGCAGGAGCACCAACGGTCAGGTGTTGACAGTTAGAGCACCAACTGACGACTGACCTAACTGTCACCTCGGAGGCCTTATATAGCACTTGGTGACGTCACGCCAGGCTAGGCCGCTATTGGAATTAATAGGCCGCTCGATTTATTTACTGCTAAATAGAAATAAAAGCAGATATTCCCACTCAGCATTAGTATGTATTTTACAGGACGGAACTGTCACCTCGGAGGCCGTATATAGCGCTTGGTGACGTCACGCCAGGACTGTTGCTAGTGTGGCGCGGTCCGCACAGGCTAGGCCGCTATTGGAATTAATAAGCTGCTCTGTTTATTTACTGGCCAATAGAAATAAGAAATAAATGAAATTCCACTCGACATTAGGAGGATTAGATGCTTGTTGTCACCTCTGTGGCTGTATTTTTACACAGGTGCCATGCAAGGTTACGGATAGTTTTGTAGCGTTTGCTATGTTGCACATTTAAGTGGTACAACACCTATTTTTTTAGACATTGGGGCTGATTCAGTACCGTGAGAATTTTTCTTCTCACTTTTCTTGTTATTTTTTCCCTAGTGTAATTAATCATTTTTTCAAGTTTTAGCACAGCTAAAAATGCAGCTGAATTGCACTAAGAAAAAATAATTATTTACACACAAAAAATATATATATCAGTGCTGAATCAGCCCCAATGTGGCAGATTGCTGAAACCCTCCTGAGCATTTGTAGAATTTGCTGTGTTGTAAATGTAACATGGATGTCCGTGTGTAATAAGCACCTCCACCCTGTTTCCCTCCCCCTGTGGCAAAGACACCAACAGTGATAGTGGCTGCCGGTATCTGACAGGCTGGGGGGGGGCATCCAGAATGCCGGATTCCCCCCTGCACATAACCCCCCAGGACGCCCATAATCTTTACCTTATCCTCACTTACCCGCCGGGAATCCAGCACCGCGATTGGCTGCCCATCGCCCACGTGGACAGGACATTAGGTGGCCGGATTGTCACTGCTCATGTGATCGCCAGGCAGCCAATCGTGGCTCTGGATTTCCGTTGGGGGAGCCAGATTGAGGTAAGGATTATGGCACTGAGGGTGTTGGTCTGATTTAAGCATTTTGCACCATATATGTTTAAGTGTGATTTTTTTGCAGGGATTTGCCCGGAAAATTATATATTTTTTTCTCAGCAGTGTTTGGGCTTTAAAATGAAATGTCTTGTTTGTAATTTATTCAGTGCATTCTCAATATTTTTGGTTGAAATGTGTGGAAAATAAAATGTTTTCTATATTTTAATAAATATATATATATAAATATAAGTCCCACCCTTCCTTGCCCAGGAGACACCACCCCAATAGGGGTCTCAATTACCCTTTTACCAGTTCACAAGGGGTTAAGTGTAAAAAAAAACACACACACACACACACACACACACACACACACACACACACCAAAGTAAACATCAAAAGCGGCCCTGGAGGCTGTAGGACTCCAGGGCTGCCTGGTTCCCTCTCTCCCAGCGCATTCAGATTTGGGATCCCGTGCTGTGTGAAACCCGCCAGGTCCTCTGTAAAACTCACCTTCTCCCCGAGAAGGCTGTGGCTGTGTTCAGCTATATATTAAGGCGGTCCTTCACTCTGAATAAGAGTCTATCTTATATGTTTCCCACACCCTGTACATACAGATTGCTCACATTAAAAATCATCCTACCTGCATCTACTGCATGTTATGAGCCTTTAAACATCCAAGATGGCAGCTCATGGAACATCAAGCAGCCTGCAAACAGGAAGTGCCTTCTGACTGTGCTGCTCTGCATTCTGGGACCGCTGACCTTTTTCTGACCCCAGCTCTGCTCTGTCTGAGCAAAGCACAGTTATAACCTGCCCCCCTGTACTTTATCTCAATCTCCTCTCCTCAGTAAGTGTGATGCTTTAAGATGGCGGCACCCATATCCTAAAGTCCTTAACAGAGTTGCAGCCCAGTGGGGGAAAGAATAATAAGTGACTAAAAACGTAAAATATTTTAGATGCTTTTCAATAAATCATGGTGAAGGTCCGGTTTAAGCAGGAAGCACACACATGCCAGACTAGGATTGGCGGGAATGCAGCGGCCGGTGCCCTTGGTCCAGCTCTGCTCTTCTCGGCTAAACTGAGCACACTTATTGGAGGAGAGCCCGTGAATGTGCTGTAGGAACGGAGAAAGGTGAGGTTACTTGGTGACCTGGGGGGCTTTACACAGCAAGGACCAAAACCCTGAATAGTAAAAATCCTGGGTTTTAGAGCACTTTAAAAAGTGATTTAATCTTATTCTAAGTATGTCACACACCCCGCTTCAAACATTAATAATTACACTTGGGTTACTCCACCAGCAGGTGGCGACGTTGCAGAGAAGTCTTGAAAAACGAGCCCCTCCTGATCTATAATACCTGGGACCTCCCACTTATTCCCCAGTGTTCTTCTCTGCAAGATGGCGACAAGACAGAAGAATGAAGTCTCCTGCTTGCAGGTAGCCGGGGTAACACCCCAGCCCCCCTTCTGGTCTATTTCTGCCTGGCTTGGTTTATTTATTTGCCCCTTAATTCATTGTGTAGCCTCCCAGCTTAGGCTGCCGCCGGGCAAGGGTGGACGGCACCCTAAGGTGCCTAGGAGCTTGCTCCTCCGCTAGACCCCATACTATGGGGCAGCGCGGTTATCCGGCCTGGTGATCCGGATTTGGGATGCCCCGTCTCGATGCCACCTATGGGTAATTGCCCTGTGTCCCGCTTGGTTCCCTTCTCCCTACGCTAGTATGGGGGGGGGGGCTGTGTCTGTGTGCTTGGTACAAGTTGTTTGTCTTCATGTGTTTGACTGACTCTTGTTTTGCGGCCGGTGGGGGGCGGGGCCGGGCGGCGTGCATGTCACCGGCCCGCCTGTCTGACCGGTCTCCTGGTGTGTGCGGGGCTCTGGGGAGCCCTTCTGGCTGAGGAGCGTCTTTTGGCGCCCGCTGAGTGTGGCTGGTACTCCGGAGGCGGAGGGGGGCGGGGCCGCGTCTCGCGCGGCCAGCGCTGTGCTGCTGATTGGAGGGGGGGCGGGCCAGGGCGCCTGGCGCGCTTGGGTGGGCCCGCCCTCCTTCTTCTCCCTGCCTCCTCGTTTTCAGGTTGGTCTGAATGCCGCGGCTGTCCTCTGCACCGCCATTTTATAAGATCGGCTTTTTAAGGTAGGCTGTGTTCTGTTTAAGGTGGTATGGTTATTGCGGTAATTCTGCTTTTTACTGGGGACATTAGAGCTGGCTTCTTATGTCAGGGCGCGGCTGTTAGTAACCCCTCAAGGTTTGGGGTTTGTCTGGGTGCCGTCAGTGTGATCTTTAGTTATCAGCTGTATTGCAGCTGGGTCCCTTGCCCTTGTGTGCATCCACAGATTTATGTATATATAGGTATATATATATTCTCTATATTTTTCTGGGTACTGGCCTATGTTTGTGTTTTGCAATTTATTCACATACTGACGTATGCTTGTTTGTTATTTGCTTGGAGTGACTGTTGTCTTTTCTGTTGCAGATCCTGGGATCCCGTGCTGAAGGGGTCTCCCGGTCTTAGATACCTGGCTAGTGGGGTTGTCCATTACAATTCTATTTATATATATTTTAAATTGCTCCTTTAAATTGCTTAAAGTCCTCCCACTACTGGGACATTAAAGGGGCATCCCGGGTCGCATACGGCGTAAATCCCTGGGTAATTGCGAATACCACAATTTCACCATATGGAGGCTTCCAAGGATACCGGAAACGGCCCTTCGGAGCAATCTAGGCTGTGTGGGGGTTGTGGGGCTCTGCTCCCGGGGGATGATGTCATTATATGCATTCCATGTGCGCAGCGGAACATTGAGCGCCAGTCCGGCACCCCAGTTTCTGGCTCCTCGCCGCCCATGTCATCTACTCCTCCCCGCCTCTTCCGGACCCCGTGTGACGTTGTCATGGGTGGGGTTTCGCAATCCGAGGTATGCGCCCGCTTGGCCAGCCTTGAGAAAATGTTTTCTGCTGTGGTTGCTCAGAAGGCTCCGGCTAAGCGGAAACACTTGTCCCTGCCTCCGCCGGACTCAGACGTGGATGTTATTGAGGCATTGGATTAGTCAGATTGCCCCCCGGCTGAAGAGGGGGAGATTCTAGAGGAATTGGACGATTGGAGTTTCCCAGTCAACGACATGTTGAGAATGTCGTCCTTAAAGAATGGGAGCAGCCTACGCGTCTCGTTGGTGTTCTGCCTAGTTGGGATAAGAAGTATCCTTTTCCGGCGGACTTGGTGAAGCATTGGTCTTTTCCTCCCGAGGTTAATGCCCCGGTTTTGGGGCTATCTAACATGGCTGTGTTGCATTCTCCTGACACTACTACCCTTAAGGATGGCGAAGATCGCCGGATTGACCAGCTGGCTCGCCACGGTTTTACCTGTGCGGGTTCGGCTTTGAGGCCTGTTTGTGCTTCGGCACGTTTGTTGTTGGCGGTTAGGTCCATTGTCAGGGATTTATTTGCGGACCTTGATCCTACTTGTGATGAGTTGTTGCTCTCAAACGTTATGAGTCCTTTGTTTCGTTTGTCCTAGCCGCTCAGGATGATGCCATGGTGTTGTGTGGCAGGACCACGGCCTTGTTGGTGGCTATCCGACGGTCGGTGTGGTTGCGGCAAGGGACTGCTGACTTTAATTCTAAGAAGTCGCTTACGGCTCTTCCCTTTTTGGGTTGGCACCTGTTTGGTGAGAAATTGGATTCGGTTGCCAAGGGAGGTAAGTTACCTCAGCGCAAGAAACTTCGTTCCTTCATACCTTTCGAGGGGCGGCATCTTTTAATCCCTCCTTTCGGGGAGCCAGAGCTGGCAGAGGTGCGGGCTTTTCGGTCTCCAGGGGTGCAAGCTGGAACAGGGGTAGAGGCCGTGGCCGTCCCGGTCACTCCTGGGGTGCCAAACCCAAGCCCGCTGCCAAGGCCGCTCAGCAATGAGGGGGCGCCCTCACCCTTGCGGGTGGGGGGACGGTTGCGACACTTCTTCCGGGTGTGGGACCAGGCGGTCTCGGACAGGTGGATCAGGGAGGTGGTGTCGGAGTTCGAGTCCTGACCTCCTCTAAGATTTTTCAGGTCTCGGGTTCCCTCAGATCCTTTGGCCGCACAGGGGCTCCTGGCGGCGGTGAGGAATCTTCTGGAAATGGCAGTCATCTGCCCGGTCCCTCTCTCGGAGGTGGGCCGCGGGTATTATTCCAATCTCTTCACAGTGCCCAAGAAGGACGGGTCGGTTCGTCCCATCCTGGATCTGTAGTTCCTCAACGTGTTTATTCGTCCCCGGAAGTTTCGCACGGAAACTCTGCGCTCTGCCATCAATTCTCTTCGGCAGGGGGACTTCATGACGTCCATAGACATCAAGGATGCCTACCTTCATATTCCTATCTCTCCGGCTCACCAGAGGTTTCTTCGCTTCGTGGTGGAAGATCGGCATTTTCAATTTGTGGGTCTTCCGTTCGGCCTTACCTCGGCTCCAAGAGTGTTCACCAAGGTGTTGGCGGGCGTGATGGTCCTTCTCAGAGCTCAGGGGATTCGCATTGTGCCTTATCTGGACGATCTTCTCATCATGGCTCCTTCCTTCAGTCAGGCGGAGATGGACGCCAGGACGGTGGTATCCACTCTGGAGAGTTTCGGCTGGGTGATCAACTATCCCAAGTCCTCTCTCGTTCCGGCCAGGGTAGTGTCCTTCCAGGGGATGTCCTCAGATTCTTGCCAACACAGAGTGTTTCTGCCTCAGGCCAAAGTTTTCTTGATTCAGGAATTGGCGCAGCTTATTCTTTCCAATCCCTGCCCGTCCATCCGGCTAGGGATGAGACTGGTGGGGTTGATGGTAGCTTTCTTCGAGGCAGTTCCCTTTGCTCAGTTTCACGCGAGGACGCTTCAGCTTCATCTGTTGGCGTCGTGGGACCGGCGACCGCGGTCGTTGGATCGGTCCTTCCGGATGTCCTCCCGGGTTCGGCAGTCTCTCCAGTGATGGATGGTCTCGGACAATCTCTTGAGGGGCAGGTCCTTTCTGGTAGGACCTTCGGTTCCGGGGCGGTGGGGTCCTCTGGAGGCCCACTTGCCCATCAACGTTCTGTAGTTGAGAGCCATCAGGTTGGTTCTGTCTCACTTGACACAGCATTTACAGGGCTTGCCTGTTCAGGTTCGGTCGGACAATCGGACGGCGGTTGCTTACATCAATCACCAGGGGGGGACTCGCAGTCTGAGTGCCCTCAGAGAGGTGTCTCTGATTCTAGCCTGGGCGGAGACTCATGTCTCTTGCATCTCGGTAGTGTACATTCCAGGAGTGGAAAACACGGAGGCGGACTTCCTGAGCAGGTGCTCTTCCCACCGGGGGGTTATGGTCTCCCCACCCCCAGGTGTTTCGGTCGCTTGGTCTCCAGTGGGGGACGCCGGAGGTGGATCTGTTTGCCTCTCGTCACAATTACAAGCTTCCGACATTCGTGTCGCTCTCTCAGGATCCTCTGGCTCTGGTGGTGGCTGCCATGTCCCTGAGCTGGGGGGACCTGGGGTTCCTTTATCTGTTTCCTCCGATCCCCATGCTAGGCAAGGTGTTGCGAAAGCTAGCCCTGGAGGGGGTTCCCGCCATTCTCGTGGCTCCAGGGTGGCCAAGGCGGGTGTGGTTCGCAGACATCGTTCGTCTGGCGGTGGATCAGTTCGTTCTGCCTCTTCGGCCGGATCTTCTCACACAGGGTCAACTGCGTTACCCCAATTTACCAACGCTGGCTTTGACGGCCTGGCTGCTGAAACCTCCATCTTAATGGGAGGAAGGTCTTTCGGATTCTGTTATTCAGACTCTTATTAGCGCCAGGAAAAGGTTCTCTTCTACCATCTATTATAGGACTTGGAGATCTGATTGGTGTGAGGTTAGATCTTTGACCTGTCGGGTCTTCTCTGTTTCCAGGATTTTGGAATTTCTTCAATCGGGGCTGGACTCTGGTCTTCAGCTGAGTACCTTGAAGGGGCAATTTGGTCAAGACTTTCTTCCAGGGGGTCTCGCATTTGCGTCCTCCTAGGAAGCCTTTGCTCCCTGTTTGGGATTTGGTTCTCTCTGCTCTTCAGGCTCTTCCTTTTGAGCCTTTGCAGGATATTGCTCTTTCTACTCTGACTCAGAAGGTTGCCTTTTTGGTGGCTATCACTTCGGTTCGGCACGTTTTGGAGTTGGCAGCCTTGTCGATTCAGGCTCCTTACTTTGAGAGACATCAGGACAAAGTGGTTTTCCGCTTCAATCGGACTTTCTTCCTAAGGTGGTCTCTGCTTTTCATCTTAACCAGGACATTGTTCTTGTGTCCTAAGCCTAGGAATGACAAGGAGGGTTTTGCATTGTTTGGCTGTGTTAAGTACTATTTGCTTACTACATCTCCTTTTCGTAAGACTGATGCCTTTTTCGTGGTGCCCTGTGGGCCTAGGAAGGGTTTGGCTCTGGCTAAGTCTTCCATTAGTAAATGGTTTCGTCAGGCTGTTGTTGGGGCCTATTCTGCCAGGGGGAAGGCTCCCCCTTTTCGTATCACTGCTCTTTCTACTCGTGCTGTTGGGGCGCCTTGGGCCTTTCAGCACCAGGCTTCTGTTGAACAAGTTTGTAAGGCTGCTACTTGGTCTTCTGTTCACACTTTTTCCAAGTCTTATAAGGTTGATGTGCGGGCTTCAGCGGATGCTGTGTTTGGCCGCAAGGTTCTGCAGGCTGCAGTGGTTTGAGTTTTGCATTATTGCCTTGTTGGATACCCGCCCTTTCTGGACACTGCTTTTGGATGTCCCAAGTGTAATTATTAATGTTTGAAGCGGGGTGTGTGACATACTTAGAATAATACCATTTTGTGAATACTCACCTGTAAAATGGGTATTATAAGTATGTCATACACCCCGCTTCACCCGCCCTTTTTGGTATCCTGGATTCTTTATAGGGTGAAGCTTCGTTTACAGTTTGAGGGTTACCAATGTTTTTTTTCTTGTCTTTACTGCTGTTTGAAAAGTGGGAGGTCCCAGGTATTATAGATCAGGAGGGGCTCGTTTTTCAAGACTTCTCTGCAACGTCGCCACCTGCTGGTGGAGTAACCCAAGTGTAATTATTAATGTTTGAAGCGGAGTGTGTGACATACTTATAATACCCATTTTACAGGTGAGTATTCACAAAATGGTATTTTTCCCCTCTAATTACCTCCTTCCATCGCCAATCACTGCTCTGACAGCCGGAATTGATTAGATTGGAATTGTCCAATCGTCTGAATTATGAACCAGGACAGGGGATTCGTGTCCCTGGCCCCGGCTTCCGGCACTCACACCCGCTGAAGGGAGGGTCCTTTTATACCGGTGGAGTGTCGTCTCAGTAGCCAGTATGAAAGGCCCCTCCCTGTGGCATTGAGCGAGTTGTCAGATGCCGGTCAGGCAGAGAATCCAGGTTCTCTAACCCAGTGAAGACCCCAGACCCATAGGGGAGAGTAGACCCATGACGCTGTATCCTATACGGACATGGAGGGTTTTTTTCAGCTGTACTCTAGGAAAATGGCAGGCATGTGAAATTTACATGGCTGGCATTTAACGGACAGACTTGCAGCCACATAAATGGCGGGGCATCCAGATTGTTGGACCTCCCCCCACACATGCCCACCCCCCTGGTGAAATGTTGCTTGGATACAAAATCTGTGTTTTCATCGTCATCTAGAAAAGTGGAACAGACTTCAGACCACATGAACACCGGCAGCCAATTGCGGTCCTCCATTTGGTCGGGGAATTGGGGCAGGGTTTTATTGGGGCAGGGTTTTATCCAGTGGCAAACTTGTGCCAACAACCATCCCGGGATTTTACCCAGCCTAGCCTGCCCATGACCAACACGCCGCATCTCAGCTAAGCCCATTTGTCCTCCAAGGCTGAGGCTATAGAATCACAGGGGCAAGTGATGAACATGGGTGGTAATAGCAGGGGTAGGTGTGCCCCCCCCCCCCCCACAACAGCCATAATTCTGAGGCTATAACATTTGGAGCAGAACATTGGGGGTTTTTGGCTAGGAGGATACAGTGGGGAGAGGTACATGAGTGATGGAAGGAAGGAATGGGGTGCAATAAGCAGCAGTCCAACTTGCCTTAAAGCAGTGCAGCACTATGAATTTGCCAGGTTCCCCCTATGGTCAGTCCACACCTGGTTCCAGCAATGTGAATGGCTCCCCATGTCTGTCACATTGCAGAGCCTGTCACCCCTGATTTCCTCTTCCTTCCATTATAATAAAAAAAACAAGCCTGGCTGGATATTTCCTGATGCCGGGTGTATAAGTGACCTTTCCCCCCACCATCCAGCATATTTATATGGATTTTTATCATTGGGACATTTTTCACGATCGTACTCTTTTAACCCTTCTAGTGCCTCTCCTACCATTAAATGCCAGCTACGTGAGACTAACTTAGCTGAATTTAAACCCCCCACAGAAAAAAAATTATAAAAGTTAAAAACTGACCCCTCGTTAGATTAGGCCGGGTCGTCTTTTCACCCGGGGGGTTTCCGATCCCCCCCAGGGCTCTTCTCTCTTCAGGAGAGCGCCCAAAATAGTGCCCCCCTTGCTCCCCGCTTTGGCTGCTGGCAATAAACTGTAAAAAAAAAAGACATTTACTCACCTGCAGCCGCAATCCCTCTCGCAGGGTCTCCTCTTCACTGGGGGGGAGCCTCCGATCGCCCCCCCCCCCCCGGCTCTTCCGTGGTGAGGAAAGGCTGAGAAACCGCCCTCTCCCTCACTTTCTGGGTTGCCGGCTGCTAGCTCCACCCTTTGTGGCCGGGGCGGGTGACGTCATCGATGACCCGGCACCTGTCATTCAGCAGCCTGCGACCCGTGAAGCTCAGTCACTGTTGGAAATTGGAGGAGGAAGGCTGGATGGGGGTGAGATAGCTCAGGACATCGGAGGTAAATTGAGAAGAAAAACTAATAAATGTAATTTTTTCTAATGTGTGTGTGTGTGTTTATTTTTACTGTTAACCCCTTGTGAACTGGTAAGGGGTCCATGAGACCCCTATACCAGTTCTCAAGGCTGGGGGCTGGCAAGTCACCTGCAACTAGCAGGTGACTTGCCATTAATCCCCGGCTCCCCAATTACCTGCCTCCCCAAAGCCCAGGAGGGGCAGAAGAGCCCGGGCCCACAAAGGGTATGTGGGTTTGCAGGGTGGGGGCCACCAAAGCTGGCCCCTGCACCCTGTTCTACAAGCCCCCATAGCTGGTCCGGGGCTGGTTATCATGGGTAGGGGGGACCCCATGTAATTTTTTAGGGTTTTTTTAGGGGTTTTAAACCCTTAAAATTCCCCAAAAAATGGGGTCCCCTTAGGCTCTGTCACCCAGCAGCTATAAAAGTCTTCCAGCAGAAGAAGAAGAGCAGAAGCCAGATTGATCAGTGTGGGACACAGTGCCCAGGGATGGATGGGAGGTAAATATTAAAAAAGAAAAATCAATGAATAAAATATTTTATTCTCCTTGTCTCTGTGTGTTTTTTTACACTTAAAGGAGCAGTATCGCGAATTTTTCTTGGTGACTTATATTTAAATGGTACTTTGAATGTAGGTAAGTGTTGGAGTAAGAATTACAAATTTAGAAAAAAATGATGTCTGTGTCGTGCAGCTGGAGACTAATAGCTTATGTTTATGTCTGCTGAGTGTTGGGCCCGACACTCTGGCCTGTTCCACGCTGAGGAGAGGAGGAAACAATGTAACAAAGTATCAGCTGTTCAGTGCTGGAAGCCGTCCAGTATAAAATAATATTGCAACATTGCCTGGCCAGAACTCATATATCTAAAACAGAAAGAAAAGCTCTAGAAGTCATTTAGCTTATTGGTAAATTCAATGTCAGTTTGAACCAGAGAGTCTCAGACTCACCAGTTTTTCTTTTTTTTTTTTTTGGGGGGGGGGGGGTATTTTATTTCAGAATTGGATTTTTATGTTTACATCCTGTTTTTTTGCTCTAAACATTTTTTATTTTGACAATTTTCTCTTCATGTTGGCTCTGCTGCAGAATCTTTCAGTTTACTATTTTCTCTTTCATATTCTTATTTTTCATTTTTCCATATGATCTTTCTTTCAGCTTTGTGTGTTTTGAGCAAAGCCCAACCCAAGATTTTCACTATTTGGAGTTTTGTTTTGTGCCCCTAGGGGCATCCTGACTTGGGATGCCCTGATATGTGAAATCCCCAAGTTCGCCTGTGAAAACATTCCTTTCCCTGTCTCACAGCGCATGCGCGGGCTCTCATCCAATCAGCGCTATTTGCACGCAGATGGGGAGCCTGAGCAGTAACCTTCCTGGCCGCTCGGCCTGTCTAAATGACTATCTGCGTGAGCGCGCCAGAAAAATGGGGGGATCTGTGGTTATCCAGGGGTCGTTTCACACAGTGGGGCATCCCGATTTAGGATGCCCAAGGGGGAAGGTCAATGGCCGGGTCTTACAGACTTCAGGGTCGACCACTCAGTGTTTTGTTCCACTTTAATACCTTTTGATTTTCCTGCACAGTTATTCAAAGAAGAATTTCAGTTATTTTCAGTCAGTTTAGTTTATTTTGTATAGATTTTACACATTTGAGTCACCTGGTCTCATAACAAAAGCAGCACCTCACACACACACAGCCGTTACCACTGATTACAGTGTCAGCCTCTGAGGTAAAGTGTTGCTAGGAGACCAGTGAGCTAAATGAAGCAGCTCACTAAATACAACCCAGCAGATCCCCCTATTCAGCAAATGGACTGAGCCATTGTCATTATAGAATTTAAAAGAAAGGCAGATATTTTTTCCTTTTTCTATCACCACATTATTTATACACATGTTAGAAGCTATTGTGTGGCTATTTAATTATTTATCTTTTTTAATGCAAATTTCGCGATACTGCTCCTTTAACCCTTTGTGAACTGGTAAGGGATCCCCTATACCAGTTCACAAGGCTGGGGGCTGGCAAGTCACCTGCGGCTAGCGGGTAACTTGCCATTAACTCTCGGCACCCCCAATTACCTGCCTACCCAAAGCCCAGGGGGTGGGCAGAAGAGCCCGGCCCACGGAGCTTGTAGCCGGCAGGCCCCTGCGCCCTGTTCCTACAAGCCCCCATAGCTGGTCCCGGGCTGGTTATGCTGGGTAAGGGGGACCCCATGTCATTTGTTTTTGGATTTTTAAGGGTTTTTAACCCTTAAAATTCCAAAAAAATGTAGTCCCCCTTATATTTATAGTGTGGATAGTAGTCGTATTTTATTTGTAAATGTTATAATGTGCTCTTTTCAGTTTGGGGGGTCTCCTGGGCAAGAATAGGGGGCTACCGATACATATGTGGTACCGTTGTAATCGGGAGAAATGGGGCTTTCACAAGCAATATGGTTTTCATTAATAAAACAAATGTTTTATTTAAAATAAAGGAGACAATTGTCTAAAAAATTTTTTTTTTTTGTTTTTTTACTCCAAAATATTTAAAAAACAGTAGAAAAATTACAAACAAGACATTTCATGTTAAAGCCTAAACTCTGCTGCAAAAACTATATATTTATATTTCTGGAAATTCTGGCAAAAATCGCAGAAAGGGGAAAAATGACCTGTCAACAGAGGATGACAAAATTTCAAGTAGTCTGGCAATTAAAAGGGTTATATTACCTATGCATGTTGGGTATTGTTCTGCTCGGACCTTGCGCTTTCAGATTTAGCTTGTTTTTTCTTATTTGCATATTGATATTTTAGGAAAACATGTTTTTTATTCTGCTTTTTTAGAATTTTTTTAGGAAAACCCTGTGCAACCAAAGAATTCTTCAAGGGATTACTTCCAGAAAGATGAGCCCACTACAACAACCTTGGAACGCTTAGAAAGCTTAACATGTGTACTTTCAGTGAATATATGGTTTTATAGGGTTGTTTTGGTTGAAAAATTGCAAAAGTAAAAATTACCGTTATATGCATGCTTTACTTGTTTGTTTGGGGTATTTTGCAACTCTTCCCTTGACAGTACCTATGCATATTGTATACCGTTCTGTTCGGAGAATGTTGCTTTTTCAGATTTTACTTGTTTTTTTCTTGTTTGCATATAGTTTCTTTTAGGAAAATGTGGCTTTGATTCTCGTTTTTTATTCTTTTTTTAAGGGAAATTCTGTGCAACCAAAGAATTGATTGAGGGATTACTTCCACAAAACTACACCCACATAAACAAGCCTGGTACGCCTAGAAAGCTTGAGGTGTGTACTTCCAGAGAATATATAATTTATAAAGTGTCAAATGTAAAGGGTTGTTTTTCTGGAAAAACAGCAAGGCGCGCTTAGCGCGTAGCATAGTTGTATTTTATCTTAAAATCTCCTAAAGCTCTGTTTCAGTTTGGAGGAGTCGCCTGGGCAGGAAAGGGTGTCTACCAATACATATGTGGTATCGCTGTAACAGGGAATAATTGGGGTTTCACACATAAGATTTTCTTGACAAACTTAATTTTTTTATTATAAAAAACACTACAAATTGCAAAAAATAGATTTTTTTTTATTTTTTGGGAAATCCCTTTAAAAACCAAGGTTGAACATCTGGAGCGCAAAATAGTGAAACGTGGTCTGGCAACAAAGGGTGACAAAAATTCTAGGAAGACTGGCACTTAAAGGGTTAACTTAGCTGCATCTTTTATTTCATGGATTTCTGGATAGTCGGATATATTGAGATTCATTTTAGACGTATTAACACTTTACTGGTCGCCATAAACTTACTTTCTGCCCAAAGCAGTCCTTTATATACCCGGGCCATCTACATGTTATTTGTCTTGTCCTGAGTGGCACAGGACAAGATACGGATGCGCCCATGCCACAGATTTTTTTTTTTTGTTCTTTCTACTCAAATGTTATTTTACTCACCAGCACTGGAGGGCCAAAGCCGCTCATAATTATTATCAATAATATCATTAATAGTATTATAAACCCCAGATAACATTTACTGTTGATTACACCTATACATGTTGATTATATGTAGCATTGTATATTTCTTGATATATGAATATCTATACCACACAATAACAACAATTATATAAATGATAAAAGATTTCTTTTTGGGTTTTTTTTTTACTATGAGCATATTGGTGGATAATGGTAAATCATATCATTACATGGGGCAATAGTTCTGATTACCTGCTGCCATGAATAGCTGATCCCTGATCAAGTTTAAAGGGTTTTAATGTTTTTTATTATTTGACTTTAACAAGGCATAGATTGAAATCATCATTTTATGAGGTGCATAGCTTTGAATCCTCCTGCAGGAGACTTGCTTTACTCCAGCCGCTGTCATAGCCGCTGCTGTACGCTGTGGGGTACCTACTCCCAGGCGTAGCAAAACGTCGGCGCGAGAGGTCCGGGAGCCAGCAGTCTGGTAAGGTGAGTAGGTCGTTAATAAGCATGCAGCAGGACTTTTTTCATTTTAACTTTTAAAGTGGAAAAAAAAAAAAATTAAACAAAAACTTTTAGGCTGTTGGAGCCCCCAAAAAAACCCAGGTCCACCGATTGCTTCTCCCCAGAGCGTTACGTTTTGGGATGCCCCACTGTGCGACATCTCCTGGGATGGCTGTAAAATGTAGCATTCTGGCAATTCCAAGCTGATGTATGCTCCCGCACCAGGCCTAAATATATGGCTAGTACGAGCCTTCACAGCTGGGGGGGAAGTTGCCGCTGGGGTTGCCCAGCACTCCACTCATTTGCTGGGTGACGCAACCTAATCAAATTAGAGGAACACGTGTGCTTTGGGATCCCTGGAGAGGTAAGAATGGGATGCCCCAGAGAAAAGATGGAACCCAGCCCTGGAGTCTCTTAAACTGTAGAGCCAGGTCTCCAGGATGGATGTTGGTCCTCTTTAACTGACATAGCACAAACTCATTTGCATATGCAGTTTGTGGCTAAGCCTTGTAAGGATTCATGGTCATTCTCGGTTTAACTCAGCGGAATCTTTTAATTTAGGAATATTCCTGGATAGTGCGACATATGGAGACGCATTTTAGGCGTATCCAGAAAAAAACCACTATACTCGCCCTAAACTTACCTCCCTTATATACCAGGAAGGATCTGCTAGTAGTTTGTCCTGAGTGGCACAGGACAAGATTAGCAGTCCCACTGCGCAAGGAGGACACGCACATGTGTGCGAGAAGCCATGTTTTTTTTTTTTGTACTCCTCCCCCTTTATTTTACTCACCAGCACTGGAGCGCCAAACCCGCCCATAATTATTATCACTATCATTATTTTTATTATTATTATTATTATTATAAACCCCAGATAACGTTTACTGTTCATTACACCTATACATGTTGATTATATGTAGCATAGTATATTTCTTGATATATGAATATCTATATCACACAATAACAACGATTATATAAATGATAAAAGATTTCTTTTTGGGTTTTTTTTTTTTTTTTTTTTACTATGAGCATATTGGTGGATATTCGTAAATCATATCATTGCATGGGGCGATAGCTCTGATTACCTGCTGCCATCAATAGCTGATCCCTGATCAAGTTGAAAGGGTTTTAATGGTTTTTATTATTTGACTTTAACAAGGCATAGATTGAAATCATCCTTTTATGTGGTGCATAGCTTTGAATCCTCCTATAGGAGACTTGCTTTGCCCCAGCCGCTGTCATAGCCGCTGCCGTACGCTGTGGGGTACCCACTCCCCGCTGTAACAAAACGTCGGCGCGAGAGGTCCGGGAGCCAGCAGTCTGGTAAGGTGAGTAGGTCGTTAATAAGCATGCAGCGGGACTTTTTAAACTTTTAAAGTAAAAAAAATGAATAAAACAAAAACTTTTAGGCTGTTTTAAAGTGGGCCAAAACCCAGGATTTTGACTATCTCGGGTTTTGGTCCTTTCCCCAGGGGCACCCCCCCCGATGCACAATAATGCCCCACTATGTGAAACCTTTCTGGTCGCCCACTCCAACGCACCTTCCCCCCCCCCCCCCCCCGGTCCTACAACGTATGCATCCAATCAGTGTGTCTGAGCAGCCGAACTGCGCGGGCAAGCGTCCTGCTAAAGGGATAGCGGGGATGCGACTGCTGCTCGCCCATGCGCCATTAGAGCGGGATGGAAGGTGAGTATACCGGGGGACGACCTGGGGGGTTTCACACAGCGGGGCATCCTGAAGGGGGAAGGGAATCTATGGCCCATGGAATTGTACAGAGTCCAGCTTGTATTCACTCCTGATTTGGGATGCCCCGCTGTGTGAACCCCGCCCCCCAGTGTCCCGATATGCTTTCCTCACCAATGAGCCCACAGCGCGTGCGCAGTTGGCGGTGGCATCACTGGCATTGGCTGCAGGTGTTTATATCAGAGTGAGAGCAAGGGGAAAGGTGAGACTTGCAATGACCCAGAGAGATACGCACAGAGGGGCATTCGAATTTGGGATGCCCCAGGGAAGGACCCTTTTAAACTCCAGGGCCGGTGAGTTTCAGTCTACTTTAAAGCGGACCCATATTGGAGCCCCAAAAACAAACCCGGGTCGGCCGTTTGCTTCTCCCCGGAGCCTCACGATTTGGGATGCCCCAGTGTGCGAAATCCCCCGGGATGGCTGTAAAATGTAGCATTCTGGCAATTCCAAGCTGATGTATGCTCCCGCACCAGGCCTACATAAATGGCTAGTGCGAGCCTTCACAGCTGGGGGGGGGGGAGTTGCCGCTGGGGTTGCCCAGCACTCCACTTATTTGCTGGGTGATGCAACCTAATCAAATTAGAGGAACACGTGTGCTTTGGGATCCCTGGGGAGGTAAGAATGGGATGCCCCAGAGAAAAGATGGAGCCCAGTCCTGGAGTCTCTTAAACTGTAGAGCCAGGTCTCCAGGATTTTGGTCCTCTTTAACTGACATAGTACTGACATAGTATAAGTGTGTCATAAGCCCCGCTCTGTAAATATTAGGCATAGTACCTCAATGCTGACACCTGACATTATTTTTTTTTTTTCTTTTATTAAATTGTTACCGTGGCTCCGCCCTCAGCATGTGCCTGCGTTCGCCTACTGGCGAACACATTGGCCTGCCCGTTGTCTGAAACCCACCAGGTCGCCCCAACTAGCTCAACTTTCCCCCGCTCCTACGGCGTATGGGCGTCCTCCCATCCAGTCCGCGCTCGTTTAAGCAGCCGAGTCCAGCCGAGCTCCGCCGAGCGCCAGCTCCCAGAATCCTTTGCAGCAAGCAAACTCATTTGCATATGCAGTTTGTGGCTAAGGCTTGTAAGGATTTAACGGTCATTCTCGGTTTAACACGGCAGAATCTTTTATTTCATGAATATTTCTGGATAGTGGGATATATCGAGATTCATTTTAGACGTATTAACACTTTACTGGTCGCCATAAACTTACTTTCTGCCCAAAGCAGTCCTTTATATACCCGGGCCATCGACATGTTATTTGTCTTGTCCTGAGTGGCACAGGACAAGATACGGATGCGCCCATGCCACAGATTTTTTTTTTTTGTTCTTTCTACTCCTCAAATGTTATTTTACTCACCAGCACTGGAGGGCCAAAGCCGCTCATCATTATTATCAATAATATCATTAATAGTATTATAAACCCCAGATAACGTTTACTGTTGATTACACCTATACATGTTGATTATATGTAGCATTGTATATTTCTTGATATATGAATATCTATATCACACAATAACAACAATTATACAAATGATAAAAGATTTCTTTTTGTTTGTTTTTTTTTTTGTTTTTTTTTTACTATGAGCATATTGGTGGATAATGGTAAATCATATCATTACATGGGGCTTTGATTACCTGCTGCCACGAATAGCTGATCTCTGATCAAGTTTAAAGGGTTTTAATGTTTTTTATTATTTGACTTTAACAAGGCATAGATTGAAAGCATCATTTTATGAGGTGCATAGCTTTGAATCCTCCTGCAGGAGACTTGCTTTACTCCAGCCGCTGTCATAGCCGCTGCCGTACGCTGTGGGGTACCTACTCCCAGGCGTAGCAAAGTGTCGGCGCGAGAGGTCCGGGAGCCAGCAGTCTGCTAAGGTGAGTAGGTCATTAATAAGCATGCAGCGGGACTTTTTTCATTTTAACTTTTAAAGTGGAAAAAAAATGAAACAAAAACTTTTAGGCTGTTGGAGCCCCCCAAAAAAACCCAGGTCCACCGATTGCTTCTCCCCGGAGCGTCACGATTTGGGATGCCCCACTGTGCGACATCTCCTGGGATGGCTGTAAAATGTAGCATTCTGGCAATTACAAGCTGATGTATGCTCCCGCACCAGGCCTGAATATATGGCTAGTACGAGCCTTCACAGCTGGGGGGGGGAAGTTGCCGCTGGGGTTGCCCAGCACTCCACTCATTTGCTGGGTGATGCAACCTAATCAAACTAGAGGAACACGTGTGCTTTGGGATCCCTGGAGAGGTAAGAATGGGGTGCCCCAGAGAAAAGATGGAACCCAGCCCTGGAGTCTCTTAAACTGTAGAGCCAGGTCTCCAGGATGGATGTTGGTCCTCTTTAACTGACATAGCACAAACTCATTTGCATATGCAGTTTGTGGCTAAGCCTTGTAAGGATTCATGGTCATTCTCGGTTTAAGTCAGCGGAATCTTTTAATTTAGGAATATTCCTGGATAGTGCGATATATGGAGACGCATTTTAGGCGTATCAAGAAAAAACTACTATACTCGCCCTAAACTTACCTTCTGCCCATAGCGGCCCCTTATATACCAGGAAGGATCTTTTGGTAGTTTGTCCTGAGTGGCACAGGACAAGATTAGCAGTCCCACTGCGCAAGGAGGACACGCACATGCGTGTGAGAAGCCATTTTTTTTTTTTGTACTCCTCCCCCTTTATTTTACTCACCAGCACTGGAGCGCCAAACCCGCCCATAATTATTATCACTATCATTATTTTTATTATTATTATTATTATTATAAACCCCAGATAACGTTTACTGTTCATTACACCTATACATGTTGATTATATGTAGCATAGTATATTTCTTGATATATGAATATCTATACCAATTATATAATGATAAGAGATTTCTTTTTTTTTTTTTTTTTTTTTTACTATGAGCATATTGGTGGATATTCGTAAATCATATCATTGCATGGGGCGATAGCTCTGATTACCTGCTGCCATCAATAGCTGATCCCTGATCAAGTTGAAAGGGTTTTAATGGTTTTTATTATTTGACTTTAACAAGGCATAGATTGAAATCATCATTTTATGTGGTGCATAGCTTTGAATCCTCCTGCAGGAGACTTGCTTTGCTCCAGCCGCTGTCATAGCCGCTGCCGTACGCTGTGGGGTACCTACTCCCCGCTGTAACAAAACGCCGGCGCGAGAGGTCCGGGAGCCAGCAGTCTGCTAAGGTGAGTAGGTCGTTAATAAGCATGCAGCGGGACTTTTTTAACTTTTAAAGTAAAAAAAATAAATAAAACAAAAACTTTTAGGCTGTTTTAAAGTGGGCCAAAACCCAGGATTTTGACTATGTCGGGTTTTGGTCCTTTCCCCAGGGGCACCCCCCCCGATGCACAATGCCCCACTATGTGAAACCTTTCTGGTCGCCCACTCCAACGCACCTTCCCCCGACCCCCCCCCCCCCCCCCCCGGTCCTACAACGTATGCATCCAATCAGTGTGTCTGAGCAGCCGAACTGCGCGGGCAAGCGTCCTGCTAAAGGGATAGCGGGGATGCGACTGCTGCTCGCCCATGCGCCATTAGAGCGGGATGGAAGGTGAGTATACCGGGGGACGACCTGGGGGGGTTTCACACAGCGGGGCATCCTGAAGGGGGAAGGGAATCTATCGCCCATGGAATTGTATAGAGTCCAGCTTGTATTCACTCCTGATTTGGGATGCCCCGCTGTGTGAACCCCGCCCCCCAGTGTACCGATATGCTCACCTCACCAATGAGCCCACAGCACGTGCGCAGTTGGCGGTGGCATCACTGGCATTGGCTGCCGGTGTTTATATCAGAGTGAGAGCAAGGGGAAAGGTGAGACTTGCAATGACCCAGAGAGATACGCACAGAGGGGGCATTCGAATTTGGGATGCCCCAGGGAAGGACCCTTTTAAACTCCAGGGCCGGTGAGTTTCAGTCTACTTTAAAGCGGACCCATATTGGAGCCCCAAAAACAAACCCGGGTCGGCCGTTTGCTTCTCCCCGGAGCCTCACGATTTGGGATGCCCCAGTGTGCGAAATCTCCCGGGATGGCTGTAAAATGTGGCATTCTGGCAATTCCAAGCTGATGTATGCTCCCGCACCAGGCCTAAATAAATGGCTAGTGCGAGCCTTCACAGCTGGGGGGGGGGGGGGGGAAGTTGCCGCTGGGGTTGCCCAGCACTCCACTCATTTGCTGGGTGATGCAACCTAATCGAATTAGAGGAACACGTGTGCTTTGGGATCCCTGGAGAGGTAAGAATGGGATGCCCCAGAGAAAAGATGGAGCCCAGCCCTGGAGTCTCTTACACTGTAGAGCCAGGTCTCCAGGATTTTGGTCCTCTTTAACTGACATAGTACTGACATAGTATAAGTGTGTCATAAGCCCCGCTCTGTAAATATTAGGCATAGTACCTCAATGCTGACACCTGACATTATTATTTTTTTTTTTTTTCTTTTATTAAATTGTTGCTGCATGCCGTCCCCGCCCCCACCGTGGCTCCGCCCTCAGCATGTGCCTATGTTTGCCTACTGGCGAACACATTGGCCTGCCCGTTGTCTGAAACCCACCAGGTCGCCCCAACTAGCTCAACTTTCCCCCGCTCCTACGGCGTATGCGCGTCCTCCCATCCAGTCCGCGCTCGTTTAAGCAGCCGAGTCCAGCCGAGCTCCGCCGAGCGCCAGCTCCCAGAATCCTTTGCAGCAAGCAAACTCATTTGCATATGCAGTTTGTGGCTAAGGCTTGTAAGGATTTAACGGTCATTCTCGGTTTAACACGGCAGAATCTTTTATTTCATGAATATTTCTGGATAGTGGGATATATCGAGATTCATTTTAGACGCATTAACACTTTACTGGTCGCCATAAACTTACTTTCTGCCCAAAGCAGTCCTTTATATACCCGGGCCATCTACATGTTATTTGTCTTGTCCTGAGTGGCACAGGACAAGATACGGATGCGCCCATGCCACAGATTTTTTTTTTTTTTTTCTTTCTACTCCTCAAATGTTATTTTACTCACCAGCACTGGAGGGCCAAAGCCGCTCATCATTATTATCAATAATATCATTAATAGTATTATAAACCCCAGATAACATTTACTGTTGATTACACCTATACATGTTGATTATATGTAGCATTGTATATTTCTTGATATATGAATATCTATACCACACAATAACAACGATTATAAAAATGATAAAAGATTTCTTTTTGTTTTTTTTTTTTTTTTACTATGAGCATATTGGTGGATAATGGTAAATCATATCATTGCATGGGGCAATAGCTCTGATTACCTGCTGCCACGAATAGCTGATCTCTGATCAAGTTTAAAGGGTTTTGATGTTTTTTATTATTTGACTTTAACAAGGCATAGATTGAAATCATCATTTTATGAGGTGCATAGCTTTGAATCCTCCTGCAGGAGACTTGCTTTGCTCCAGCCGCTGTCATAGCCGCTGCCGTACGCTGTGGGGTACCTACTCCCAGGCGTAGCAAAGTGTCGGCGCGAGAGGCCCGGGAGCCAGCAGTCTGGTAAGGTGAGTAGGCCGTTAATAAGCATGCAGCGGGACTTTTTTCATTTTAACTTTTAAAGTGGGGAAAAAAAAAAAAATGAAACAAAAACTTTTAGGCTGTTGGAGCCCCCCAAAAAACCCCAGGTCCACCGATTGCTTCTCCCCGGAGCGTCACATTTTGGGATGCCCCACTGTGCGACATCTCCTGGGATGGCTGTAAAATGTAGCATTCTGGCAATTCCAAGCTGATGTATGCTCCCGCACCAGGCCTGAATATATGGCTAGTACGAGCCTTCACAGCTGGAGGGGGAAGTTGCCGCTGGGGTTGCCCAGCACTCCACTCATTTGCTGGGTGATGCAACCTAATCAAACTAGAGGAACACGTGTGCTTTGGGATCCCTGGAGAGGTAAGAATGGGATGCCCCAGAGAAAAGATGGAACCCAGCCCTGGAGTCTCTTAAACTGTAGAGCCAGGTCTCCAGGATGGATGTTGGTCTTCTTTAACTGACATAGCACAAACTCATTTGCATATGCAGTTTGTGGCTAAGCCTTGCAAGGATTCATGGTCATTCTCGGTTTAACTCAGCGGAATCTTTTAATTTAGGAATATTCCTGGATAGTGCGCTATATGGAGACGCATTTTAGGCGTATCAAGAAAAAACTACTATACTCGCCCTAAACTTACCTTCTGCCCATAGCGGCCCCTTATATACCAGGAAGGATCTTTTGGTAGTTTGTCCTGAGTGGCACAGGACAAGATTAGCAGTCCCACTGCGCAAGGAGGACACGCACATGCGTGTGAGAAGCCATTTTTTTTTTTTGTACTCCTCCCCCTTTATTTTACTCACCAGCACTGGAGCGCCAAACCCGCCCATAATTATTATCACTATCATTATTTTTATTATTATTATTATTATTATAAACCCCAGATAACGTTTACTGTTCATTACACCTATACATGTTGATTATATGTAGCATAGTATATTTCTTGATATATGAATATCTATACCAATTATATAATGATAAGAGATTTCTTTTTTTTTTTTTTTTTTTTACTATGAGCATATTGGTGGATATTCGTAAATCATATCATTGCATGGGGCGATAGCTCTGATTACCTGCTGCCATCAATAGCTGATCCCTGATCAAGTTGAAAGGGTTTTAATGGTTTTTATTATTTGACTTTAACAAGGCATAGATTGAAATCATCATTTTATGTGGTGCATAGCTTTGAATCCTCCTGCAGGAGACTTGCTTTGCTCCAGCCGCTGTCATAGCCGCTGCCGTACGCTGTGGGGTACCTACTCCCCGCTGTAACAAAACGCCGGCGCGAGAGGTCCGGGAGCCAGCAGTCTGCTAAGGTGAGTAGGTCGTTAATAAGCATGCAGCGGGACTTTTTTAACTTTTAAAGTAAAAAAAATAAATAAAACAAAAACTTTTAGGCTGTTTTAAAGTGGGCCAAAACCCAGGATTTTGACTATGTCGGGTTTTGGTCCTTTCCCCAGGGGCACCCCCCCCGATGCACAATGCCCCACTATGTGAAACCTTTCTGGTCGCCCACTCCAACGCACCTTCCCCCGACCCCCCCCCCCCCCCCCCCCGGTCCTACAACGTATGCATCCAATCAGTGTGTCTGAGCAGCCGAACTGCGCGGGCAAGCGTCCTGCTAAAGGGATAGCGGGGATGCGACTGCTGCTCGCCCATGCGCCATTAGAGCGGGATGGAAGGTGAGTATACCGGGGGACGACCTGGGGGGGTTTCACACAGCGGGGCATCCTGAAGGGGGAAGGGAATCTATCGCCCATGGAATTGTATAGAGTCCAGCTTGTATTCACTCCTGATTTGGGATGCCCCGCTGTGTGAACCCCGCCCCCCAGTGTACCGATATGCTCACCTCACCAATGAGCCCACAGCACGTGCGCAGTTGGCGGTGGCATCACTGGCATTGGCTGCCGGTGTTTATATCAGAGTGAGAGCAAGGGGAAAGGTGAGACTTGCAATGACCCAGAGAGATACGCACAGAGGGGGCATTCGAATTTGGGATGCCCCAGGGAAGGACCCTTTTAAACTCCAGGGCCGGTGAGTTTCAGTCTACTTTAAAGCGGACCCATATTGGAGCCCCAAAAACAAACCCGGGTCGGCCGTTTGCTTCTCCCCGGAGCCTCACGATTTGGGATGCCCCAGTGTGCGAAATCTCCCGGGATGGCTGTAAAATGTGGCATTCTGGCAATTCCAAGCTGATGTATGCTCCCGCACCAGGCCTAAATAAATGGCTAGTGCGAGCCTTCACAGCTGGGGGGGGGGGGGGGGGAAGTTGCCGCTGGGGTTGCCCAGCACTCCACTCATTTGCTGGGTGATGCAACCTAATCGAATTAGAGGAACACGTGTGCTTTGGGATCCCTGGAGAGGTAAGAATGGGATGCCCCAGAGAAAAGATGGAGCCCAGCCCTGGAGTCTCTTACACTGTAGAGCCAGGTCTCCAGGATTTTGGTCCTCTTTAACTGACATAGTACTGACATAGTATAAGTGTGTCATAAGCCCCGCTCTGTAAATATTAGGCATAGTACCTCAATGCTGACACCTGACATTATTATTTTTTTTTTTTTTCTTTTATTAAATTGTTGCTGCATGCCGTCCCCGCCCCCACCGTGGCTCCGCCCTCAGCATGTGCCTATGTTTGCCTACTGGCGAACACATTGGCCTGCCCGTTGTCTGAAACCCACCAGGTCGCCCCAACTAGCTCAACTTTCCCCCGCTCCTACGGCGTATGCGCGTCCTCCCATCCAGTCCGCGCTCGTTTAAGCAGCCGAGTCCAGCCGAGCTCCGCCGAGCGCCAGCTCCCAGAATCCTTTGCAGCAAGCAAACTCATTTGCATATGCAGTTTGTGGCTAAGGCTTGTAAGGATTTAACGGTCATTCTCGGTTTAACACGGCAGAATCTTTTATTTCATGAATATTTCTGGATAGTGGGATATATCGAGATTCATTTTAGACGCATTAACACTTTACTGGTCGCCATAAACTTACTTTCTGCCCAAAGCAGTCCTTTATATACCCGGGCCATCTACATGTTATTTGTCTTGTCCTGAGTGGCACAGGACAAGATACGGATGCGCCCATGCCACAGATTTTTTTTTTTTTTTTCTTTCTACTCCTCAAATGTTATTTTACTCACCAGCACTGGAGGGCCAAAGCCGCTCATCATTATTATCAATAATATCATTAATAGTATTATAAACCCCAGATAACATTTACTGTTGATTACACCTATACATGTTGATTATATGTAGCATTGTATATTTCTTGATATATGAATATCTATACCACACAATAACAACGATTATAAAAATGATAAAAGATTTCTTTTTGTTTTTTTTTTTTTTTTACTATGAGCATATTGGTGGATAATGGTAAATCATATCATTGCATGGGGCAATAGCTCTGATTACCTGCTGCCACGAATAGCTGATCTCTGATCAAGTTTAAAGGGTTTTGATGTTTTTTATTATTTGACTTTAACAAGGCATAGATTGAAATCATCATTTTATGAGGTGCATAGCTTTGAATCCTCCTGCAGGAGACTTGCTTTGCTCCAGCCGCTGTCATAGCCGCTGCCGTACGCTGTGGGGTACCTACTCCCAGGCGTAGCAAAGTGTCGGCGCGAGAGGCCCGGGAGCCAGCAGTCTGGTAAGGTGAGTAGGCCGTTAATAAGCATGCAGCGGGACTTTTTTCATTTTAACTTTTAAAGTGGGGAAAAAAAAAAAAATAAAACAAAAACTTTTAGGCTGTTGGAGCCCCCCAAAAAACCCCAGGTCCACCGATTGCTTCTCCCCGGAGCGTCACATTTTGGGATGCCCCACTGTGCGACATCTCCTGGGATGGCTGTAAAATGTAGCATTCTGGCAATTCCAAGCTGATGTATGCTCCCGCACCAGGCCTGAATATATGGCTAGTACGAGCCTTCACAGCTGGAGGGGGAAGTTGCCGCTGGGGTTGCCCAGCACTCCACTCATTTGCTGGGTGATGCAACCTAATCAAACTAGAGGAACACGTGTGCTTTGGGATCCCTGGAGAGGTAAGAATGGGATGCCCCAGAGAAAAGATGGAACCCAGCCCTGGAGTCTCTTACACTGTAGAGCCAGGTCTCCAGGATGGATGTTGGTCTTCTTTAACTGACATAGCACAAACTCATTTGCATATGCAGTTTGTGGCTAAGCCTTGCAAGGATTCATGGTCATTCTCGGTTTAACTCAGCGGAATCTTTTAATTTAGGAATATTCCTGGATAGTGCGCTATATGGAGACGCATTTTAGGCGTATCAAGAAAAAACTACTATACTCGCCCTAAACTTACCTTCTGCCCATAGCGGCCCCTTATATACCAGGAAGGATCTTTTGGTAGTTTGTCCTGAGTGGCACAGGACAAGATTAGCAGTCCCACTGCGCAAGGAGGACACGCACATGCGTGTGAGAAGCCATTTTTTTTTTTTGTACTCCTCCCCCTTTATTTTACTCACCAGCACTGGAGCGCCAAACCCGCCCATAATTATTATCACTATCATTATTTTTATTATTATTATTATTATTATAAACCCCAGATAACGTTTACTGTTCATTACACCTATACATGTTGATTATATGTAGCATAGTATATTTCTTGATATATGAATATCTATACCAATTATATAATGATAAGAGATTTCTTTTTTTTTTTTTTTTTTTTTTACTATGAGCATATTGGTGGATATTCGTAAATCATATCATTGCATGGGGCGATAGCTCTGATTACCTGCTGCCATCAATAGCTGATCCCTGATCAAGTTGAAAGGGTTTTAATGGTTTTTATTATTTGACTTTAACAAGGCATAGATTGAAATCATCATTTTATGTGGTGCATAGCTTTGAATCCTCCTGCAGGAGACTTGCTTTGCTCCAGCCGCTGTCATAGCCGCTGCCGTACGCTGTGGGGTACCTACTCCCCGCTGTAACAAAACGCCGGCGCGAGAGGTCCGGGAGCCAGCAGTCTGCTAAGGTGAGTAGGTCGTTAATAAGCATGCAGCGGGACTTTTTTAACTTTTAAAGTAAAAAAAATAAATAAAACAAAAACTTTTAGGCTGTTTTAAAGTGGGCCAAAACCCAGGATTTTGACTATGTCGGGTTTTGGTCCTTTCCCCAGGGGCACCCCCCCCGATGCACAATGCCCCACTATGTGAAACCTTTCTGGTCGCCCACTCCAACGCACCTTCCCCCGACCCCCCCCCCCCCCCCCGGTCCTACAACGTATGCATCCAATCAGTGTGTCTGAGCAGCCGAACTGCGCGGGCAAGCGTCCTGCTAAAGGGATAGCGGGGATGCGACTGCTGCTCGCCCATGCGCCATTAGAGCGGGATGGAAGGTGAGTATACCGGGGGACGACCTGGGGGGGTTTCACACAGCGGGGCATCCTGAAGGGGGAAGGGAATCTATCGCCCATGGAATTGTATAGAGTCCAGCTTGTATTCACTCCTGATTTGGGATGCCCCGCTGTGTGAACCCCGCCCCCCAGTGTACCGATATGCTCACCTCACCAATGAGCCCACAGCACGTGCGCAGTTGGCGGTGGCATCACTGGCATTGGCTGCCGGTGTTTATATCAGAGTGAGAGCAAGGGGAAAGGTGAGACTTGCAATGACCCAGAGAGATACGCACAGAGGGGGCATTCGAATTTGGGATGCCCCAGGGAAGGACCCTTTTAAACTCCAGGGCCGGTGAGTTTCAGTCTACTTTAAAGCGGACCCATATTGGAGCCCCAAAAACAAACCCGGGTCGGCCGTTTGCTTCTCCCCGGAGCCTCACGATTTGGGATGCCCCAGTGTGCGAAATCTCCCGGGATGGCTGTAAAATGTGGCATTCTGGCAATTCCAAGCTGATGTATGCTCCCGCACCAGGCCTAAATAAATGGCTAGTGCGAGCCTTCACAGCTGGGGGGGGGGGGGGGGGGAAGTTGCCGCTGGGGTTGCCCAGCACTCCACTCATTTGCTGGGTGATGCAACCTAATCGAATTAGAGGAACACGTGTGCTTTGGGATCCCTGGAGAGGTAAGAATGGGATGCCCCAGAGAAAAGATGGAGCCCAGCCCTGGAGTCTCTTACACTGTAGAGCCAGGTCTCCAGGATTTTGGTCCTCTTTAACTGACATAGTACTGACATAGTATAAGTGTGTCATAAGCCCCGCTCTGTAAATATTAGGCATAGTACCTCAATGCTGACACCTGACATTATTATTTTTTTTTTTTTTCTTTTATTAAATTGTTGCTGCATGCCGTCCCCGCCCCCACCGTGGCTCCGCCCTCAGCATGTGCCTATGTTTGCCTACTGGCGAACACATTGGCCTGCCCGTTGTCTGAAACCCACCAGGTCGCCCCAACTAGCTCAACTTTCCCCCGCTCCTACGGCGTATGCGCGTCCTCCCATCCAGTCCGCGCTCGTTTAAGCAGCCGAGTCCAGCCGAGCTCCGCCGAGCGCCAGCTCCCAGAATCCTTTGCAGCAAGCAAACTCATTTGCATATGCAGTTTGTGGCTAAGGCTTGTAAGGATTTAACGGTCATTCTCGGTTTAACACGGCAGAATCTTTTATTTCATGAATATTTCTGGATAGTGGGATATATCGAGATTCATTTTAGACGCATTAACACTTTACTGGTCGCCATAAACTTACTTTCTGCCCAAAGCAGTCCTTTATATACCCGGGCCATCTACATGTTATTTGTCTTGTCCTGAGTGGCACAGGACAAGATACGGATGCGCCCATGCCACAGATTTTTTTTTTTTTTTTCTTTCTACTCCTCAAATGTTATTTTACTCACCAGCACTGGAGGGCCAAAGCCGCTCATCATTATTATCAATAATATCATTAATAGTATTATAAACCCCAGATAACATTTACTGTTGATTACACCTATACATGTTGATTATATGTAGCATTGTATATTTCTTGATATATGAATATCTATACCACACAATAACAACAATTATACAAATGATAAAAGATTTCTTTTTTTTTTTTTTTTTTTTTTACTATGAGCATATTGGTGGATAATGGTAAATCATATCATTACATGGGGCAATAGCTCTGATTACCTGCTGCCATGAATAGCTGATCCCTGATCAAGTTTAAAGGGTTTTAATGTTTTTTATTATTTGACTTTAACAAGGCATAGATTGAAATCATCATTTTATGAGGTGCATAGCTTTGAATCCTCCTGCAGGAGACTTGCTTTGCTCCAGCCGCTGTCATAGCCGCTGCCGTACGCTGTGGGGTACCTACTCCCAGGCGTAGCAAAGTGTCGGCGCGAGAGGTCCGGGAGCCAGCAGTCTGGTAAGGTGAGTAGGTCGTTAATAAGCATGCAGCGGGACTTTTTTCATTTTAACTTTGAAAGTGGAAAAAAAAAAAAAAATGAAGCAAAAACTTTTAGGCTGTTGGAGCCCCCCAAAAAACCCCAGGTCCACCGATTGCTTCTCCCCGGAGCGTCACATTTTGGGATGCCCCACTGTGCGACATCTCCTGGGATGGCTGTAAAATGTAGCATTCTGGCAATTCCAAGCTGATGTATGCTCCCGCACCAGGCCTGAATATATGGCTAGTACGAGCCTTCACAGCTGGGGGGGAAGTTGCCGCTGGGGTTGCCCAGCACTCCACTCATTTGCTGGGTGATGCAACCTAATCAAATTAGAGGAACACGTGTGCTTTGGGATCCCTGGAGAGGTAAGAATGGGATGCCCCAGAGAAAAGATGGAACCCAGCCCTGGAGTCTCTTAAACTGTAGAGCCAGGTCTCCAGGATGGATGTTGGTCCTCTTTAACTGACATAGCACAAACTCATTTGCATATGCAGTTTGTGGCTAAGCCTTGCAAGGATTCATGGTCATTCTCGGTTTAACTCAGCGGAATCTTTTAATTTAGGAATATTCCTGGATAGTGCGCTATATGGAGACGCATTTTAGGCGTATCAAGAAAAAACTACTATACTCGCCCTAAACTTACCTTCTGCCCATAGCGGCCCCTTATATACCAGGAAGGATCTGCTAGTAGTTTGTCCTGAGTGGCACAGGACAAGATTAGCAGTCCCACTGCGCAAGGAGGACACGCACATGCGTGCGAGAAGCCATGTTTTTTTTTTGTACTCCTCCCCCTTTATTTTACTCACCAGCACTGGAGCGCCAAACCCGCCCATAATTATTATCACTATCATTATTTTTATTATTATTATTATAAACCCCAGATAACGTTTACTGTTCATTACACCTATACATGTTGATCATATGTAGCATAGTATACTTCTTGATATATGAATATCTATACCAATTATATAATGATAAGAGATTTCTTTTTTTTTTTTTTTTTTTTTTATACTATGAGCATATTGGTGGATATTCGTAAATCATATCATAGCATGGGGCGATAGCTCTGATTACCTGCTGCCATCAATAGCTGATCCCTGATCAAGTTGAAAGGGTTTTAATGGTTTTTATTATTTGACTTTAACAAGGCATCGATTGAAATCATCCTTTTATGAGGTGCATAGCTTTGAATCCTCCTATAGGAGACTTGCTTTGCCCCAGCCGCTGTCATAGCCGCTGCCGTACGCTGTGGGGTACCTACTCCCCGCTGTAACAAAACGTCGGCGCGAGAGGTCCGGGAGCCAGCAGTCTGGTAAGGTGAGTAGTTCGTTAATAAGCATGCAGCGGGACTTTTTTAACTTTTAAAGTAAAAAAAATAAATAAAACAAAAACTTT
Source organism: Gastrophryne carolinensis (assembly GCA_027917425.1). Taxonomy (NCBI): domain Eukaryota; kingdom Metazoa; phylum Chordata; class Amphibia; order Anura; family Microhylidae; genus Gastrophryne; species Gastrophryne carolinensis. The sequence continues at coordinate 102,593 of JAQIHN010000061.1, forward strand.
TAGGCTGTTTTAAAGTGGGCCAAAACCCAGGATTTTGACTATCTCGGGTTTTGGTCCTTTCCCCAGGGGCACCCCCCGATGCACAATGCCCCACTATGTGAAACCTTTCTGGTCGCCCACTCCAACGCACCTCCCCCCCCCCCCCCCCCCCCCCGGTCCTACAACGTATGCATCCAATCAGTGTGTCTGAGCAGCCGAACTGCGCGGGCAAGCGTCCTGCTAAAGGGATAGCGGGGATGCGACTGCTGCTCACCCATGCGCCATTAGAGCGGGATGGAAGGTGAGCATACCGGGGGACGACCTGGGGGGGGGTTTCACACAGCGGGGCATCCTGAAGGGGGAAGGGAATCTATCGCCCATGGAATTGTATAGAGTCCAGCTTGTATTCACTCCTGATTTGGGATGCCCCGCTGTGTGAACCCCGCCCCCCAGTGTCCCGATATGCTCACCTCACCAATGAGCCCACAGCGCGTGCGCAGTTGGCGGTGGCATCACTGGCATTGGCTGCCGGTGTTTATATCAGAGTGAGAGCAAGGGGAAAGGTGAGACTTGCAATGACCCAGAGAGATACGCACAGAGGGGGCATTCGAATTTGGGATGCCCCAGGGAAGGACCCTTTTAAACTCCAGGGCCGGTGGGTTTCAGTCTACTTTAAAGCGGACCCATATTGGAGCCCCAAAAACAAACCCGGGTCGGCCGTTTGCTTCTCCCCGGAGCGCCACGATTTGGGATGCCCCAGTGTGCGAAATCTCCCGGGATGGCTGTAAAATGTGGCATTCTGGCAATTCCAAGCTGATGTATGCTCCCGCACCAGGCCTAAATAAATGGCTAGTGCGAGCCTTCACAGCTGGGGGGGAAGTTGCCGCTGGGGTTGCCCAGCACTCCGCTCATTTGCTGGGTGATGCAACCTAATCAAATTAGAGGAACACGTGTGCTTTGGGATCCCTGGAGAGGTAAGAATGGGATGCCCCAGAGAAAAGATGGAACCCAGCCCTGGAGTCTCTTACACTGTAGAGCCAGGTCTCCAGGATTTTGGTCCTCTTTAACTGACATAGTACTGACATAGTATAAGTGTGTCATAAGCCCCGCTCTGTAAATATTAGGCATAGTACCTCAATGCTGACACCTGACATTATTTATTTATTTTTTTTCTTTTATTAAATTGTTGCTGCATGCCGTCCCCGCCCCCACCGTGGCTCCGCCCTCAGCATGTGCCTATGTTCGCCTACTGGCGAACACATTGGCCTGCCCGTTGTCTGAAACCCACCAGGTCGCCCCAACTAGCTCAACTTTCCCCCGCTCCTACGGCGTGTGGGCGTCCTCCCATCCAGTCCGCGTTCGTTTAAGCAGCCGAGTCCAGCCGAGCTCCGCCGAGCGCCAGCTCCCAGAATCCTTTGCAGCAAGCAAACTCATTTGCATATGCAGTTTGTGGCTAAGGCTTGTAAGGGTTTAACGCTCATTCTCGGTTTAACACGGCAGAATCTTTTATTTCATGAATATTTCTGGATAGTGGGATGTATCGAGATTCATTTTAGACGCATTAACACTTTACTGGTCGCCATAAACTTACTTTCTGCCCAAAGCAGTCCTTTATATACCCGGGCCATGAACATGTCTTTTGTCTTGTCCTGAGTGGCACAGGACAAGATACGGATGCGCCCATGCCACAGATTTTTTTTTTGGTTCTTTCTACTCCTCAAATGTTATTTTACTCACCAGCACTGGAGGGCCAAAGCCGCTCATCATTATTATCAATAATATCATTAATAGTATTATAAACCCCAGATAACATTTACTGTTGATTACACCTATACATGTTGATTATATGTAGCATTGTATATTTCTTGATATATGAATATCTATACCACACAATAACAACAATTATACAAATGATAAAAGATTTCTTTTTTTTTTTTTTTTTTTTTACTATGAGCATATTGGTGGATAATGGTAAATCATATCATTACATGGGGCAATAGCTCTGATTACCTGCTGCCATGAATAGCTGATCCCTGATCAAGTTTAAAGGGTTTTAATGTTTTTTATTATTTGACTTTAACAAGGCATAGATTGAAATCATCATTTTATGAGGTGCATAACTTTGAATCCTCCTGCAGGAGACTTGCTTTGCTCCAGCCGCTGTCATAGCCGCTGCCGTACGCTGTGGGGTACCTACTCCCAGGCGTAGCAAAGTGTCGGCGCGAGAGGTCCGGGAGCCAGCAGTCTGGTAAGGTGAGTAGGTCGTTAATAAGCATGCAGCGGGACTTTTTTCATTTTAACTTTGAAAGTGGAAAAAAAAAAAAAAAATGAAGCAAAAACTTTTAGGCTGTTGGAGCCCCCCAAAAAACCCCAGGTCCACCGATTGCTTCTCCCCGGAGCGTCACGTTTTGGGATGCCCCACTGTGCGACATCTCCTGGGATGGCTGTAAAATGTAGCATTCTGGCAATTCCAAGCTGATGTATGCTCCCGCACCAGGCCTGAATATATGGCTAGTACGAGCCTTCACAGCTGGGGGGGAAGTTGCCGCTGGGGTTGCCCAGCACTCCACTCATTTGCTGGGTGATGCAACCTAATCAAATTAGAGGAACACGTGTGCTTTGGGATCCCTGGAGAGGTAAGAATGGGATGCCCCAGAGAAAAGATGGAACCCAGCCCTGGAGTCTCTTAAACTGTAGAGCCAGGTCTCCAGGATGGATGTTGGTCCTCTTTAACTGACATAGCACAAACTCATTTGCATATGCAGTTTGTGGCTAAGCCTTGCAAGGATTCATGGTCATTCTCGGTTTAACTCAGCGGAATCTTTTAATTTAGGAATATTCCTGGATAGTGCGCTATATGGAGACGCATTTTAGGCGTATCAAGAAAAAACTACTATACTCGCCCTAAACTTACCTTCTGCCCATAGCGGCCCCTTATATACCAGGAAGGATCTGCTAGTAGTTTGTCCTGAGTGGCACAGGACAAGATTAGCAGTCCCACTGCGCAAGGAGGACACGCACATGTGTGCGAGAAGCCATGTTTTTTTTTTTTGTACTCCTCCCCCTTTATTTTACTCACCAGCACTGGAGCGCCAAACCCGCCCATAATTATTATCACTATCATTATTTTTATTATTATTATTATTATTATAAACCCCAGATAACGTTTACTGTTCATTACACCTATACATGTTGATTATATGTAGCATAGTATATTTCTTGATATATGAATATCTATATCACACAATAACAACGATTATATAAATGATAAAAGATTTCTTTTTGGGTTTTTTTTTTTTTTTTTTTTACTATGAGCATATTGGTGGATATTCGTAAATCATATCATTGCATGGGGCGATAGCTCTGATTACCTGCTGCCATCAATAGCTGATCCCTGATCAAGTTGAAAGGGTTTTAATGGTTTTTATTATTTGACTTTAACAAGGCATAGATTGAAATCATCATTTTATGTGGTGCATAGCTTTGAATCCTCCTGCAGGAGACTTGCTTTGCCCCAGCCGCTGTCATAGCCGCTGCCGTACGCTGTGGGGTACCTACTCCCCGCTGTAACAAAACGTCGGCGCGAGAGGTCCGGGAGCCAGCAGTCTGGTAAGGTGAGTAGGTCGTTAATAAGCATGCAGCGGGACTTTTTTAACTTTTAAAGTAAAAAAAATAAATAAAACAAAAACTTTTAGGCTGTTTTAAAGTGGGCCAAAACCCAGGATTTTGACTATGTCGGGTTTTGGTCCTTTCCCCAGGGGCACCCCCCCCGATGCACAATGCCCCACTATGTGAAACCTTTCTGGTCGCCCACTCCAACGCACCTCCCCCCCCCCCCGGTCCTACAACGTATGCATCCAATCAGTGTGTCTGAGCAGCCGAACTGCGCGGGCAAGCGTCCTGCTAAAGGGATAGCGGGGATGCGACTGCTGCTCGCCCATGCGCCATTAGAGCGGGATGGAAGGTGAGCATACCGGGGGACGACCTGGGGGGGGGTTTCACACAGCGGGGCATCCTGAAGGGGGAAGGGAATCTATCGCCCATGGAATTGTATAGAGTCCAGCTTGTATTCACTCCTGATTTGGGATGCCCCGCTGTGTGAACCCCGCCCCCCAGTGTCCCGATATGCTCACCTCACCAATGAGCCCACAGCGCGTGCGCAGTTGGCGGTGGCATCACTGGCATTGGCTGCCGGTGTTTATATCAGAGTGAGAGCAAGGGGAAAGGTGAGACTTGCAATGACCCAGAGAGATACGCACAGAGGGGGCATTCGAATTTGGGATGCCCCAGGGAAGGACCCTTTTAAACTCCAGGGCCGGTGGGTTTCAGTCTACTTTAAAGCGGACCCATATTGGAGCCCCAAAAACAAACCCGGGTCGGCCGTTTGCTTCTCCCCGGAGCGCCACGATTTGGGATGCCCCAGTGTGCGAAATCTCCCGGGATGGCTGTAAAATGTGGCATTCTGGCAATTCCAAGCTGATGTATGCTCCCGCACCAGGCCTAAATAAATGGCTAGTGCGAGCCTTCACAGCTGGGGGGGGGGGGGGGGGGGGAAGTTGCCGCTGGGGTTGCCCAGCACTCCACTCATTTGCTGGGTGATGCAACCTAATCGAATTAGAGGAACACGTGTGCTTTGGGATCCCTGGAGAGGTAAGAATGGGATGCCCCAGAGAAAAGATGGAGCCCAGCCCTGGAGTCTCTTACACTGTAGAGCCAGGTCTCCAGGATTTTGGTCCTCTTTAACTGACATAGTACTGACATAGTATAAGTGTGTCATAAGCCCCGCTCTGTAAATATTAGGCATAGTACCTCAATGCTGACACCTGACATTATTATTTTTTTTTTTTTTTCTTTTATTAAATTGTTGCTGCATGCCGTCCCCGCCCCCACCGTGGCTCCGCCCTCAGCATGTGCCTATGTTTGCCTACTGGCGAACACATTGGCCTGCCCGTTGTCTGAAACCCACCAGGTCGCCCCAACTAGCTCAACTTTCCCCCGCTCCTACGGCGTATGGGCGTCCTCCCATCCAGTCCGCGCTCGTTTAAGCAGCCGAGTCCAGCCGAGCTCCGCCGAGCGCCAGCTCCCAGAATCCTTTGCAGCAAGCAAACTCATTTGCATATGCAGTTTGTGGCTAAGGCTTGTAAGGATTTAACGGTCATTCTCGGTTTAACACGGCAGAATCTTTTATTTCATGAATATTTCTGGATAGTGGGATATATCGAGATTCATTTTAGACGCATTAACACTTTACTGGTCGCCATAAACTTACTTTCTGCCCAAAGCAGTCCTTTATATACCCGGGCCATCGACATGTTATTTGTCTTGTCCTGAGTGGCACAGGACAAGATACGGATGCGCCCATGCCACAGATTTTTTTTTTTTTTTTCTTTCTACTCCTCAAATGTTATTTTACTCACCAGCACTGGAGGGCCAAAGCCGCTCATCATTATTATCAATAATATCATTAATAGTATTATAAACCCCAGATAACATTTACTGTTGATTACACCTATACATGTTGATTATATGTAGCATTGTATATTTCTTGATATATGAATATCTATACCACACAATAACAACGATTATAAAAATGATAAAAGATTTCTTTTTGTTTTTTTTTTTTTTTTACTATGAGCATATTGGTGGATAATGGTAAATCATATCATTGCATGGGGCAATAGCTCTGATTACCTGCTGCCACGAATAGCTGATCTCTGATCAAGTTTAAAGGGTTTTGATGTTTTTTATTATTTGACTTTAACAAGGCATAGATTGAAATCATCATTTTATGTGGTGCATAGCTTTGAATCCTCCTGCAGGAGACTTGCTTTGCTCCAGCCGCTGTCATAGCCGCTGCCGTACGCTGTGGGGTACCTACTCCCAGGCGTAGCAAAGTGTCGGCGCGAGAGGCCCGGGAGCCAGCAGTCTGGTAAGGTGAGTAGGTCGTTAATAAGCATGCAGCGGGACTTTTTTCATTTTAACTTTTAAAGTGGGGAAAAAAAAAAAAATGAAACAAAAACTTTTAGGCTGTTGGAGCCCCCCAAAAAACCCCAGGTCCACCGATTGCTTCTCCCCGGAGCGTCACATTTTGGGATGCCCCACTGTGCGACATCTCCTGGGATGGCTGTAAAATGTAGCATTCTGGCAATTCCAAGCTGATGTATGCTCCCGCACCAGGCCTGAATATATGGCTAGTACGAGCCTTCACAGCTGGGGGGGGGGAGTTGCCGCTGGGGTTGCCCAGCACTCCACTCATTTGCTGGGTGATGCAACCTAATCAAACTAGAGGAACACGTGTGCTTTGGGATCCCTGGAGAGGTAAGAATGGGATGCCCCAGAGAAAAGATGGAACCCAGCCCTGGAGTCTCTTAAACTGTAGAGCCAGGTCTCCAGGATGGATGTTGGTCTTCTTTAACTGACATAGCACAAACTCATTTGCATATGCAGTTTGTGGCTAAGCCTTGCAAGGATTCATGGTCATTCTCGGTTTAACTCAGCGGAATCTTTTAATTTAGGAATATTCCTGGATAGTGCGCTATATGGAGACGCATTTTAGGCGTATCAAGAAAAAACTACTATACTCGCCCTAAACTTACCTTCTGCCCATAGCGGCCCCTTATATACCAGGAAGGATCTGCTAGTAGTTTGTCCTGAGTGGCACAGGACAAGATTAGCAGTCCCACTGCGCAAGGAGGACACGCACATGCGTGCGAGAAGCCATGTTTTTTTTTTGTACTCCTCCCCCTTTATTTTACTCACCAGCACTGGAGCGCCAAACCCGCCCATAATTATTATCACTATCATTATTTTTATTATTATTATTATTATAAACCCCAGATAACGTTTACTGTTCATTACACCTATACATGTTGATTATATGTAGCATAGTATATTTCTTGATATATGAATATCTATACCAATTATATAATGATAAGAGATTTCTTTTTTTTTTTTTTTTTTTTTTTTTTTTTTTACTATGAGCATATTGGTGGATATTCGTAAATCATATCATTGCATGGGGCGATAGCTCTGATTACCTGCTGCCATCAATAGCTGATCCCTGATCAAGTTGAAAGGGTTTTAATGGTTTTTATTATTTGACTTTAACAAGGCATAGATTGAAATCATCATTTTATGTGGTGCATAGCTTTGAATCCTCCTGCAGGAGACTTGCTTTGCCCCAGCCGCTGTCATAGCCGCTGCCGTACGCTGTGGGGTACCTACTCCCCGCTGTAACAAAACGTCGGCGCGAGAGGTCCGGGAGCCAGCAGTCTGGTAAGGTGAGTAGGTCGTTAATAAGCATGCAGCGGGACTTTTTTAACTTTTAAAGTAAAAAAAATAAATAAAACAAAAACTTTTAGGCTGTTTTAAAGTGGGCCAAAACCCAGGATTTTGACTATGTCGGGTTTTGGTCCTTTCCCCAGGGGCACCCCCCCCGATGCACAATGCCCCACTATGTGAAACCTTTCTGGTCGCCCACTCCAACGCACCTCCCCCCCCCCCCGGTCCTACAACGTATGCATCCAATCAGTGTGTCTGAGCAGCCGAACTGCGCGGGCAAGCGTCCTGCTAAAGGGATAGCGGGGATGCGACTGCTGCTCGCCCATGCGCCATTAGAGCGGGATGGAAGGTGAGCATACCGGGGGACGACCTGGGGGGGGGTTTCACACAGCGGGGCATCCTGAAGGGGGAAGGGAATCTATCGCCCATGGAATTGTATAGAGTCCAGCTTGTATTCACTCCTGATTTGGGATGCCCCGCTGTGTGAACCCCGCCCCCCAGTGTCCCGATATGCTCACCTCACCAATGAGCCCACAGCGCGTGCGCAGTTGGCGGTGGCATCACTGGCATTGGCTGCCGGTGTTTATATCAGAGTGAGAGCAAGGGGAAAGGTGAGACTTGCAATGACCCAGAGAGATACGCACAGAGGGGGCATTCGAATTTGGGATGCCCCAGGGAAGGACCCTTTTAAACTCCAGGGCCGGTGGGTTTCAGTCTACTTTAAAGCGGACCCATATTGGAGCCCCAAAAACAAACCCGGGTCGGCCGTTTGCTTCTCCCCGGAGCGCCACGATTTGGGATGCCCCAGTGTGCGAAATCTCCCGGGATGGCTGTAAAATGTGGCATTCTGGCAATTCCAAGCTGATGTATGCTCCCGCACCAGGCCTAAATAAATGGCTAGTGCGAGCCTTCACAGCTGGGGGGGGGGGGGGGGGGGAAGTTGCCGCTGGGGTTGCCCAGCACTCCACTCATTTGCTGGGTGATGCAACCTAATCGAATTAGAGGAACACGTGTGCTTTGGGATCCCTGGAGAGGTAAGAATGGGATGCCCCAGAGAAAAGATGGAGCCCAGCCCTGGAGTCTCTTACACTGTAGAGCCAGGTCTCCAGGATTTTGGTCCTCTTTAACTGACATAGTACTGACATAGTATAAGTGTGTCATAAGCCCCGCTCTGTAAATATTAGGCATAGTACCTCAATGCTGACACCTGACATTATTATTTTTTTTTTTTTTTCTTTTATTAAATTGTTGCTGCATGCCGTCCCCGCCCCCACCGTGGCTCCGCCCTCAGCATGTGCCTATGTTTGCCTACTGGCGAACACATTGGCCTGCCCGTTGTCTGAAACCCACCAGGTCGCCCCAACTAGCTCAACTTTCCCCCGCTCCTACGGCGTATGGGCGTCCTCCCATCCAGTCCGCGCTCGTTTAAGCAGCCGAGTCCAGCCGAGCTCCGCCGAGCGCCAGCTCCCAGAATCCTTTGCAGCAAGCAAACTCATTTGCATATGCAGTTTGTGGCTAAGGCTTGTAAGGATTTAACGGTCATTCTCGGTTTAACACGGCAGAATCTTTTATTTCATGAATATTTCTGGATAGTGGGATATATCGAGATTCATTTTAGACGCATTAACACTTTACTGGTCGCCATAAACTTACTTTCTGCCCAAAGCAGTCCTTTATATACCCGGGCCATCGACATGTTATTTGTCTTGTCCTGAGTGGCACAGGACAAGATACGGATGCGCCCATGCCACAGATTTTTTTTTTTTTTTTCTTTCTACTCCTCAAATGTTATTTTACTCACCAGCACTGGAGGGCCAAAGCCGCTCATCATTATTATCAATAATATCATTAATAGTATTATAAACCCCAGATAACATTTACTGTTGATTACACCTATACATGTTGATTATATGTAGCATTGTATATTTCTTGATATATGAATATCTATACCACACAATAACAACGATTATAAAAATGATAAAAGATTTCTTTTTGTTTTTTTTTTTTTTTTACTATGAGCATATTGGTGGATAATGGTAAATCATATCATTGCATGGGGCAATAGCTCTGATTACCTGCTGCCACGAATAGCTGATCTCTGATCAAGTTTAAAGGGTTTTGATGTTTTTTATTATTTGACTTTAACAAGGCATAGATTGAAATCATCATTTTATGTGGTGCATAGCTTTGAATCCTCCTGCAGGAGACTTGCTTTGCTCCAGCCGCTGTCATAGCCGCTGCCGTACGCTGTGGGGTACCTACTCCCAGGCGTAGCAAAGTGTCGGCGCGAGAGGCCCGGGAGCCAGCAGTCTGGTAAGGTGAGTAGGCCGTTAATAAGCATGCAGCGGGACTTTTTTCATTTTAACTTTTAAAGTGGGGAAAAAAAAAAAAATGAAACAAAAACTTTTAGGCTGTTGGAGCCCCCCAAAAAACCCCAGGTCCACCGATTGCTTCTCCCCGGAGCGTCACATTTTGGGATGCCCCACTGTGCGACATCTCCTGGGATGGCTGTAAAATGTAGCATTCTGGCAATTCCAAGCTGATGTATGCTCCCGCACCAGGCCTGAATATATGGCTAGTACGAGCCTTCACAGCTGGGGGGGGGGAGTTGCCGCTGGGGTTGCCCAGCACTCCACTCATTTGCTGGGTGATGCAACCTAATCAAACTAGAGGAACACGTGTGCTTTGGGATCCCTGGAGAGGTAAGAATGGGATGCCCCAGAGAAAAGATGGAACCCAGCCCTGGAGTCTCTTAAACTGTAGAGCCAGGTCTCCAGGATGGATGTTGGTCTTCTTTAACTGACATAGCACAAACTCATTTGCATATGCAGTTTGTGGCTAAGCCTTGCAAGGATTCATGGTCATTCTCGGTTTAACTCAGCGGAATCTTTTAATTTAGGAATATTCCTGGATAGTGCGCTATATGGAGACGCATTTTAGGCGTATCAAGAAAAAACTACTATACTCGCCCTAAACTTACCTTCTGCCCATAGCGGCCCCTTATATACCAGGAAGGATCTGCTAGTAGTTTGTCCTGAGTGGCACAGGACAAGATTAGCAGTCCCACTGCGCAAGGAGGACACGCACATGCGTGCGAGAAGCCATGTTTTTTTTTTGTACTCCTCCCCCTTTATTTTACTCACCAGCACTGGAGCGCCAAACCCGCCCATAATTATTATCACTATCATTATTTTTATTATTATTATTATTATAAACCCCAGATAACGTTTACTGTTCATTACACCTATACATGTTGATTATATGTAGCATAGTATATTTCTTGATATATGAATATCTATACCAATTATATAATGATAAGAGATTTCTTTTTTTTTTTTTTTTTTTTTTTTTTTACTATGAGCATATTGGTGGATATTCGTAAATCATATCATTGCATGGGGCGATAGCTCTGATTACCTGCTGCCATCAATAGCTGATCCCTGATCAAGTTGAAAGGGTTTTAATGGTTTTTATTATTTGACTTTAACAAGGCATCGATTGAAATCATCCTTTTATGTGGTGCATAGCTTTGAATCCTCCTGCAGGAGACTTGCTTTGCCCCAGCCGCTGTCATAGCCGCTGCCGTACGCTGTGGGGTACCTACTCCCCGCTGTAACAAAACGTCGGCGCGAGAGGTCCGGGAGCCAGCAGTCTGGTAAGGTGAGTAGGTCGTTAATAAGCATGCAGCGGGACTTTTTTCATTTTAACTTTTAAAGTGGGGAAAAAAAAAAAATGAAACAAAAACTTTTAGGCTGTTTTAAAGTGGGCCAAAACCCAGGATTTTGACTATGTCGGGTTTTGGTCCTTTCCCCAGGGGCACCCCCCCCGATGCACAATGCCCCACTATGTGAAACCTTTCTGGTCGCCCACTCCAACGCACCTCCCCCCCCCCCCGGTCCTACAACGTATGCATCCAATCAGTGTGTCTGAGCAGCCGAACTGCGCGGGCAAGCGTCCTGCTAAAGGGATAGCGGGGATGCGACTGCTGCTCGCCCATGCGCCATTAGAGCGGGATGGAAGGTGAGTATACCGGGGGACGACCTGGGGGGGTTTCACACAGCGGGGCATCCTGAAGGGGGAAGGGAATCTATCGCCCATGGAATTGTATAGAGTCCAGCTTGTATTCACTCCTGATTTGGGATGCCCCGCTGTGTGAACCCCGCCCCCCAGTGTACCGATATGCTCACCTCACCAATGAGCCCACAGCGCGTGCGCAGTTGGCGGTGGCATCACTGGCATTGGCTGCCGGTGTTTATATCAGAGTGAGAGCAAGGGGAAAGGTGAGACTTGCAATGACCCAGAGAGATACGCACAGAGGGGGCATTCGAATTTGGGATGCCCCAGGGAAGGACCCTTTTAAACTCCAGGGCCGGTGAGTTTCAGTCTACTTTAAAGCGGACCCATATTGGAGCCCCAAAAACAAACCCGGGTCGGCCGTTTGCTTCTCCCCGGAGCCTCACGATTTGGGATGCCCCAGTGTGCGAAATCTCCCGGGATGGCTGTAAAATGTGGCATTCTGGCAATTCCAAGCTGATGTATGCTCCCGCACCAGGCCTAAATAAATGGCTAGTGCGAGCCTTCACAGCTGGGGGGGGGGGGGGGGGGGGAAGTTGCCGCTGGGGTTGCCCAGCACTCCACTCATTTGCTGGGTGATGCAACCTAATCGAATTAGAGGAACACGTGTGCTTTGGGATCCCTGGAGAGGTAAGAATGGGATGCCCCAGAGAAAAGATGGAGCCCAGCCCTGGAGTCTCTTACACTGTAGAGCCAGGTCTCCAGGATTTTGGTCCTCTTTAACTGACATAGTACTGACATAGTATAAGTGTGTCATAAGCCCCGCTCTGTAAATATTAGGCATAGTACCTCAATGCTGACACCTGACATTATTATTTTTTTTTTTTTTTCTTTTATTAAATTGTTGCTGCATGCCGTCCCCGCCCCCACCGTGGCTCCGCCCTCAGCATGTGCCTATGTTTGCCTACTGGCGAACACATTGGCCTGCCCGTTGTCTGAAACCCACCAGGTCGCCCCAACTAGCTCAACTTTCCCCCGCTCCTACGGCGTATGGGCGTCCTCCCATCCAGTCCGCGCTCGTTTAAGCAGCCGAGTCCAGCCGAGCTCCGCCGAGCGCCAGCTCCCAGAATCCTTTGCAGCAAGCAAACTCATTTGCATATGCAGTTTGTGGCTAAGGCTTGTAAGGATTTAACGGTCATTCTCGGTTTAACACGGCAGAATCTTTTATTTCATGAATATTTCTGGATAGTGGGATATATCGAGATTCATTTTAGACGCATTAACACTTTACTGGTCGCCATAAACTTACTTTCTGCCCAAAGCAGTCCTTTATATACCCGGGCCATCGACATGTTATTTGTCTTGTCCTGAGTGGCACAGGACAAGATACGGATGCGCCCATGCCACAGATTTTTTTTTTTTTTTTCTTTCTACTCCTCAAATGTTATTTTACTCACCAGCACTGGAGGGCCAAAGCCGCTCATCATTATTATCAATAATATCATTAATAGTATTATAAACCCCAGATAACATTTACTGTTGATTACACCTATACATGTTGATTATATGTAGCATTGTATATTTCTTGATATATGAATATCTATACCACACAATAACAACGATTATAAAAATGATAAAAGATTTCTTTTTGTTTTTTTTTTTTTTTTACTATGAGCATATTGGTGGATAATGGTAAATCATATCATTGCATGGGGCAATAGCTCTGATTACCTGCTGCCACGAATAGCTGATCTCTGATCAAGTTTAAAGGGTTTTGATGTTTTTTATTATTTGACTTTAACAAGGCATAGATTGAAATCATCATTTTATGTGGTGCATAGCTTTGAATCCTCCTGCAGGAGACTTGCTTTGCTCCAGCCGCTGTCATAGCCGCTGCCGTACGCTGTGGGGTACCTACTCCCAGGCGTAGCAAAGTGTCGGCGCGAGAGGCCCGGGAGCCAGCAGTCTGGTAAGGTGAGTAGGCCGTTAATAAGCATGCAGCGGGACTTTTTTCATTTTAACTTTTAAAGTGGGGAAAAAAAAAAAATGAAACAAAAACTTTTAGGCTGTTGGAGCCCCCCAAAAAACCCCAGGTCCACCGATTGCTTCTCCCCGGAGCGTCACATTTTGGGATGCCCCACTGTGCGACATCTCCTGGGATGGCTGTAAAATGTAGCATTCTGGCAATTCCAAGCTGATGTATGCTCCCGCACCAGGCCTGAATATATGGCTAGTACGAGCCTTCACAGCTGGAGGGGGAAGTTGCCGCTGGGGTTGCCCAGCACTCCGCTCATTTGCTGGGTGATGCAACCTAATCAAACTAGAGGAACACGTGTGCTTTGGGATCCCTGGAGAGGTAAGAATGGGATGCCCCAGAGAAAAGATGGAACCCAGCCCTGGAGTCTCTTAAACTGTAGAGCCAGGTCTCCAGGATGGATGTTGGTCTTCTTTAACTGACATAGCACAAACTCATTTGCATATGCAGTTTGTGGCTAAGCCTTGCAAGGATTCATGGTCATTCTCGGTTTAACTCAGCGGAATCTTTTAATTTAGGAATATTCCTGGATAGTGCGCTATATGGAGACGCATTTTAGGCGTATCAAGAAAAAACTACTATACTCGCCCTAAACTTACCTTCTGCCCATAGCGGCCCCTTATATACCAGGAAGGATCTGCTAGTAGTTTGTCCTGAGTGGCACAGGACAAGATTAGCAGTCCCACTGCGCAAGGAGGACACGCACATGTGTGCGAGAAGCCATGTTTTTTTTTTTTGTACTCCTCCCCCTTTATTTTACTCACCAGCACTGGAGCGCCAAACCCGCCCATAATTATTATCACTATCATTATTTTTATTATTATTATTATTATTATAAACCCCAGATAACGTTTACTGTTCATTACACCTATACATGTTGATTATATGTAGCATAGTATATTTCTTGATATATGAATATCTATATCACACAATAACAACGATTATATAAATGATAAAAGATTTCTTTTTGGGTTTTTTTTTTTTTTTTTTTTACTATGAGCATATTGGTGGATATTCGTAAATCATATCATTGCATGGGGCGATAGCTCTGATTACCTGCTGCCATCAATAGCTGATCCCTGATCAAGTTGAAAGGGTTTTAATGGTTTTTATTATTTGACTTTAACAAGGCATAGATTGAAATCATCATTTTATGTGGTGCATAGCTTTGAATCCTCCTGCAGGAGACTTGCTTTGCCCCAGCCGCTGTCATAGCCGCTGCCGTACGCTGTGGGGTACCTACTCCCCGCTGTAACAAAACGTCGGCGCGAGAGGTCCGGGAGCCAGCAGTCTGGTAAGGTGAGTAGGTCGTTAATAAGCATGCAGCGGGACTTTTTTCATTTTAACTTTTAAAGTGGGGAAAAAAAAAAAATGAAACAAAAACTTTTAGGCTGTTTTAAAGTGGGCCAAAACCCAGGATTTTGACTATGTCGGGTTTTGGTCCTTTCCCCAGGGGCACCCCCCCCGATGCACAATGCCCCACTATGTGAAACCTTTCTGGTCGCCCACTCCAACGCACCTCCCCCCCCCCCCGGTCCTACAACGTATGCATCCAATCAGTGTGTCTGAGCAGCCGAACTGCGCGGGCAAGCGTCCTGCTAAAGGGATAGCGGGGATGCGACTGCTGCTCGCCCATGCGCCATTAGAGCGGGATGGAAGGTGAGCATACCGGGGGACGACCTGGGGGGGGGTTTCACACAGCGGGGCATCCTGAAGGGGGAAGGGAATCTATCGCCCATGGAATTGTATAGAGTCCAGCTTGTATTCACTCCTGATTTGGGATGCCCCGCTGTGTGAACCCCGCCCCCCAGTGTCCCGATATGCTCACCTCACCAATGAGCCCACAGCGCGTGCGCAGTTGGCGGTGGCATCACTGGCATTGGCTGCCGGTGTTTATATCAGAGTGAGAGCAAGGGGAAAGGTGAGACTTGCAATGACCCAGAGAGATACGCACAGAGGGGGCATTCGAATTTGGGATGCCCCAGGGAAGGACCCTTTTAAACTCCAGGGCCGGTGGGTTTCAGTCTACTTTAAAGCGGACCCATATTGGAGCCCCAAAAACAAACCCGGGTCGGCCGTTTGCTTCTCCCCGGAGCGCCACGATTTGGGATGCCCCAGTGTGCGAAATCTCCCGGGATGGCTGTAAAATGTGGCATTCTGGCAATTCCAAGCTGATGTATGCTCCCGCACCAGGCCTAAATAAATGGCTAGTGCGAGCCTTCACAGCTGGGGGGGGGGGGGGGGGGGAAGTTGCCGCTGGGGTTGCCCAGCACTCCACTCATTTGCTGGGTGATGCAACCTAATCGAATTAGAGGAACACGTGTGCTTTGGGATCCCTGGAGAGGTAAGAATGGGATGCCCCAGAGAAAAGATGGAGCCCAGCCCTGGAGTCTCTTACACTGTAGAGCCAGGTCTCCAGGATTTTGGTCCTCTTTAACTGACATAGTACTGACATAGTATAAGTGTGTCATAAGCCCCGCTCTGTAAATATTAGGCATAGTACCTCAATGCTGACACCTGACATTATTATTTTTTTTTTTTTTTCTTTTATTAAATTGTTGCTGCATGCCGTCCCCGCCCCCACCGTGGCTCCGCCCTCAGCATGTGCCTATGTTTGCCTACTGGCGAACACATTGGCCTGCCCGTTGTCTGAAACCCACCAGGTCGCCCCAACTAGCTCAACTTTCCCCCGCTCCTACGGCGTATGGGCGTCCTCCCATCCAGTCCGCGCTCGTTTAAGCAGCCGAGTCCAGCCGAGCTCCGCCGAGCGCCAGCTCCCAGAATCCTTTGCAGCAAGCAAACTCATTTGCATATGCAGTTTGTGGCTAAGGCTTGTAAGGATTTAACGGTCATTCTCGGTTTAACACGGCAGAATCTTTTATTTCATGAATATTTCTGGATAGTGGGATATATCGAGATTCATTTTAGACGCATTAACACTTTACTGGTCGCCATAAACTTACTTTCTGCCCAAAGCAGTCCTTTATATACCCGGGCCATCGACATGTTATTTGTCTTGTCCTGAGTGGCACAGGACAAGATACGGATGCGCCCATGCCACAGATTTTTTTTTTTTTTTTCTTTCTACTCCTCAAATGTTATTTTACTCACCAGCACTGGAGGGCCAAAGCCGCTCATCATTATTATCAATAATATCATTAATAGTATTATAAACCCCAGATAACATTTACTGTTGATTACACCTATACATGTTGATTATATGTAGCATTGTATATTTCTTGATATATGAATATCTATACCACACAATAACAACGATTATAAAAATGATAAAAGATTTCTTTTTGTTTTTTTTTTTTTTTTACTATGAGCATATTGGTGGATAATGGTAAATCATATCATTGCATGGGGCAATAGCTCTGATTACCTGCTGCCACGAATAGCTGATCTCTGATCAAGTTTAAAGGGTTTTGATGTTTTTTATTATTTGACTTTAACAAGGCATAGATTGAAATCATCATTTTATGTGGTGCATAGCTTTGAATCCTCCTGCAGGAGACTTGCTTTGCTCCAGCCGCTGTCATAGCCGCTGCCGTACGCTGTGGGGTACCTACTCCCAGGCGTAGCAAAGTGTCGGCGCGAGAGGCCCGGGAGCCAGCAGTCTGGTAAGGTGAGTAGGCCGTTAATAAGCATGCAGCGGGACTTTTTTCATTTTAACTTTTAAAGTGGGGAAAAAAAAAAAAATGAAACAAAAACTTTTAGGCTGTTGGAGCCCCCCAAAAAACCCCAGGTCCACCGATTGCTTCTCCCCGGAGCGTCACATTTTGGGATGCCCCACTGTGCGACATCTCCTGGGATGGCTGTAAAATGTAGCATTCTGGCAATTCCAAGCTGATGTATGCTCCCGCACCAGGCCTGAATATATGGCTAGTACGAGCCTTCACAGCTGGGGGGGGGGAGTTGCCGCTGGGGTTGCCCAGCACTCCACTCATTTGCTGGGTGATGCAACCTAATCAAACTAGAGGAACACGTGTGCTTTGGGATCCCTGGAGAGGTAAGAATGGGATGCCCCAGAGAAAAGATGGAACCCAGCCCTGGAGTCTCTTAAACTGTAGAGCCAGGTCTCCAGGATGGATGTTGGTCTTCTTTAACTGACATAGCACAAACTCATTTGCATATGCAGTTTGTGGCTAAGCCTTGCAAGGATTCATGGTCATTCTCGGTTTAACTCAGCGGAATCTTTTAATTTAGGAATATTCCTGGATAGTGCGCTATATGGAGACGCATTTTAGGCGTATCAAGAAAAAACTACTATACTCGCCCTAAACTTACCTTCTGCCCATAGCGGCCCCTTATATACCAGGAAGGATCTGCTAGTAGTTTGTCCTGAGTGGCACAGGACAAGATTAGCAGTCCCACTGCGCAAGGAGGACACGCACATGCGTGCGAGAAGCCATGTTTTTTTTTTGTACTCCTCCCCCTTTATTTTACTCACCAGCACTGGAGCGCCAAACCCGCCCATAATTATTATCACTATCATTATTTTTATTATTATTATTATTATAAACCCCAGATAACGTTTACTGTTCATTACACCTATACATGTTGATTATATGTAGCATAGTATATTTCTTGATATATGAATATCTATACCAATTATATAATGATAAGAGATTTCTTTTTTTTTTTTTTTTTTTTTTTTTTTTTACTATGAGCATATTGGTGGATATTCGTAAATCATATCATTGCATGGGGCGATAGCTCTGATTACCTGCTGCCATCAATAGCTGATCCCTGATCAAGTTGAAAGGGTTTTAATGGTTTTTATTATTTGACTTTAACAAGGCATCGATTGAAATCATCCTTTTATGTGGTGCATAGCTTTGAATCCTCCTGCAGGAGACTTGCTTTGCCCCAGCCGCTGTCATAGCCGCTGCCGTACGCTGTGGGGTACCTACTCCCCGCTGTAACAAAACGTCGGCGCGAGAGGTCCGGGAGCCAGCAGTCTGGTAAGGTGAGTAGGTCGTTAATAAGCATGCAGCGGGACTTTTTTCATTTTAACTTTTAAAGTGGGGAAAAAAAAAAAATGAAACAAAAACTTTTAGGCTGTTTTAAAGTGGGCCAAAACCCAGGATTTTGACTATGTCGGGTTTTGGTCCTTTCCCCAGGGGCACCCCCCCCGATGCACAATGCCCCACTATGTGAAACCTTTCTGGTCGCCCACTCCAACGCACCTCCCCCCCCCCCCGGTCCTACAACGTATGCATCCAATCAGTGTGTCTGAGCAGCCGAACTGCGCGGGCAAGCGTCCTGCTAAAGGGATAGCGGGGATGCGACTGCTGCTCGCCCATGCGCCATTAGAGCGGGATGGAAGGTGAGTATACCGGGGGACGACCTGGGGGGGTTTCACACAGCGGGGCATCCTGAAGGGGGAAGGGAATCTATCGCCCATGGAATTGTATAGAGTCCAGCTTGTATTCACTCCTGATTTGGGATGCCCCGCTGTGTGAACCCCGCCCCCCAGTGTACCGATATGCTCACCTCACCAATGAGCCCACAGCGCGTGCGCAGTTGGCGGTGGCATCACTGGCATTGGCTGCCGGTGTTTATATCAGAGTGAGAGCAAGGGGAAAGGTGAGACTTGCAATGACCCAGAGAGATACGCACAGAGGGGGCATTCGAATTTGGGATGCCCCAGGGAAGGACCCTTTTAAACTCCAGGGCCGGTGAGTTTCAGTCTACTTTAAAGCGGACCCATATTGGAGCCCCAAAAACAAACCCGGGTCGGCCGTTTGCTTCTCCCCGGAGCCTCACGATTTGGGATGCCCCAGTGTGCGAAATCTCCCGGGATGGCTGTAAAATGTGGCATTCTGGCAATTCCAAGCTGATGTATGCTCCCGCACCAGGCCTAAATAAATGGCTAGTGCGAGCCTTCACAGCTGGGGGGGGGGGGGGGGGGGGGGGGAAGTTGCCGCTGGGGTTGCCCAGCACTCCACTCATTTGCTGGGTGATGCAACCTAATCGAATTAGAGGAACACGTGTGCTTTGGGATCCCTGGAGAGGTAAGAATGGGATGCCCCAGAGAAAAGATGGAGCCCAGCCCTGGAGTCTCTTACACTGTAGAGCCAGGTCTCCAGGATTTTGGTCCTCTTTAACTGACATAGTACTGACATAGTATAAGTGTGTCATAAGCCCCGCTCTGTAAATATTAGGCATAGTACCTCAATGCTGACACCTGACATTATTATTTTTTTTTTTTTTCTTTTATTAAATTGTTGCTGCATGCCGTCCCCGCCCCCACCGTGGCTCCGCCCTCAGCATGTGCCTATGTTTGCCTACTGGCGAACACATTGGCCTGCCCGTTGTCTGAAACCCACCAGGTCGCCCCAACTAGCTCAACTTTCCCCCGCTCCTACGGCGTATGGGCGTCCTCCCATCCAGTCCGCGCTCGTTTAAGCAGCCGAGTCCAGCCGAGCTCCGCCGAGCGCCAGCTCCCAGAATCCTTTGCAGCAAGCAAACTCATTTGCATATGCAGTTTGTGGCTAAGGCTTGTAAGGATTTAACGGTCATTCTCGGTTTAACACGGCAGAATCTTTTATTTCATGAATATTTCTGGATAGTGGGATATATCGAGATTCATTTTAGACGCATTAACACTTTACTGGTCGCCATAAACTTACTTTCTGCCCAAAGCAGTCCTTTATATACCCGGGCCATCGACATGTTATTTGTCTTGTCCTGAGTGGCACAGGACAAGATACGGATGCGCCCATGCCACAGATTTTTTTTTTTTTTTTCTTTCTACTCCTCAAATGTTATTTTACTCACCAGCACTGGAGGGCCAAAGCCGCTCATCATTATTATCAATAATATCATTAATAGTATTATAAACCCCAGATAACATTTACTGTTGATTACACCTATACATGTTGATTATATGTAGCATTGTATATTTCTTGATATATGAATATCTATACCACACAATAACAACGATTATAAAAATGATAAAAGATTTCTTTTTGTTTTTTTTTTTTTTTTACTATGAGCATATTGGTGGATAATGGTAAATCATATCATTGCATGGGGCAATAGCTCTGATTACCTGCTGCCATGAATAGCTGATCTCTGATCAAGTTTAAAGGGTTTTGATGTTTTTTATTATTTGACTTTAACAAGGCATAGATTGAAATCATCATTTTATGTGGTGCATAGCTTTGAATCCTCCTGCAGGAGACTTGCTTTGCTCCAGCCGCTGTCATAGCCGCTGCCGTACGCTGTGGGGTACCTACTCCCAGGCGTAGCAAAGTGTCGGCGCGAGAGGCCCGGGAGCCAGCAGTCTGGTAAGGTGAGTAGGCCGTTAATAAGCATGCAGCGGGACTTTTTTCATTTTAACTTTTAAAGTGGGGAAAAAAAAAAAATGAAACAAAAACTTTTAGGCTGTTGGAGCCCCCCAAAAAACCCCAGGTCCACCGATTGCTTCTCCCCGGAGCGTCACATTTTGGGATGCCCCACTGTGCGACATCTCCTGGGATGGCTGTAAAATGTAGCATTCTGGCAATTCCAAGCTGATGTATGCTCCCGCACCAGGCCTGAATATATGGCTAGTACGAGCCTTCACAGCTGGAGGGGGAAGTTGCCGCTGGGGTTGCCCAGCACTCCGCTCATTTGCTGGGTGATGCAACCTAATCAAACTAGAGGAACACGTGTGCTTTGGGATCCCTGGAGAGGTAAGAATGGGATGCCCCAGAGAAAAGATGGAACCCAGCCCTGGAGTCTCTTAAACTGTAGAGCCAGGTCTCCAGGATGGATGTTGGTCTTCTTTAACTGACATAGCACAAACTCATTTGCATATGCAGTTTGTGGCTAAGCCTTGCAAGGATTCATGGTCATTCTCGGTTTAACTCAGCGGAATCTTTTAATTTAGGAATATTCCTGGATAGTGCGCTATATGGAGACGCATTTTAGGCGTATCAAGAAAAAACTACTATACTCGCCCTAAACTTACCTTCTGCCCATAGCGGCCCCTTATATACCAGGAAGGATCTGCTAGTAGTTTGTCCTGAGTGGCACAGGACAAGATTAGCAGTCCCACTGCGCAAGGAGGACACGCACATGCGTGCGAGAAGCCATGTTTTTTTTTTGTACTCCTCCCCCTTTATTTTACTCACCAGCACTGGAGCGCCAAACCCGCCCATAATTATTATCACTATCATTATTTTTATTATTATTATTATTATAAACCCCAGATAACGTTTACTGTTCATTACACCTATACATGTTGATTATATGTAGCATAGTATATTTCTTGATATATGAATATCTATACCAATTATATAATGATAAGAGATTTCTTTTTTTTTTTTTTTTTTTTTTTTTTTTTACTATGAGCATATTGGTGGATATTCGTAAATCATATCATTGCATGGGGCGATAGCTCTGATTACCTGCTGCCATCAATAGCTGATCCCTGATCAAGTTGAAAGGGTTTTAATGGTTTTTATTATTTGACTTTAACAAGGCATAGATTGAAATCATCATTTTATGTGGTGCATAGCTTTGAATCCTCCTGCAGGAGACTTGCTTTGCCCCAGCCGCTGTCATAGCCGCTGCCGTACGCTGTGGGGTACCTACTCCCCGCTGTAACAAAACGTCGGCGCGAGAGGTCCGGGAGCCAGCAGTCTGGTAAGGTGAGTAGGTCGTTAATAAGCATGCAGCGGGACTTTTTTAACTTTTAAAGTAAAAAAAATAAATAAAACAAAAACTTTTAGGCTGTTTTAAAGTGGGCCAAAACCCAGGATTTTGACTATGTCGGGTTTTGGTCCTTTCCCCAGGGGCACCCCCCCCGATGCACAATGCCCCACTATGTGAAACCTTTCTGGTCGCCCACTCCAACGCACCTCCCCCCCCCCCCGGTCCTACAACGTATGCATCCAATCAGTGTGTCTGAGCAGCCGAACTGCGCGGGCAAGCGTCCTGCTAAAGGGATAGCGGGGATGCGACTGCTGCTCGCCCATGCGCCATTAGAGCGGGATGGAAGGTGAGTATACCGGGGGACGACCTGGGGGGGTTTCACACAGCGGGGCATCCTGAAGGGGGAAGGGAATCTATCGCCCATGGAATTGTATAGAGTCCAGCTTGTATTCACTCCTGATTTGGGATGCCCCGCTGTGTGAACCCCGCCCCCCAGTGTACCGATATGCTCACCTCACCAATGAGCCCACAGCGCGTGCGCAGTTGGCGGTGGCATCACTGGCATTGGCTGCCGGTGTTTATATCAGAGTGAGAGCAAGGGGAAAGGTGAGACTTGCAATGACCCAGAGAGATACGCACAGAGGGGGCATTCGAATTTGGGATGCCCCAGGGAAGGACCCTTTTAAACTCCAGGGCCGGTGGGTTTCAGTCTACTTTAAAGCGGACCCATATTGGAGCCCCAAAAACAAACCCGGGTCGGCCGTTTGCTTCTCCCCGGAGCGCCACGATTTGGGATGCCCCAGTGTGCGAAATCTCCCGGGATGGCTGTAAAATGTGGCATTCTGGCAATTCCAAGCTGATGTATGCTCCCGCACCAGGCCTAAATAAATGGCTAGTGCGAGCCTTCACAGCTGGGGGGGGGGGGGGGGGGGGGGGGGAAGTTGCCGCTGGGGTTGCCCAGCACTCCACTCATTTGCTGGGTGATGCAACCTAATCGAATTAGAGGAACACGTGTGCTTTGGGATCCCTGGAGAGGTAAGAATGGGATGCCCCAGAGAAAAGATGGAGCCCAGCCCTGGAGTCTCTTACACTGTAGAGCCAGGTCTCCAGGATTTTGGTCCTCTTTAACTGACATAGTACTGACATAGTATAAGTGTGTCATAAGCCCCGCTCTGTAAATATTAGGCATAGTACCTCAATGCTGACACCTGACATTATTATTTTTTTTTTTTTTTCTTTTATTAAATTGTTGCTGCATGCCGTCCCCGCCCCCACCGTGGCTCCGCCCTCAGCATGTGCCTATGTTTTGCCTACTGGCGAACACATTGGCCCTGCCCGTTGTCTGAAAACCCACCAGGTCGCCCCAACTAGCTCAACTTTCCCCCGCTCCTACGGCGTATGGGCGTCCTCCCATCCAGTCCGCGCTCGTTTAAAGCAGCCGAGTCCAGCCGAGCTCCGCCGAGCGCCAGCTCCCAGAATCCTTTGCAGCAAGCAAACTCATTTGCATATGCAGTTTGTGGCTAAGGCTTGTAAGGATTTAACGGTCATTCTCGGTTTAACACGGCAGAATCTTTTATTTCATGAATATTTCTGGATAGTGGGATATATCGAGATTCATTTTAGACGCATTAACACTTTACTGGTCGCCATAAACTTACTTTCTGCCCAAAGCAGTCCTTTATATACCCGGGCCATCGACATGTTATTTGTCTTGTCCTGAGTGGCACAGGACAAGATACGGATGCGCCCATGCCACAGATTTTTTTTTTTTTTTTCTTTCTACTCCTCAAATGTTATTTTACTCACCAGCACTGGAGGGCCAAAGCCGCTCATCATTATTATCAATAATATCATTAATAGTATTATAAACCCCAGAAAACATTTACTGTTGATTACACCTATACATGTTGATTATATGTAATTTCTTGATATATGAATATCTATACCACACAATAACAACGATTATAAAAATGATAAAAGATTTCTTTTTGTTTTTTTTTTTTTTTTACTATGAGCATATTGGTGGATAATGGTAAATCATATCATTGCATGGGGCAATAGCTCTGATTACCTGCTGCCACGAATAGCTGATCTCTGATCAAGTTTAAAGGGTTTTGATGTTTTTTATTATTTGACTTTAACAAGGCATAGATTGAAATCATCATTTTATGTGGTGCATAGCTTTGAATCCTCCTGCAGGAGACTTGCTTTGCTCCAGCCGCTGTCATAGCCGCTGCCGTACGCTGTGGGGTACCTACTCCCAGGCGTAGCAAAGTGTCGGCGCGAGAGGCCCGGGAGCCAGCAGTCTGGTAAGGTGAGTAGGCCGTTAATAAGCATGCAGCGGGACTTTTTTCATTTTAACTTTTAAAGTGGGGAAAAAAAAAAAAATGAAACAAAAACTTTTAGGCTGTTGGAGCCCCCCAAAAAACCCCAGGTCCACCGATTGCTTCTCCCCGGAGCGTCACATTTTGGGATGCCCCACTGTGCGACATCTCCTGGGATGGCTGTAAAATGTAGCATTCTGGCAATTCCAAGCTGATGTATGCTCCCGCACCAGGCCTGAATATATGGCTAGTACGAGCCTTCACAGCTGGGGGGGGGGAGTTGCCGCTGGGGTTGCCCAGCACTCCACTCATTTGCTGGGTGATGCAACCTAATCAAATTAGAGGAACACGTGTGCTTTGGGATCCCTGGAGAGGTAAGAATGGGATGCCCCAGAGAAAAGATGGAACCCAGCCCTGGAGTCTCTTAAACTGTAGAGCCAGGTCTCCAGGATGGATGTTGGTCTTCTTTAACTGACATAGCACAAACTCATTTGCATATGCAGTTTGTGGCTAAGCCTTGCAAGGATTCATGGTCATTCTCGGTTTAACTCAGCGGAATCTTTTAATTTAGGAATATTCCTGGATAGTGCGCTATATGGAGACGCATTTTAGGCGTATCAAGAAAAAACTACTATACTCGCCCTAAACTTACCTTCTGCCCATAGCGGCCCCTTATATACCAGGAAGGATCTGCTAGTAGTTTGTCCTGAGTGGCACAGGACAAGATTAGCAGTCCCACTGCGCAAGGAGGACACGCACATGCGTGCGAGAAGCCATGTTTTTTTTTTGTACTCCTCCCCCTTTATTTTACTCACCAGCACTGGAGCGCCAAACCCGCCCATAATTATTATCACTATCATTATTTTTATTATTATTATTATTATAAACCCCAGATAACGTTTACTGTTCATTACACCTATACATGTTGATTATATGTAGCATAGTATATTTCTTGATATATGAATATCTATACCAATTATATAATGATAAGAGATTTCTTTTTTTTTTTTTTTTTTTTTTTTTTTACTATGAGCATATTGGTGGATATTCGTAAATCATATCATTGCATGGGGCGATAGCTCTGATTACCTGCTGCCATCAATAGCTGATCCCTGATCAAGTTGAAAGGGTTTTAATGGTTTTTATTATTTGACTTTAACAAGGCATAGATTGAAATCATCATTTTATGTGGTGCATAGCTTTGAATCCTCCTGCAGGAGACTTGCTTTGCCCCAGCCGCTGTCATAGCCGCTGCCGTACGCTGTGGGGTACCTACTCCCCGCTGTAACAAAACGTCGGCGCGAGAGGTCCGGGAGCCAGCAGTCTGGTAAGGTGAGTAGGTCGTTAATAAGCATGCAGCGGGACTTTTTTAACTTTTAAAGTAAAAAAAATAAATAAAACAAAAACTTTTAGGCTGTTTTAAAGTGGGCCAAAACCCAGGATTTTGACTATGTCGGGTTTTGGTCCTTTCCCCAGGGGCACCCCCCCCGATGCACAATGCCCCACTATGTGAAACCTTTCTGGTCGCCCACTCCAACGCACCTCCCCCCCCCCCCGGTCCTACAACGTATGCATCCAATCAGTGTGTCTGAGCAGCCGAACTGCGCGGGCAAGCGTCCTGCTAAAGGGATAGCGGGGATGCGACTGCTGCTCGCCCATGCGCCATTAGAGCGGGATGGAAGGTGAGTATACCGGGGGACGACCTGGGGGGGTTTCACACAGCGGGGCATCCTGAAGGGGGAAGGGAATCTATCGCCCATGGAATTGTATAGAGTCCAGCTTGTATTCACTCCTGATTTGGGATGCCCCGCTGTGTGAACCCCGCCCCCCAGTGTACCGATATGCTCACCTCACCAATGAGCCCACAGCGCGTGCGCAGTTGGCGGTGGCATCACTGGCATTGGCTGCCGGTGTTTATATCAGAGTGAGAGCAAGGGGAAAGGTGAGACTTGCAATGACCCAGAGAGATACGCACAGAGGGGGCATTCGAATTTGGGATGCCCCAGGGAAGGACCCTTTTAAACTCCAGGGCCGGTGAGTTTCAGTCTACTTTAAAGCGGACCCATATTGGAGCCCCAAAAACAAACCCGGGTCGGCCGTTTGCTTCTCCCCGGAGCCTCACGATTTGGGATGCCCCACTGTGCGAAATCTCCCGGGATGGCTGTAAAATGTGGCATTCTGGCAATTCCAAGCTGATGTATGCTCCCGCACCAGGCCTACATAAATGGCTAGTGCGAGCCTTCACAGCTGGGGGGGGGGGGGGGAGTTGCCGCTGGGGTTGCCCAGCACTCCGCTCATTTGCTGGGTGATGCAACCTAATCAAATTAGAGGAACACGTGTGCTTTGGGATCCCTGGAGAGGTAAGAATGGGATGCCCCAGAGAAAAGATGGAACCCAGCCCTGGAGTCTCTTACACTGTAGAGCCAGGTCTCCAGGATTTTGGTCCTCTTTAACTGACATAGTACTGACATAGTATAAGTGTGTCATAAGCCCCGCTCTGTAAATATTAGGCATAGTACCTCAATGCTGACACCTGACATTATTTATTTTTTTTTCTTTTATTAAATTGTTGCTGCATGCCGTCCCCGCCCCCACCGTGGCTCCGCCCTCAGCATGTGCCTGCGTTCGCCTACTGGCGAACACATTGGCCTGCCCGTTGTCTGAAACCCACCAGGTCGCCCCAACTAGCTCAACTTTCCCCCGCTCCTACGGCGTATGGGCGTCCTCCCATCCAGTCCGCGCTCGTTTAAGCAGCCGAGTCCAGCCGAGCTCCGCCGAGCGCCAGCTCCCAGAATCCTTTGCAGCAAGCAAACTCATTTGCATATGCAGTTTGTGGCTAAGGCTTGTAAGGATTTAACGCTCATTCTCGGTTTAACACGGCAGAATCTTTTATTTCATGAATATTTCTGGATAGTGGGATATATCGAGATTCATTTTAGACGTATCAACACTTTACTGGTCGCCATAAACTTACTTTCTGCCCAAAGCAGTCCTTTATATACCCGGGCCATCTACATGTTATTTGTCTTGTCCTGAGTGGCACAGGACAAGATACGGATGCGCCCATGCCACAGATTTTTTTTTTTGTTCTTTCTACTCCTCAAATGTTATTTTACTCACCAGCACTGGAGGGCCAAAGCCGCTCATAATTATTATCAATAATATCATTAATAGTATTATAAACCCCAGAAAACATTTACTGTTGATTACACCTATACATGTTGATTATATGTAGCATTGTATATTTCTTGATATATGAATATCTATACCACACAATAACAACAATTATAAAAATGATAAAAGATTTATTTTTTTTTTTTTTTTGCTATGAGCATATTGGTGGATAATGGTAAATCATATCATTACATGGGGCTTTGATTACCTGCTGCCATGAATAGCTGATCTCTGATCAAGTTTAAAGGGTTTTAATGTTTTTTATTATTTGACTTTAACAAGGCATAGATTGAAATCATCCTTTTATGTGGTGCATAGCTTTGAATCCTCCTGCAGGAGACTTGCTTTGCCCCAGCCGCTGTCATAGCCGCTGCCGTACGCTGTGGGGTACCTACTCCCAGGCGTAGCAAAATGTCGGCGCGAGAGGTCCGGGAGCCAGCAGTCTGCTGAGGTGAGTAGGTCGTTAATAAGCATGCAGCGGGACTTTTTTCATTTTAACTTTTTAGCTTTGGGATCCCTGGAGAGGTAAGAATGGGATGCCCCAGAGAAAAGATGGAACCCAGCCCTGGAGTCTCTTAAACTGTAGAGCCAGGTCTCCAGGATGGATGTTGGTCCTCTTTAACTGACATAGCACAAACTCATTTGCATATGCAGTTTGTGGCTAAGCCTTGCAAGGATTCATGGTCATTCTCGGTTTAACTCAGCGGAATCTTTTAATTTAGGAATATTCCTGGATAGTGCGCTATATGGAGACGCATTTTAGGCGTATCAAGAAAAAACTACTATACTCGCCCTAAACTTACCTTCTGCCCATAGCGGCCCCTTATATACCAGGAAGGATCTGCTAGTAGTTTGTCCTGAGTGGAGCAGGACAAGATTAGCAGTCCCACTGCGCAAGGAGGACACGCACATGCGTGCGAGAAGCCATGTTTTTTTTGTACTCCTCCCCCTTTATTTTACTCACCAGCACTGGAGCGCCAAACCCGCCCATAATTATTATCACTATCTTTATTATTATTATAAACCCCAGATAACGTTTACTGTTCATTACACCTATACATGTTGATCATATGTAGCATAGTATACTTCTTGATATATGAATATCTATACCAATTATATAATGATAAGAGATTTCCTTGTTTTTTTTTTTTTTTTTTTTTTTTTTTTTTTACTATGAGCATATTGGTGGATATTCGTAAATCATATCATTGCATGGGGCGATAGCTCTGATTACCTGCTGCCATCAATAGCTGATCCCTGATCAAGTTGAAAGGGTTTTAATGGTTTTTATTATTTGACTTTAACAAGGCATCGATTGAAATCATCCTTTTATGTGGTGCATAGCTTTGAATCCTCCTATAGGAGACTTGCTTTGCCCCAGCCGCTGTCATAGCCGCTGCCGTACGCTGTGGGGTACCTACTCCCCGCTGTAACAAAACGCCGGCGCGAGAGGTCCGGGAGCCAGCAGTCTGGTAAGGTGAGTAGGTCGTTAATAAGCATGCAGCGGGACTTTTTTAACTTTTAAAGTAAAAAAAATAAATAAAACAAAAACTTTTAGGCTGTTTTAAAGTGGGCCAAAACCCAGGATTTTGACTATCTCGGGTTTTGGTCCTTTCCCCAGGGGCACCCCCCGATGCACAATGCCCCACTATGTGAAACCTTTCTGGTCGCCCACTCCAACGCACCGTCCCCCCCCCCCCCCCCGGTCCTACAACGTATGCATCCAATCAGTGTGTCTGAGCAGCCGAACTGCGCGGGCAAGCGTCCTGCTAAAGGGATAGCGGGGATGCGACTGCTGCTCGCCCATGCGCCATTAGAGCGGGATGGAAGGTGAGCATACCGGGGGACGACCTGGGGGGGGTTTCACACAGCGGGGCTTCCTGAAGGGGGAAGGGAATCTATCGCCCATGGAATTGTATAGAGTCCAGCTTGTATTCACTCCTGATTTGGGATGCCCCGCTGTGTGAACCCCGCCCCCCAGTGTCCCGATATGCTCACCTCACCAATGAGCCCACAGCGCGTGCGCAGTTGGCGGTGGCATCACTGGCATTGGCTGCCGGTGTTTATATCAGAGTGAGAGCAAGGGGAAAGGTGAGACTTGCAATGACCCAGAGAGATACGCACAGAGGGGCATTCGAATTTGGGATGCCCCAGGGAAGGACCCTTTTAAACTCCAGGGCCGGTGAGTTTCAGTCTACTTTAAAGCGGACCCATATTGGAGCCCCAAAAACAAACCCGGGTCGGCCGTTTGCTTCTCCCCGGAGCCTCACGATTTGGGATGCCCCACTGTGCGAAATCTCCCGGGATGGCTGTAAAATGTGGCATTCTGGCAATTCCAAGCTGATGTATGCTCCCGCACCAGGCCTACATAAATGGCTAGTGCGAGCCTTCACAGCTGGGGGGGGGGGGGGGGAGTTGCCGCTGGGGTTGCCCAGCACTCCGCTCATTTGCTGGGTGATGCAACCTAATCAAATTAGAGGAACACGTGTGCTTTGGGATCCCTGGAGAGGTAAGAATGGGATGCCCCAGAGAAAAGATGGAACCCAGCCCTGGAGTCTCTTACACTGTAGAGCCAGGTCTCCAGGATTTTGGTCCTCTTTAACTGACATAGTACTGACATAGTATAAGTGTGTCATAAGCCCCGCTCTGTAAATATTAGGCATAGTACCTCAATGCTGACACCTGACATTATTTATTTTTTTTTCTTTTATTAAATTGTTGCTGCATGCCGTCCCCGCCCCCACCGTGGCTCCGCCCTCAGCATGTGCCTGCGTTCGCCTACTGGCGAACACATTGGCCTGCCCGTTGTCTGAAACCCACCAGGTCGCCCCAACTAGCTCAACTTTCCCCCGCTCCTACGGCGTATGGGCGTCCTCCCATCCAGTCCGCGCTCGTTTAAGCAGCCGAGTCCAGCCGAGCTCCGCCGAGCGCCAGCTCCCAGAATCCTTTGCAGCAAGCAAACTCATTTGCATATGCAGTTTGTGGCTAAGGCTTGTAAGGATTTAACGCTCATTCTCGGTTTAACGCGGCAGAATCTTTTATTTCATGAATATTTCTGGATAGTGGGATATATCGAGATTCATTTTAGACGTATCAACACTTTACTGGTCGCCATAAACTTACTTTCTGCCCAAAGCAGTCCTTTATATACCCGGGCCATCTACATGTTATTTGTCTTGTCCTGAGTGGCACAGGACAAGATACGGATGCGCCCATGCCACAGATTTTTTTTTTTTGTTCTTTCTACTCCTCAAATGTTATTTTACTCACCAGCACTGGAGGGCCAAAGCCGCTCATAATTATTATCAATAATATCATTAATAGTATTATAAACCCCAGAAAACATTTACTGTTGATTACACCTATACATGTTGATTATATGTAGCATTGTATATTTCTTGATATATGAATATCTATACCACACAATAACAACAATTATAAAAATGATAAAAGATTTATTTTTTTTTTTTTTTTGCTATGAGCATATTGGTGGATAATGGTAAATCATATCATTACATGGGGCTTTGATTACCTGCTGCCATGAATAGCTGATCTCTGATCAAGTTTAAAGGGTTTTAATGTTTTTTATTATTTGACTTTAACAAGGCATAGATTGAAATCATCCTTTTATGTGGTGCATAGCTTTGAATCCTCCTGCAGGAGACTTGCTTTGCCCCAGCCGCTGTCATAGCCGCTGCCGTACGCTGTGGGGTACCTACTCCCAGGCGTAGCAAAATGTCGGCGCGAGAGGTCCGGGAGCCAGCAGTCTGCTGAGGTGAGTAGGTCGTTAATAAGCATGCAGCGGGACTTTTTTCATTTTAACTTTTTAGCTTTGGGATCCCTGGAGAGGTAAGAATGGGATGCCCCAGAGAAAAGATGGAACCCAGCCCTGGAGTCTCTTAAACTGTAGAGCCAGGTCTCCAGGATGGATGTTGGTCCTCTTTAACTGACATAGCACAAACTCATTTGCATATGCAGTTTGTGGCTAAGCCTTGCAAGGATTCATGGTCATTCTCGGTTTAACTCAGCGGAATCTTTTAATTTAGGAATATTCCTGGATAGTGCGCTATATGGAGACGCATTTTAGGCGTATCAAGAAAAAACTACTATACTCGCCCTAAACTTACCTTCTGCCCATAGCGGCCCCTTATATACCAGGAAGGATCTGCTAGTAGTTTGTCCTGAGTGGAGCAGGACAAGATTAGCAGTCCCACTGCGCAAGGAGGACACGCACATGCGTGCGAGAAGCCATGTTTTTTTTGTACTCCTCCCCCTTTATTTTACTCACCAGCACTGGAGCGCCAAACCCGCCCATAATTATTATCACTATCTTTATTATTATTATAAACCCCAGATAACGTTTACTGTTCATTACACCTATACATGTTGATCATATGTAGCATAGTATACTTCTTGATATATGAATATCTATACCAATTATATAATGATAAGAGATTTCCTTGTTTTTTTTTTTTTTTTTTTTTTTTTTTTTTACTATGAGCATATTGGTGGATATTCGTAAATCATATCATTGCATGGGGCGATAGCTCTGATTACCTGCTGCCATCAATAGCTGATCCCTGATCAAGTTGAAAGGGTTTTAATGGTTTTTATTATTTGACTTTAACAAGGCATCGATTGAAATCATCCTTTTATGTGGTGCATAGCTTTGAATCCTCCTATAGGAGACTTGCTTTGCCCCAGCCGCTGTCATAGCCGCTGCCGTACGCTGTGGGGTACCTACTCCCCGCTGTAACAAAACGCCGGCGCGAGAGGTCCGGGAGCCAGCAGTCTGGTAAGGTGAGTAGGTCGTTAATAAGCATGCAGCGGGACTTTTTTAACTTTTAAAGTAAAAAAAATAAATAAAACAAAAACTTTTAGGCTGTTTTAAAGTGGGCCAAAACCCAGGATTTTGACTATCTCGGGTTTTGGTCCTTTCCCCAGGGGCACCCCCCGATGCACAATGCCCCACTATGTGAAACCTTTCTGGTCGCCCACTCCAACGCACCGTCCCCCCCCCCCCCCCCGGTCCTACAACGTATGCATCCAATCAGTGTGTCTGAGCAGCCGAACTGCGCGGGCAAGCGTCCTGCTAAAGGGATAGCGGGGATGCGACTGCTGCTCGCCCATGCGCCATTAGAGCGGGATGGAAGGTGAGCATACCGGGGGACGACCTGGGGGGGGTTTCACACAGCGGGGCTTCCTGAAGGGGGAAGGGAATCTATCGCCCATGGAATTGTATAGAGTCCAGCTTGTATTCACTCCTGATTTGGGATGCCCCGCTGTGTGAACCCCGCCCCCCAGTGTCCCGATATGCTCACCTCACCAATGAGCCCACAGCGCGTGCGCAGTTGGCGGTGGCATCACTGGCATTGGCTGCCGGTGTTTATATCAGAGTGAGAGCAAGGGGAAAGGTGAGACTTGCAATGACCCAGAGAGATACGCACAGAGGGGCATTCGAATTTGGGATGCCCCAGGGAAGGACCCTTTTAAACTCCAGGGCCGGTGAGTTTCAGTCTACTTTAAAGCGGACCCATATTGGAGCCCCAAAAACAAACCCGGGTCGGCCGTTTGCTTCTCCCCGGAGCCTCACGATTTGGGATGCCCCACTGTGCGAAATCTCCCGGGATGGCTGTAAAATGTGGCATTCTGGCAATTCCAAGCTGATGTATGCTCCCGCACCAGGCCTACATAAATGGCTAGTGCGAGCCTTCACAGCTGGGGGGGGGGGGGGGAGTTGCCGCTGGGGTTGCCCAGCACTCCGCTCATTTGCTGGGTGATGCAACCTAATCAAATTAGAGGAACACGTGTGCTTTGGGATCCCTGGAGAGGTAAGAATGGGATGCCCCAGAGAAAAGATGGAACCCAGCCCTGGAGTCTCTTACACTGTAGAGCCAGGTCTCCAGGATTTTGGTCCTCTTTAACTGACATAGTACTGACATAGTATAAGTGTGTCATAAGCCCCGCTCTGTAAATATTAGGCATAGTACCTCAATGCTGACACCTGACATTATTTATTTTTTTTTCTTTTATTAAATTGTTGCTGCATGCCGTCCCCGCCCCCACCGTGGCTCCGCCCTCAGCATGTGCCTGCGTTCGCCTACTGGCGAACACATTGGCCTGCCCGTTGTCTGAAACCCACCAGGTCGCCCCAACTAGCTCAACTTTCCCCGCTCCTACGGCGTATGGGCGTCCTCCCATCCAGTCCGCGCTCGTTTAAGCAGCCGAGTCCAGCCGAGCTCCGCCGAGCGCCAGCTCCCAGAATCCTTTGCAGCAAGCAAACTCATTTGCATATGCAGTTTGTGGCTAAGGCTTGTAAGGATTTAACGCTCATTCTCGGTTTAACGCGGCAGAATCTTTTATTTCATGAATATTTCTGGATAGTGGGATATATCGAGATTCATTTTAGACGTATCAACACTTTACTGGTCGCCATAAACTTACTTCTGCCCAAAGCAGTCCTTTATATACCCGGGCCATCTACATGTTATTTGTCTTGTCCTGAGTGGCACAGGACAAGATACGGATGCGCCCATGCCACAGATTTTTTTTTTTTGTTCTTTCTACTCCTCAAATGTTATTTTACTCACCAGCACTGGAGGGCCAAAGCCGCTCATAATTATTATCAATAATATCATTAATAGTATTATAAACCCAGAAAACATTTACTGTTGATTACACCTATACATGTTGATTATATGTAGCATTGTATATTTCTTGATATATGAATATCTATACCAACAACAATAACAACAATTATAAAAATGATAAAAGATTTATTTTTTTTTTTTTTTGCTATGAGCATATTGGTGGATAATGGTAAATCATATCATTACATGGGGCTTTGATTACCTGCTGCCATGAATAGCTGATCTCTGATCAAGTTTAAAGGGTTTTAATGTTTTTTATTATTTGACTTTAACAAGGCATAGATTGAAATCATCCTTTTATGTGGTGCATAGCTTTGAATCCTCCTGCAGGAGACTTGCTTTGCCCCAGCCGCTGTCATAGCCGCTGCCGTACGCTGTGGGGTACCTACTCCCAGGCGTAGCAAAATGTCGGCGCGAGAGGTCCGGGAGCCAGCAGTCTGCTGAGGTGAGTAGGTCGTTAATAAGCATGCAGCGGGACTTTTTTCATTTTAACTTTTTAGCTTTGGGATCCCTGGAGAGGTAAGAATGGGATGCCCCAGAGAAAAGATGGAACCCAGCCCTGGAGTCTCTTAAACTGTAGAGCCAGGTCTCCAGGATGGATGTTGGTCCTCTTTAACTGACATAGCACAAACTCATTTGCATATGCAGTTTGTGGCTAAGCCTTGCAAGGATTCATGGTCATTCTCGGTTTAACTCAGCGGAATCTTTTAATTTAGGAATATTCCTGGATAGTGCGCTATATGGAGACGCATTTTAGGCGTATCAAGAAAAAACTACTATACTCGCCCTAAACTTACCTTCTGCCCATAGCGGCCCCTTATATACCAGGAAGGATCTGCTAGTAGTTTGTCCTGAGTGGAGCAGGACAAGATTAGCAGTCCCACTGCGCAAGGAGGACACGCACATGCGTGCGAGAAGCCATGTTTTTTTTGTACTCCTCCCCCTTTATTTACTCACCAGCACTGGAGCGCCAAACCGCCCATAATTATTATCACTATCTTTATTATTATTATAAACCCCAGATAACGTTTACTGTTCATTACACCTATACATGTTGATCATATGTAGCATAGTATACTTCTTGATATATGAATATCTATACCAATTATATAATGATAAGAGATTTCCTTGTTTTTTTTTTTTTTTTTTTTTTTTTTTTTACTATGAGCATATTGGTGGATATTCGTAAATCATATCATTGCATGGGGCGATAGCTCTGATTACCTGCTGCCATCAATAGCTGATCCTGATCAAGTTGAAAGGGTTTTAATGGTTTTTATTATTTGACTTTAACAAGGCATCGATTGAAATCATCCTTTTATGTGGTGCATAGCTTTGAATCCTCCTATAGGAGACTTGCTTTGCCCCAGCCGCTGTCATAGCCGCTGCCGTACGCTGTGGGGTACCTACTCCCCGCTGTAACAAAACGCCGGCGCGAGAGGTCCGGGAGCCAGCAGTCTGGTAAGGTGAGTAGGTCGTTAATAAGCATGCAGCGGGACTTTTTTAACTTTTAAAGTAAAAAAAATAAATAAAACAAAAACTTTTAGGCTGTTTTTAAAGTGGGCCAAAACCCAGGATTTTGACTATCTCGGGTTTTGGTCCTTTCCCCAGGGGCACCCCCCGATGCACAATGCCCCACTATGTGAAACCTTTCTGGTCGCCCACTCCAACGCACCGTCCCCCCCCCCCCCCCGGTCCTACAACGTATGCATCCAATCAGTGTGTCTGAGCAGCCGAACTGCGCGGGCAAGCGTCCTGCTAAAGGGATAGCGGGGATGCGACTGCTGCTCGCCCATGCGCCATTAGAGCGGGATGGAAGGTGAGCATACCGGGGGACGACCTGGGGGGGGTTTCACACAGCGGGGCTTCCTGAAGGGGGAAGGGAATCTATCGCCCATGGAATTGTATAGAGTCCAGCTTGTATTCACTCCTGATTTGGGATGCCCCGCTGTGTGAACCCCGCCCCCAGTGTCCCGATATGCTCACCTCACCAATGAGCCCACAGCGCGTGCGCAGTTGGCGGTGGCATCACTGGCATTGGCTGCCGGTGTTTATATCAGAGTGAGAGCAAGGGGAAAGGTGAGACTTGCAATGACCCAGAGAGATACGCACAGAGGGGCATTCGAATTTGGATGCCCAGGGAAGGACCCTTTTAAACTCCAGGGCCGGTGAGTTTCAGTCTACTTTAAAGCGGACCCATATTGGAGCCCCAAAAACAAACCCGGGTCGGCCGTTTGCTTCTCCCCGGAGCCTCACGATTTGGATGCCCCACTGTGCGAAATCTCCCGGGATGGCTGTAAAATGTGGCATTCTGGCAATTCCAAGCTGATGTATGCTCCCGCACCAGGCCTACATAAATGGCTAGTGCGAGCCTTCACAGCTGGGGGGGGGGGGGGGAGTTGCCGCTGGGGTTGCCCAGCACTCCGCTCATTTGCTGGGTGATGCAACCTAATCAAATTAGAGGAACACGTGTGCTTTGGATCCCTGGAGAGGTAAGAATGGGATGCCCCAGAGAAAAGATGGAACCCAGCCCTGGAGTCTCTTACACTGTAGAGCCAGGTCTCCAGGATTTTGGTCCTCTTTAACTGACATAGTACTGACATAGTATAAGTGTGTCATAAGCCCCGCTCTGTAAATATTAGGCATAGTACCTCAATGCTGACACCTGACATTATTTATTTTTTTTTCTTTTATTAAATTGTTGCTGCATGCCGTCCCCGCCCCCACCGTGGCTCCGCCCTCAGCATGTGCCTGCGTTCGCCTACTGGCGAACACATTGGCCTGCCCGTTGTCTGAAACCCACCAGGTCGCCCCAACTAGCTCAACTTTCCCCCGCTCCTACGGCGTATGGGCGTCCTCCCATCCAGTCCGCGCTCGTTTAAGCAGCCGAGTCCAGCCGAGCTCCGCCGAGCGCCAGCTCCCAGAATCCTTTGCAGCAAGCAAACTCATTTGCATATGCAGTTTGTGGCTAAGGCTTGTAAGGATTTAACGCTCATTCTCGGTTTAACGCGGCAGAATCTTTTATTTCATGAATATTTCTGGATAGTGGGATATATCGAGATTCATTTTAGACGTATCAACACTTTACTGGTCGCCATAAACTTACTTTCTGCCCAAGCAGTCCTTTATATACCCGGGCCATCTACATGTTATTTGTCTTGTCCTGAGTGGCACAGGACAAGATACGGATGCGCCCATGCCACAGATTTTTTTTTTTTGTTCTTTCTACTCCTCAAATGTTATTTTACTCACCAGCACTGGAGGGCCAAAGCCGCTCATAATTATTATCAATAATATCATTAATAGTATTATAAACCCCAGAAAACATTTACTGTTGATTACACCTATACATGTTGATTATATGTAGCATTGTATATTTCTTGATATATGAATATCTATACCACACAATAACAACAATTATAAAAATGATAAAAGATTTATTTTTTTTTTTTTTTTGCTATGAGCATATTGGTGGATAATGGTAAATCATATCATTACATGGGGCTTTGATTACCTGCTGCCATGAATAGCTGATCTCTGATCAAGTTTAAAGGGTTTTAATGTTTTTTATTATTTGACTTTAACAAGGCATAGATTGAAATCATCCTTTTATGTGGTGCATAGCTTTGAATCCTCCTGCAGGAGACTTGCTTTGCCCCAGCCGCTGTCATAGCCGCTGCCGTACGCTGTGGGGTACCTACTCCCAGGCGTAGCAAAATGTCGGCGCGAGAGGTCCGGGAGCCAGCAGTCTGCTGAGGTGAGTAGGTCGTTAATAAGCATGCAGCGGGACTTTTTTCATTTTAACTTTTTAGCTTTGGGATCCCTGGAGAGGTAAGAATGGGATGCCCCAGAGAAAAGATGGAACCCAGCCCTGGAGTCTCTTAAACTGTAGAGCCAGGTCTCCAGGATGGATGTTGGTCCTCTTTAACTGACATAGCACAAACTCATTTGCATATGCAGTTTGTGGCTAAGCCTTGCAAGGATTCATGGTCATTCTCGGTTTAACTCAGCGGAATCTTTTAATTTAGGAATATTCCTGGATAGTGCGCTATATGGAGACGCATTTTAGGCGTATCAAGAAAAAACTACTATACTCGCCCTAAACTTACCTTCTGCCCATAGCGGCCCCTTATATACCAGGAAGGATCTGCTAGTAGTTTGTCCTGAGTGGAGCAGGACAAGATTAGCAGTCCCACTGCGCAAGGAGGACACGCACATGCGTGCGAGAAGCCATGTTTTTTTTGTACTCCTCCCCCTTTATTTTACTCACCAGCACTGGAGCGCCAAACCCGCCCATAATTATTATCACTATCTTTATTATTATTATAAACCCCAGATAACGTTTACTGTTCATTACACCTATACATGTTGATCATATGTAGCATAGTATACTTCTTGA
>CM051241.1:0-262500 GCA_027917425.1 Gastrophryne carolinensis
GGCCGGGGCAGAGAGAGAGAGAGAGAGAGAGTGAGGGGCCGGGGCAGAGAGAGAGAGAGAGTGAGGGGCCGGGGCAGAGAGAGAGAGAGTGAGGGGCCGGGGCAGAGAGAGAGAGAGAGTGAGGGGCCGGGGCAGAGAGAGAGAGAGAGTGAGGGGCCGGGGCAGAGAGAGAGAGAGAGAGAGAGTGAGGGGCCGGGGCAGAGAGAGAGAGAGAGAGAGAGTGAGGGGCCGGGC
The DNA here is from genome assembly GCA_027917425.1 of Gastrophryne carolinensis. NCBI lineage: Eukaryota > Metazoa > Chordata > Amphibia > Anura > Microhylidae > Gastrophryne > Gastrophryne carolinensis. The sequence continues at coordinate 235 of CM051241.1, forward strand.
AGAGAGAGAGAGAGAGTGAGGGGCCGGGGCAGAGAGAGAGAGAGAGTGAGGGGCCGGGGCAGAGAGAGAGAGAGAGTGAGGGGCCGGGGCAGAGAGAGAGAGAGAGTGAGGGGCCGGGGCAGAGAGAGAGAGAGAGTGAGGGGCCGGGGCAGAGAGAGAGAGAGAGTGAGGGGCCGGGGCAGAGAGAGAGAGAGAGAGAGTGAGGGGCCGGGGCAGAGAGAGAGAGAGAGGGGCCGGGGCAGAGAGAGAGAGAGAGAGGGCCGGGGCAGAGAGAGAGAGAGAGAGGGGCCGGGGCAGAGAGAGAGAGAGAGTGAGGGGCCGGGGCAGAGAGAGAGAGAGAGAGGGCCGGGGCAGAGAGAGAGAGAGAGGGGCCGGGGCAGAGAGAGAGAGAGAGAGGGGCCGGGGCAGAGAGAGAGAGAGAGAGTGAGGGGCCGGGGCAGAGAGAGAGAGAGAGAGTGAGGGGCCGGGGCAGAGAGAGAGAGAGAGAGTGAGGGGCCGGGCAGAGAGAGAGAGAGAGGGGCCGGGGCAGAGAGAGAGAGAGAGAGGGGCCGGGGCAGAGAGAGAGAGAGAGGGGCCGTGGCAGAGAGAGAGAGAGAGTGAGGGGCCGGGGCAGAGAGAGAGAGAGAGAGGGGCCGGGGCAGAGAGAGAGAGAGAGAGTGAGGGGCCGGGGCAGAGAGAGAGAGAGAGAGTGAGGGGCCGGGGCAGAGAGAGAGAGAGAGAGTGAGGGGCCGGGGCAGAGAGAGAGAGAGAGGGGCCGGGGCAGAGAGAGAGAGAGTGAGGGGCCGGGGCAGAGAGAGAGAGAGAGGGGCCGTGGCAGAGAGAGAGAGAGAGTGAGGGGCCGGGGCAGAGAGAGAGAGAGAGAGGGGCCGGGGCAGAGAGAGAGAGAGAGGGGCCGGGGCAGAGAGAGAGAGAGAGTGAGGGGCCGGGGCAGAGAGAGAGAGAGAGAGGGGCCGGGGCAGAGAGAGAGAGTGAGGGGCCGGGGCAGAGAGAGAGAGAGAGAGAGAGAGAGAGAGAGAGAGAGAGAGAGGGGCGGGGCAGAGAGAGAGAGTGAGGGGCGGGGCCACTTACTCGGCCATTCCTTGCTCCATGTTGAGATCGATGCCGCCATCCAGCAGGGCTCCATCCTCAGAGAAGGAGGGACGCGCCATCCCGCGCATGGAACGATAGGCCGCCGCATACACCGCACCACTGAACACCAGAGAGGCCTGCCAGAAAGGACGAACTCCACTTACTACAATAGTCCGCATTATTAATGTGGCCAAAATAATGTTCTCAGGGTCTGAGCTCATCTGTTTCCCTAGCAACAACATGTTTACCTTAGAAACGTACATCGACTGCTGTGTTTGGTGTAGGTGCCGGAGACTTCCTGACTCAGGCTTGGTGATCATCTGATTGAAGAAGAGAAGACGGTGTAACCCCGCCTACTGTAATTCAGCCTCTTCAGACGAGGGGATCACAAACTTGCTATCACCAGGGGAGGCCGTTCCTACTGTGCGATTTAGACTGCTGATAAGCTCACCTGTTACAGTGGATTCTGGGACTTGTAGTCAGCAGTTTAGGCCAGGAAAGCCAGGCCCACTTCAGCAGCACCAAGCCACAGGAATATAAGAGACTTGGAATAAGTGATCACAGGTCTGACACAAAGGAGAGGACACCAAACCCCTGACCCCCGAGGAGTCTAGGGATTGTCTTGTCAGGCATATTCATAATGAAAAGAGATAGTGTGAGGATATATAAAATATATGGCCACATAAAAATATGACCAAAGCTACGGGTGTTAAACACACCTTGTCAATTAGACGTCTGCCAGTACATATGTCTGGAGGTGCCAACAGGAAGCCATTTACATATGACAGGACAGAAGAACAAGCCGCTTTACCTCCCTGCGCTAAATAGGCCTCCTGTCAGGTGACACCTCCCTATGGGGTAACTAGGCCTCCTGTCAGGTGACACCTCCCTATGGGGTAAATAGGCCTCCTGTCGGGTGACACCTCCCTATGGGGTAAATAGGCCTCCTGTCGGGTGACACCTCCCTATGGGGTAACTAGGCCTCCTGTCAGGTGACACCTCCCTATGGGGTAAATAGGCCTCCTGTCAGGTGACACCTCCCTATGGGGTAACTAGGCCTCCTGTCAGGTGACACCTCCCTATGGGGTAAATAGGCCTCCTGTCAGGTGACACCTCCCTATGGGGTAAATAGGCCTCCTGTCAGGTGACACCTCCCTATGGGGTAAATAGGCCTCCTGTCAGGTGACACCTCCCTATGGGGTAAATAGGCCTCCTGTCGGGTGACACCTCCCTATGGGGTAACTAAGCCTCCTGTCAGGTGACACCTCCCTATGGGGTAACTAGGCCTCCTGTCAGGTGACACCTCCCTATGGGGTAACTAGGCCTCCTGTCAGGTGACACCTCCCTATGGGGTAACTAGGCCTCCTGTCAGGTGACACCTCCCTATGGGGTAAATAGGCGTCCTGTCGGGTGACACCTCCCTATGGGGTAAATAGGCCTTCTGTCGGGTGACACCTCCCTATGGGGTAAATAGGCCTTCTGTCGGGTGACACCTCCCTATGGGGTAAATAGGCCTCCTGTCGGGTGACACCTCCCTATGGGGTAAATAGGCCTCCTGTCAGGTGACACCTCCCTATGGGGTAAATAGGCCTCCTGTCAGGTGACACCTCCCTATGGGGTAACTAGGCCTCCTGTCGGGTGACACCTCCCTATGGGGTAAATAAGCCTCCTGTTGGGTGACACCTCCCTATGGGGTAAATAGGCCTCCTGTCAGGTGACACCTCCCTATGGGGTAAATAGGCCTCCTGTCAGGTGACACCTCCCTATGGGGTAAATAGGCCTTCAGGTGACACCTCCCTATGGGGTAAATAGGCCTCCTCTCGGGTCACACCTCCCTATGGGGTAACTAGGCCTCCTGTCAGGTGACACCTCCCTATGGGGTAACTAGGCCTCCTGTCAGGTGACACCTCCCTATGGGGTAACTAGGCCTCCTGTCAGGTGACACCTACCTATGGGGTAAATAGGCCTCCTGTCAGGTGACACCTCCCTATGGGGTAAATAGGCCTCCTGTCAGGTGACACCTCCCTATGGGGTAAATAGGCCTCCTGTCAGGTGACACCTCCCTATGGGGTAAATAGGCCTTCAGGTGACACCTCCCTATGGGGTAAATAGGCCTTCAGGTGACACCTCCCTATGGGGTAAATAGGCCTCCTGTCGGGTCACACCTCCCTATGGGGAAAATAGGCCTCCTGTCAGGTGACACCTCCCTATGGGGTAAATAGGCCTTCAGGTGACACCTCCCTATGGGGTAAATAGGCCTCCTGTCGGGTCACACCTCCCTATGGGGTAACTAGGCCTCCTGTCAGGTGACACCTCTATGTGGTAAGTGACATCTACCAACTACAATACTACAAAGCAGTGAATTAGATATTTGCTGCAAACCTCTCTTCAAAAGAAAATGGAAATTAAAGTGGACCTCTAGACGTGCGCGCTGGCGCGGGCGCGCGCCCTGTCAGAGCGACGTGCGGGAGGCGGCGGCGGGCGCACTGTCTTGTCCGCGGCCACGAGGGAGCGTGTTGAGGTGAGTATTGGGGGCTTTCTGGGGGTTTTACACAGCGGGGCACCCCAAATCGGGGTGCCCCTCTGAAGTGGACCAAAACCCAGGATAGTCAAAATCCTGGCTGTTGGTCCACTTTAAAGCATAACTTTTACAATGGAACTCCCCTGAGATCCAATTGGCTACATCCAGCATGCTGCCCACCCCTATAACCAGTTTAAAAATGAGAGAGATGGGCACAGATGACATGCCAGGGGATTGCTTCTAATAAGCAGGCTGTTATCACTACTTTCCATGTACCCCTCACAGCAGGACATTATATGACAGAGATGGGCACAGATGACATGCCAGGGGATTGCTTCTAATAAGTAGGCTGTTATCATCACTTTCCGTGTACCCCCTCACAGCAGGACATTATATAAGAGAGATGGGCACAGATGGGATGACATGCCAGGGGATTGCTTCTAATAAGTAGGCTGTTATCACTACTTTCCATGTACCCCTCACAGCAGGACATTATATGAGAGAGATGGGCACAGATGAAATGCCAGGGGATTGCTTCTAATAAGTAGGCTGTTATCATTACTTTCCGTGTACCCCTCACAGCAGGACATTATATGAGAGAGATGGGCACAGATGAAATGCCAGGGGATTGCTTCTAATAAGTGGCTGTTATCATTACTTTCCGTGTACCCCTCACAGCAGGACATTATATGAGAGAGATGGGCACAGAGGACATGACATGCCAGGCGATTGCTTCTAATAAGTAGGCTGTTATCACTACTTTCCATGTACCCCTCACAGCAGGACATTATATGAGAGAGATGGGCACAGATGAAATGCCAGGGGATTGCTTCTAATAAGTAGGCTGTTATCATTACTTTCCATGTACCCCTCACAGCAGGACATTATATGAGAGAGATGGGCACAGATGACATGACATGCCAGGGGATTGCTTCTAATAAGTAGGCTGTTATCATTACTTTCCGTGTACCCCTCACAGCAGGACATTATATGAGAGAGATGGGCACAGATGACATGACATGCCAGGGGATTGCTTCTAATAAGTAGGCTGTTATCATTACTTTCCGTGTACCCCTCACAGCAGGACATTATATGAGAGAGATGGGCACAGATGAAATGCCAGGGGATTGCTTCTAATAAGTAGGCTGTTATCATTACTTTCCGTGTACCCCTCACAGCAGGACATTATATGAGAGAGATGGGCACAGATGACATGACATGCCAGGGGATTGCTTCTAATAAGTAGGCTGTTATTACTTTCTGTGTACCCCTCACAGCAGGACATTATATGAGAGAGATGGGCACAGATGACATGACATGCCAGGGGATTGCTTCTAATAAGCAGGCTGTTATCATTACTTTCCGTGTACCCCTCACAGCAGGACATTATATGAGAGAGATGGGCACAGAGGACATGACATGCCAGGGGATTGCTTCTAATAAGCAGGCTGTTATCATTACTTTCCGTGTACCCCTCACAGCAGGACATTATATGAGAGAGGTGGGCACAGATGACATGCCAGGGGATTGCTTCTAATAAGTAGGCTGTTATTACTTTCCGTGTACCCCTCACAGCAGGACATTATATGAGAGAGATGGGCACAGATGATATGCCAGGGGATTGCTTCTAATAAGTAGGCTGTTATCATTACTTTCCGTGTACCCCTCACAGCAGGACATTATATGAGAGAGATGGGCACAGATGAAATGCCAGGGGATTGCTTCTAATAAGTGGCTGTTATCATTACTTTCCGTGTACCCCTCACAGCAGGACATTATATGAGAGAGATGGGCACAGATGACATGCCAGGGGATAGCTTATAATAAGTAGGCTGTTATCATTACTTTCCGTGTACCCCTCACAGCAGGACATTATCTTCACAAGAGGTAAAGGATTTCTGTTTATTTCTCCCTTTTATTTTATAAGTATCTTGCCGTAAATTGTATGTCTGTTATTTTTATTGTACATCGTTGTTTTACATGCACTGCCCCTTATGGGTGAATTAAGTCCTAAAGATAAAGATAAAGTGGTCTTCTGTGTGCTAACCCGCTAAACAGTACGATCCGCTTGCAGTACGATCGAAATCCGGTCTGGATCAAGGCATAAAGTCTCCTTGATTCATGAAAGATAGATCCATGTATAATTTTATTTTCAAGAAATGGCTCAGGGCTGACATTGGAATTGTCTAGTTTTTGGCGAGACCTGTGTGGGGTAATGGTGAGGTCAAGATTTTACAATTTGTTAGCCTTAAACACAGCTTATTTGCTAAGTTTATTGTTCACCATGGAAGCCTCGGAAAGACAATTCTGTGAGTACTCACCTGTTGAATTGCTTTTACCATGCATGGCACGGCCTGCTTCCCAAAGTCATAACAACTGGGATTCCGCCACAAGGTGGCGCAGTGGCACTGCAGAAGAGTTGTGGCTCCGCCCGGTACCATATAAAAACGGAATCAACATAGACTTATTCATTAGTTGACAAGCAGTGATACAAGAACCGGGAACAAATAAAGATAACCCCAACTAAATTGGAACAATCACCATACGGAGGCAACCAAGAATAACGATAACAAGGGTGGGGTGAAGCAGTCCATGCCATGCATAGTAAAAGCAATTCTACAGGTGAGTACTCACAGAATTGTCTTTTTCCTAGTGCATGGCACGGCCTGCTTCATGAAGTCATAACTGGGACATCCAAAAGCAGTGTCCATAAAGTAGAGTGGGATCCCCAAAGAGAAAGTAACAACAGACGGTTTAGACCACCACTGCCTGGAGTACCTTGTGGCCAAAAGCAGCATCCGCTGAGGCCTTAACTTCAACCTTGTAAAACTTGGAAAAAGTATGAACAGAAGACAAGAAGACCAAGTAGCGGCCTTACAAACTTGTTCAACAGATGCTTGGTGCTGAAAAGCCCAAGAGGCACCAATAGCACAAGTGGAATGAGCAGTAATCCTAAAGGGAGGTTCCTTCCCCTTAGCAGAATAGGCCTGCTCCACCGCCTGACAGATCCACTTGCTGATAGTGGATTTAGCCGGAGGCAAACCCTTCCTAGGACCAGCAGGAAGAACAAAAAGAGCGTCAGATTTCCTGAAAGACTCAGTCCTGACAACATCCAGAGAATGAAGGGTCCGCTCCTTGGAATTAACAAGATTAGGACACAGAGAAGGCAAAACAATGTCCTGATTGAGATGAAAGGCAGACACCACCTTAGGCAAGAAATCCGGCTTAAGCCAAAACACCACCTTATCCTGATGCCGCTCAAAATAAGGAGGTTTGATGGAAAGTGCAGCCACCTCAGAGACTCGCCTAACCGAGGTAATGGCCACCAGGAAGGCCACCTTAAGAGTCATAATGGGCAAAGCAGCCCCACTGATAGGCTCAAAGGGAGGACCCTACAGAGCAGACAACACAAAATTTAGATCCCAAACAGGTAGCATAGGTTTACGTGGTGGACGCACATGAGTAACTCCCTGAAAGAAAGTCTTGACCACCGGTGATTGGCAAAAGACCTTTGAAAGAAAATTGTCAGGGCTGACACCTGTCCCTTGAGGGTACTAAGTTGTAGGCCCGAATCCAGGCCATGTTGCAAAAAATCCAGAATCCTGGGAATAGAAAACACCCTACAAGGAAGCGACTTGGACTCACACCAGGCAATGTAAGCATGCCACATCCTGTAGTAGATAAAGGACGAGGACTTCTTCCTAGCCCTAATCATAGTAACAACGGAAGCCAGCAAACCCTTATCCATCAAGATGGAGGTTTCAGCAGCCAAACCGTTAAAGCCAGCGTTTGTAAATTGGGATGGCACAGTGTCCCTGAGTGAGCAGATCTGGATCCTTGGGCAGGACGTACTGATCTGCTGCCAACTGCACGACGTCTGCAAACCACACCCTCCTTGGCCAACAGAGGGCCACCAGGATGGCTGGTACCCGTTCCTGGGCTATCTTGCGCAGCACCCTGCCCAGCAGAGGAAAGGGAGGGAACACAGAGGAGCCGAAACTCTGTCCAAGGCATTGCTAGCGCATCCGTGGCGAAGGCCAGAGGATCCTGTGGCAGGGAGACAAACCAGGGAAGCTTGTGATTGTGGCGGGAAGCAAACAGGTCCACATCCGACTGACCCCAGCGGTGACACAGGGAGACATCCCCCTGCTCAGGGAGTCTGCCTCCTGGTTCTCCACCCCCGGAATGTAAACCGCCGAGATGCAAGGCAAATACTCATCCGCCCAAGACAGTATCAGGGACACTTCCTTGAGGGCTCGCTTGCTCCAAGTCCCTCCCTGATGATTGATGTAGGCAACTGCCGTCTGGTTGTCCGAGCGGATCTGAACAGCCCAACCCCGAAGGTGTGTGGTCAGCTGAGCAAGAACCAACCTGATCTCCCTCAGTTCCAGAACATTGATGGGAGCATGGGCCTCCTAGGGGCCCCATTGACCCTGGAACTGCAGAGACTTTCAAAAGCCCCCCCAACCTGTCAGACTGGCATCTGTGGTGACAGTCTCCCAACGCTGGGGCAGAAAAGTCCTGCCCACTAGAAGGTTCCTTGAGTCCAGCCACCACAAGAGGGACTGTCTGGCAAGAGCGGACAGAGCAAACTCCTGATCCAGGGACACAGGGTCCCGATCCCAAACTGACAAGAGGTGCAACTGAAGACGTCTCATGTGAAACTGAGCAAAGGGGACCTCCTCGAAGCAGGACACCATCAGACCCACTAACTGCATCCCCTGCCGGAAGGAGGGATGAGGACACAAGAGCAGAGCCCGTGCCTGCTTTTGAAGGCCCTCCACTTTCAGCTGGGGCAGGAAAACCTTGACCTGAGAGGTATCCAGAATCATGCCCAGAAAGGACCTCACCAAAGACGGAGACAGTGAGGACTTGGGATAGTTGATCACGCAGCCAAAGGATTTGAGAGTGGAGGTCACCACCTGAGTATCCTTTTCGGCCTGATGAAGAGACAGACGCAATCAGAATGTTGTCCAGGTAAGGAAGGATGCAAATGCCCTGATGCCGCAGCAGAGCCATCACGCCCGCCAGCACCTTGGTGAACACCCGAGGCGCCGAGGTGTTACCGAAGGGTAAGGCCACAAATTGGTAATGCTGATCCTCTAGAGCGAACCTGAGAAATCTCTGATGACCTGGGAAGATTGGCACATGAAGATAAGCATCCTTGATGTCCACTGAGGTCATAAAGTCGCCCGGGCGAAGGGTACTGACAGCCGAGCGAAGGGTCTCCATGCAAAAGTGCTGGAACCTGACAAACCTGGTGAGACCCTTCAAGTCCAGGATGGGCCTCAGGGACCCGTCCTTTTTGGGGACCGTGAACAAACTGGAGTAGAACCCTCGACCCCTTCCTTCCCCGTTCCGGGCAAATGACTCCTGAGTCCAGCAGACGTTGAACTGCAAGGCGCAACCCCTGAGCTGACAGAGGGTTGTGAGGCATCCGGGATCTGAGCAATCTGGGGGGGGGGGGCGGGGGCGGCCAGGCTGCAAACTCTATCATGTAACCGGAGGACACCACCTCCTGAATGCACCGGTCTGAGACGCTGAGTCTCCAGACGTGAGCAAAGAGCCGAAGCCGTCCCCCCACCCGGATGTGTGAGGGTGCCTCCTCATGCCTGAGGGGGCTTGGGAGAAGGTTTGGGCTTGGGGTCCCATGAGAGCCCGGGATGACCACGGGTTCTGCTACGGCCCCAGGACCCCCTGCGGGCACCTGAAAAGAGGGGCCTCGACCTCCTCTGGGGGGTACGAAAGGAGGAGACTGAAGCAGATGGCCCCCGAAAAGGCCGAGGCTGCCTCCTACGCTGAGGCAGCCTACCATCCTTGGCTAAACCATCCAGGCGCTCACCAAAGAGCCGCAGCCCCGCAAAGGGGAGCCAGTGAGAGCCTTCTTAGCGTCAGCCGCCCACTGACGCAAACAAACAGAGCGGCGCATAGCCACCAAGAGGGCAGAGGCCCTACTACTCAGCTGTACTACATCATCCATGGCAGTAAGGACAAAAGCAACAGAATCAGAGCGCAGCAAGAGGGTCCTATACTCATCCGTCCAGCTGTAGCGCCAGCAAGGAGACGATTAATCAGTCTCTAAGAGCAATAGCAGTTATGGCAGCGGCACAGGACAGACGCAACCCAGCCCCACAAATGCAAAGGCATGGCCGGCCAGCTGATCCATGCGCCGGCCCTCGCTGTCCCGCAGTGTAGTAGTGTCAGGGGAAGGCATGACCGAGGTGTTGGACAATCCAAGAACGGGCGTGTAGCGATAACCCTTATCGCCGGAGGGCTTCACCGCCCGAGACGTCCTTTTCCCAATCGTAAGAGGTGCTGCTGGAATTCCAGAGTCGTCCGTGAGGAAACAGGAACAGCCCTTACAAGGGCTAGTGAATTATAATATAGCGTTTCCCTCAATAAGAGACAGAACTCAGTATTGAGGGTGAAGGTGAAGTGTGTTTTTATTAGTGCCACTCTAGGCCTTATATACACAAGTCTCCATGCAATGGGACCTCCCCCGTGGACCTCATGACAAATACACAGACCAACTCTGCCGGTGACGCAATCAGCAAAACAATAGGCGTCTGTAATACACTCAATCAGAACAATGCCATTGCCTGTGACGTAATCAATTAACACAAAGGCAGTTTATAATACAATCCAAACTACAATGACCTAATTAAGAAAAGGCCAGTGAATGACTCGGTGGGCAACTGAATAGTGATGACATCCAAAAGACAGAGCGTCTGTCACAATGCCCCCTTTTTGTGGAACACCCGGCAGACCCGGATTGACCCTGTTCGGGTTAACGTGGGGCTGTCCGGACTCTTGTCATGGGCAGAGTTCTGTTTAAGGACAAGTCTGCAAATAGTGAGGAACCGGACTAAACATTGACGTGGGCTGTACATAGGAATCGGTCATGGGTGGGGTCCAAACACTGGGATATTGTGGCGTTGGTGAGTTCAGCACCAAAGTCCTTGGTTGGATGTGTGCACAGGTGCTCTGCTTTCTTATAGCTGGCCCAAGTTTCAATCTCTTTCCATGGAAGCTGATCGGAGAATCCACAATTTTCTGCACATCTACATCATCGTAAAAGTAGACAAAACCATAACCCTTAGAAACGCCAGAGGCATCCCTAATAATTTTGACATTCTTTACAGCGCCATACTTTGAAAAAACATCCTTAATTTCAGGCTGATTAATCCGACGGCCAATGCCCCCAACAAAAATAGTGTTTGGCATAAGTTTCCCTTCTGGAAGGACGTAACCTGACGGCTGATCCTCTTCTTGACTTTGTGTAACAGACATGACGTGATGCAGACGAAACCCCTGGGTCTCCCCGACCAGTGGGCTGGAGTCGGCAGCTCGGGCTGGAGCCTGGGTTGTAACAGGGTTGACGCTGGCTGGTCCAGAGGTAGCGTAGGCAGAAGTCATTGGTCCTAGATCATTTCCCAATAGTACTTCTGCTGGTAAGTTGTCCATAAGTCCCACCTGTACCCTGCCGGATCCAGCGCCCCAGTCAAGATGTACTCGGGCGGTGGGGAGTCGAAACACAGCTCCTCCCGCCACCCTTACTGCAACGGTGTGTCCAGTGCGGTCTTTGTTCTTGACCAAATGAGGTTGGAGCAAGGTAAGTGTGGCTCCGGTGTCGCGTAATCCTTGCGCGGTGCGCCCATTGACTCGTACCTCCTGGCAATGGTGCTGTCGGTTGTCTTGGATGGCCGCTTGTACGGGATCAGCTTCATACAGTACCCCCAGATACTCTTCCGAACTGCTCTCAGCTTCCAAACAGTGTGCCACAGGAGTACAGGAGGTGGAAGGTTGTGTTTGCCTCCACGTGTTTCGGGGAGGCTCTAGGGCGCAATCACTGCGATAATGTCCCCATTGTTTGCAACGATGGCACTGAACTGTGGAGAGGTTCGGTTGCTGCGCTGGCCTATGTGGCCCAGAGTAACGAGTTGGCGCGGAAGCCACAGGTGCTTGAAACTTAATGGGAGGTGGTGGTTTTGGAGCGGACTGTTCTGTCCGGCGAGCATCTGTGTACTCGTCGGCTAGACGAGCAGCCTCAGGTAGCGTTAGAGGCCTCCGGTCACGTACCCACTCTCTTAGTTCTGGTTGCAGGGCATTGAGAAAGTGTTCTAGTAAAAACAACTGTAGTACATCCTCAGCGGTCGTGGCTTTGCATCCAGTGACCCAGTGTGATGCTGTACGATGGAGGCGACATGCCCACTCCGTGTAAGAATCCCCTCCCTTCTTTTGGGATTCCCGAAATCGTCGCCTGTAGGCTTCCGGGGTGACAGCGTACCGGGCTAACAAAGCCTCCTTTACCAGATGGTAGTGTGGTAAGTCCGCATCAGGGATGGCCCGGAAAGCATCGGAAGCTTTCCCAGATAGTTTCCCTGATAATATGGTGACCCATTCCTCCGTGGGTACCCGGTGTAAAGCGCACTGCCGTTCAAAATCGGCCAAAAATCCGTCAATCTCGTCGTCACTTTCCTGGAAGGACTTAAATGCTGCAAATGGAATCTTTCTCCCCCCAGTGTAACTGAGGCTGAGAGGCTGCTGGGTTGAAAGTCGCCGATCTTCCCTTCGCTTACTGGCCTCTGCCTCCGCTGCGGCGAAGACTCGGTCGATCAGTTCCTGTGATGGATTCGGGCCATAGACCGACAATCTGTTCCGAACCGCTTGAACAAGAGCAGCGTCTTCATCGATCTCTATATTGGTTTCGGTCCTCACTGCTGCACGATCCATTTCGATCAGCTCGGCTATCAGTTCCTGACGTGGGCGGTTGCTAGCCGACCTTCCCCGGCTCTCGAGTAGATCCTTCAGGGTCAGCCTTTTCAACTTGTCCTACTGACTCTCCATCAGGGTAGCACTCTCTCTGGGTAGAAAGGACCATCCGACCGCTTGCCACCAATTGTAGCGATAACCCTTATCGCCGGAGGGCTTCACCGCCCGAGACGTCCTTTTCCCAATCGTAAGAGGTGCTGCTGGAATTCCAGAGTCGTCCGTGAGGAAACAGGAACAGCCCTTACAAGGGCTAGTGAATTGTAATATAGCGTTTCCCCCAATAAGAGACAGAACTCAGTATTGAGGGTGAAGGTGAAGTGCTTTTATTAGTGCCACTCTAGGCCTTATATACACAAGTCTCCATGCAATGGGACCTCCCCCGTGGACCTCATGACAAATACACAGACCAACTCTGCCGGTGACGCAATCAGCAAAACAATAGGCGTCTGTAATACACTCAATCAGAACAATGCCATTGCCTGTGACGTAATCAATTAACACAAAGGCAGTTTATAATACAATCCAAACTACAATGACCTAATTAAGAAAAGGCCAGTGAATGACTCGGTGGGCAACTGAATAGTGATGACATCCAAAAGACAGAGCGTCTGTCACAGGGCGCGTCCACCTCAGGGGCAACCCGACCACCGCTTAACCAAATCAGCAGGAAAGGGATACTTCTTATCCAACCCTTAGGCACCGCGGGCAACCTACTAGGACATTCCCACTCCTCCTTATGCACCATATTAGTGAAATCAGGGAACTCCAGACGCTACTTAATGGTATGAAAAAGCTCACCCTGCTTCCTCTTAGCCATGTCGGGGGGGGGGGGGGGGGGCAATGTGCAAAACCTCAAAAATGTGAGACAACAGATTAACAGTGTCCTCAGGAAACCCGGAATCCTCAGACGCAGGGTCACTGTCGCAGCCCACCTGCTGGTCCCCAGAGGAATCGGAGCCCGGGAAAAGCTCCCCCTCCTCTAGGGAATAACGTTCATCAAAAAGATCAATTTCCTCCTGCTCCTCAGTAAACCGCGCAGGCGAGGAAGTCAGGTGCCGCTTCCTGCCAGAGGCCTTACGCTGAACAGGCCTGGCAACAATCAATGCTGGCCACAAAAAGTGCCTGACTGTGACCCCCTGCTACAGTCCCCCTCACTGGGGGCTAAATGCAGGCGCGGGGGGGGGGGGGGGGGGGGGAGGCGATGCCGAAGGGGCCGCAGATCATATTCATATCATATTTTATATATCATATTGTATATATCATCTTTATATCTAACCATTATTAGTGAATCAGTTACATACAAGAGATTCTCTTATAGAAGTGTTTTATGTCCACGTCATTTTATATATCATATTATATATATCATATTATATTATATATTATATCATATTTTATATATCATATTATATATATCATATTTATATCTAACCATTATTAGTGAATCAGTTACATACAAGAGACACATGTTATAAAACTCAATGGTGACTGTTGGTCCCGCCCCTTTGTCCCCACCCCATCTGTTGTATAGGCTGTAAGCTCCTCAGGGGCGGGGCTCTCTCCTATTGTATCCTCTATACAGAAGAATCAGTCTGTAATCTCTGCTTTGTAAAGCGTTACGGAGGGTGATGGTGATATATATATATATATATATATATATATATATATATATATATATATATATATATATTACATGGCCTGATGGGAGGGGCTACAAGACCCAAATGCCCCGCCCCCCACCAATACACAGAGCGGCACTTACCCAGCTCCAGAAGGTGGACGAGCTGTAGAAGATCCCGAGAGTGACGGCGCAGTACAAAGCCTGAGAAACAAGAGCCGCCATTACTAACCCCGAACCCAGCATAATATATATAATGGGGGACAGGGAGCTGCTGCACACACACTATAATAATAGGGGACAGGGAGCTGCTGCATCACACTATAATAATAGGGGACAGGAAGCTGCTGCATCACACTATAATAATAGGGGACAGGAAGCTGCTGCACACACAGTATAATGGGGGACAGGAAGCTGCTACATCACACTATAATAATAGGGGACGGGAAGCTGCTGCACACACAGTATAATGGGGGACAGGGAGCTGCTGCACACACACTATAATAATAGGGGACAGGGAGCTGCTGCATCACACTATAATAATAGGGGACAGGAAGCTGCTGCATCACACTATAATAATAGGGGACAGGAAGCTGCTGCATCACACTATAATAATAGGGGACAGGAAGCTGCTACATCACACTATAATAATAGGGGACGGGAAGCTGCTGCACACACAGTATAATGGGGGACAGGAAGCTGCTGCATCAATCTATAATAATAGGGGACAAGGAGCTGCTGCACTCACAGCATAATGGGGGACGGGAAGCTGCTGCGCACACAGTAAAATGGGGGACAGGAAGCTGCTGCATCAATCTATAATAATAGGGGACAGGGAGCTGCTGCACACACTATAATAGGGGACAGAGAGCTGCTGCACACACAGTATAATGGGGGACAGGAAGCTGCTGCACTCACACTGGTCCCCAGGACGATCCTCAGGTAGAATTTCAGCGTTTCCTCATTTTCCTCGTGAATCTGTTTCTTTCCTTTTGTCGCCGTTTTCCCTTTGGGCTGAAAAAAAAAAAGGAGGCGGTGACACACAGCACAGCGACCAATCACAGCTCAGCTCAGCTGGGGGGCGGGGCTATGTGAGCTCTCCTGGGAATGTCTGCCAGTCTGGTCATAGGGGGAGGAGTTATCAAGGGGGCAGTGACATGGGGGCAGCAGGACACATTAGGGGCAGGAGGGGGCAGGAGGACACATTAGGGGCAGGAGGGGGCAGCAGGACACATTAGGGGCAGGAGGGGGCAGCAGGACACATTAGGGGCAGTGACATGGGGGCAGGAGGGGGTAGCAGGACACATTAGGGGCAGGAGGGGGCAGCAGGACACATTAGGGGCAGGAGGGGGCAGCAGGACACATTAGGGGCAGGAGGGGGCAGCAGGACACATTAGGGGCAGGAGGGGGCAGCAGGACACATTAGGGGCAGGAGGGGGCAGCAGGACACATTAGGGGCAGGAGGGGGCAGCAGGACACATTAGGGGCAGGAGGGGGCAGCAGGACACATTAGGGGCAGGAGGGGGCAGCAGGACACATTAGGGGCAGGAAGGGGCAGCAGGACACATTAGGGGCAGTGACATGGGGGCAGCAGGACACATTAGGGGCAGGAGGGGGCAGCAGGACACATTAGGGGCAGGAGGGGGCAGCAGGACACATTAGAGGCAGGAGGGGGCAGCAGGACACATTAGGGGCAGGAGGGGGCAGCAGGACACATTAGGGGCAGGAGGGGGCAGCAGGACACATTAGGGGCAGGAGGGGGCAGCAGGACACATTAGGGGCAGGAAGGGGCAGCAGGACACATTAGGGGCAGGAGGGGGCAGCAGGACACATTAGGGGCAGGAGGGGGCAGCAGGACACATTAGGGGCAGGAAGGGGCAGCAGGACACATTAGGGGCAGGAGGGGGCAGCAGGACACATTAGGGGCAGGAGGGGGCAGCAGGACACATTAGGGGCAGGAAGGGGCAGCAGGACACATTAGGGGCAGGAGGGGGCAGCAGGACACATTAGGGGCAGGAGGGGGCAGCAGGACACATTAGGGGCAGTGACATGGGGGCAGCAGGACACATTAGGGGCAGGAGGGGGCAGCAGGACACATTAGGGGCAGGAGGGGGCAGCAGGACACATTAGGGGCAGGAGGGGGCAGCAGGACACATTAGGGGCAGGAGGGGGCAGCAGGACACATTAGGGGCAGGAAGGGGCAGCAGGACACATTAGGGGCAGGAGGGGGCAGCAGGACACATTAGGGGCAGGAGGGGGCAGCAGGACACATTAGGGGCAGGAGGGGGCAGCAGGACACATTAGGGGCAGGAGGGGCAGCAGGACACATTAGGGGCAGTGACATGGGGGCAGCAGGACACATTAGGGGCAGGAGGGGGCAGCAGGACACATTAGGGGCAGGAGGGGGCAGCAGGACACATTAGGGGCAGGAAGGGGCAGCAGGACACATTAGGGGCAGGAGGGGGCAGCAGGACACATTAGGGGCAGGAGGGGGCAGCAGGACACATTAGGGGCAGGAAGGGGCAGCAGGACACATTAGGGGCAGGAGGGGGCAGCAGGACACATTAGGGGCAGGAGGGGGCAGCAGGACACATTAGGGGCAGGAAGGGGCAGCAGGACACATTAGGGGCAGGAGGGGGCAGCAGGACACATTAGGGGCAGGAGGGGGCAGCAGGACACATTAGGGGCAGGAAGGGGCAGCAGGACACATTAGGGGCAGGAGGGGGCAGCAGGACACATTAGGGGCAGGAGGGGGCAGCAGGACACATTAGGGGCAGGAAGGGGCAGCAGGACACATTAGGGGCAGGAGGGGGCAGCAGGACACATTAGGGGCAGGAGGGGGCAGCAGGACACATTAGGGGCAGTGACATGGGGGCAGCAGGACACATTAGGGGCAGGAGGGGGCAGCAGGACACATTAGGGGCAGGAGGGGGCAGCAGGACACATTAGGGGCAGGAGGGGGCAGCAGGACACATTAGGGGCAGGAGGGGGCAGCAGGACACATTAGGGGCAGGAAGGGGCAGCAGGACACATTAGGGGCAGGAGGGGGCAGCAGGACACATTAGGGGCAGGAGGGGGCAGCAGGACACATTAGGGGCAGGAGGGGGCAGCAGGACACATTAGGGGCAGGAGGGGCAGCAGGACACATTAGGGGCAGTGACATGGGGGCAGCAGGACACATTAGGGGCAGGAGGGGGCAGCAGGACACATTAGGGGCAGGAGGGGGCAGCAGGACACATTAGGGGCAGGAGGGGGCAGCAGGACACATTAGGGGCAGGAGGGGGCAGCAGGACACATTAGGGGCAGGAGGGGGCAGCAGGACACATTAGGGGCAGGAGGGGGCAGCAGGACACATTAGGGGCAGGAGGGGGCAGCAGGACACATTAGGGGCAGGAGGGGGCAGCAGGACACATTAGGGGCAGTGACATGGGGGCAGCAGGACACATTAGGGGCAGGAGGGGGCAGCAGGACACATTAGGGGCAGGAGGGGGCAGCAGGACACATTAGGGGCAGGAGGGGGCAGCAGGACACGCCCCCCTGCGGAGCCTGGACACGCCCCCCCCCCCCTGCGGAACCTGGACACGCCCCCCTCTGTGGAACCTGGACACGCCCCCCCGGAACCTGGACACGCCCCCCCCCCGGAACCTGGACACGCCCCCCCCCTCTGCGGAGCCTGGACAGGTGAGTATTTATGGGCACCAACTTGGGATGCCCCAGGGAAAAGCCAGCCGCCAGCCCTGGAATCTTTTAGACTGCCGGCCGGCCGCTGGTGGGTTTTGTTCTGCTTTAGGCAAACAATTTAACTGTCACTCTAAAAATTGGTCAGCTGGCATCAGGTGGGGCACTTAGAAGTGGAGGGGGTATGAGGGGGCAAATTCAGCCATCGGGGGGGCACTTAGAAGTGGAGGGGGCAAATTCAGCCATCAGGAGGGCAGTTAGAAAAGTGGAGGGGAGTAAGAGGGGTAAGTTCAGCCATCAGGGGGCAGTTATAAGTGGAGGGGTGTATGAGGGGTAAGTTCAGCCATCAGAGGGCAGTTATAAGTGGAGGGGGTAAGAAGGGTAGGTTCAGCCATCAGGGGGCAGTTATAAGTGGAGGGGGGGGGGGGTATGAGGGGTAAGTTCAGCCATCAGGGGGCAGTTATAAGTGGAGGAGGGGGTATGAGGGGGAAATTCAGCCATCAGGGGGCAGTTATAAGTGGAGGAGGGGGTATGAGGGGTAAGTTCAGCCATCAGGGGGCAGTTATAAGTGGAGGAGGGGGTATGAGGGGTAGGTTCAGCCATCAGGGGGCAGTTATAAGTGGAGGGGGGGGGTATGAGGGGTAAGTTCAGCCATCAGGGGGCAGTTATAAGTGGAGGAGGGGGTATGAGGGGGAAATTCAGCCATCAGGGGGCAGTTATAAGTGGAGGAGGGGGTATGAGGGGTAGGTTCAGCCATCAGGGGGCAGTTATAAGTGGAGGGGGTATGAGGGGTAAGTTCAGCCATCAGGGGGCAGTTATAAGTGGAGGGGGGGGTATGAGGGGTAAGTTCAGCCATCAGGGGGCAGTTATAAGTGGAGGGGGTATGAGGGGTAAGTTCAGCCATCAGGGGGCAGTTATAAGTGGAGGGGGTATGAGGGGTAAGTTCAGCCATCAGGGGGCAGTTATAAGTGGAGGGGGTATGAGGGGTAAGTTCAGCCATCCCAGGGCAGTTATAAGTGGAGGGGGTATGAGGGGGAAATTCAGCCATCAGGGGGCAGTTTTAAGTGGAGGGGGTATGAGGGGTAAGTTCAGCCATCAGGGGGCAGTTTTAAGTGGAGGGGGTATGAGGGGTAAGTTCAGCCATCCCAGGGCAGTTATAAGTGGAGGGGGTATGAGGGGGAAATTCAGCCATCAGGGGGCAGTTATAAGTGGAGGGGGTATGAGGGGTAAGTTCAGCCATCAGGGGGCAGTTATAAGTGGAGGGGGTATGAGGGGGAAATTCAGCCATCAGGGGGCAGTTATAAGTGGAGGGGGTATGAGGGGTAAGTTCAGCCATCAGGGGGCAGTTATAAGTGGAGGGGGGGTATGAGGGGTAAGTTCAGCCATCAGGGGGCAGTTATAAGTGGAGGGGGTATGAGGGGGCAAATTCAGCCATCAGGGGGCAGTTATAAGTGGAGGGGGGTATGAGGGGTAAGTTCAGCCATCAGGGGGCAGTTATAAGTGGAGGGGGGGTATGAGGGGTAAGTTCAGCCATCAGGGGGCAGTTATAAGTGGAGGGGGTATAAGGGGTAAGTTCAGCCATCAGGGGGCAGTTATAAGTGGAGGGGGTATAAGGGGTAAGTTCAGCCATCAGGGGGCAGTTATAAGTGGAGGGGGTATGAGGAGTAAGTTTAGCAGTCGGGGGGGGGGGGGGGCAGTTAGAAGCAGAGGGGGTAAGTTTAGTAGTCGGTGGGTATAATGAGAAGCCTGTGGGGCGGCAGTCGCGGCGGTGCCAGTAGTAAACATGGCGATATATATAATACAGTGAATGAAGTTCTCCGCCGCTCTTACCGCCATGACGGCTTCTCATCTCCAGCTCAGCACTAGCACCACATCCGGCGCGTGTTAGTGACGTCACCAGTGGCAGAGTTACCGAACACACTTCCGCCCTGACTTTCCGCGTGCCACATAACCCCGCCCACAGGGAGGAGCCGAGCTTCGTAGAGCAGTTCTGGCAATGAGAAGGTGTGTTGCATTGCTGCTGTGTGGGGGATGGGAGCTAAGATATTAAGATAATTATATATTAAAGACACTAAAAATATTAAAGAGATTATATATTAAGATATTAAAGATATTACAGATATTAAAAATCGGACCACTCCCATACCTACCACCTTTTCAGGGTAGGAAAGAGGGACAATTGATAAACTGGGCCACACCCCCCCTCATTGAGCGAAGGATGAAGCCACGCCCCCACGATGAGCGAAGGATGAAGCCACGCCCCCACGCCGAGCGACGGATGAAGCCACGCCCCCACGCTGAGCGAAGGATGAAGCCACGCCCCCACGCTGAGCGACGGATGAAGCCACGCCCCCACGCTGAGCGACGGATGAAACCACGGCCCCACGCTGAGCGAAGGATGAAACCACGCCCCCACGCTGAGCGAAGGATGAAACCACGCCCCCACGCTGAGCGAAGGATGAAACCACGCCCCCACGCTGAGCGACGGATGAAGCCACGCCCCCACGCTGAGCGACGGATGAAGCCACGCCCCCACGCTGAGCGACGGATGAAGCCACGCCCCCACATTAAGGGAGGGATGGATGGGATGAGCTGGGAGAGGGGACAGAATAGATGGATAGGAGGGATGGATGGGATGAGCTGGGAGAGGGGACAGAATAGATGGATAGGAGGGATGGATGGATGGGATGAGCTGGGAGAGAATAGATGGATAGGAGGGATGGATGGGATGAGCTGGGAGAGGGGACAGATTGGATGGATAGGAGGGATGGATGGGATGAGCTGGGAGAGGGGACAGAATGGATGGATAGGAGGGATGGATGGGATGAGCTGGGAGAGGGGACAGAATAGATGGATAGGAGGGATGGATGGATGGGATGAGCTGGGAGAGAATAGATGGATAGGAGGGATGGATGGGATGAGCTGGGAGAGGGGACAGATTGGATGGATAGGAGGGATGGATGGGATGAGCTGGGAGATGGAACAGAATGGATGGATAGGAGGGATGGATGGGATGAGCTGGGAGAGGGGACAGAATAGATGGATAGGAGATAGGGATGGATGGGATGAGCTGGGAGAGGGGACAGAATAGATGGATAGGAGGGAGGGATGGATGGGATGAGCTGGGAGAGGGGACAGAATGGATGGATAGGAGGGAGGGATGGATGGGATGAGCTGGGAGAGGGGACAGAATAGATGAATAGGAGGGATGGATGGATGGGATGAGCTGGGAGAGGGGACAGAATAGAAGGATAGGATGAGCTGGGAGAGGGGACAGAATAGATGAATAGGAGGGAGGGATGGATGGGATGAGCTGGGAGAGGGGACAGAATAGATGGATAGGAGAGAGGGATGGATGGGATGAGCTGGGAGAGGGGACAGAATGGATGGATAGGAGGGAGGGATGGATGGGATGAGCTGGGAGAGGGGACAGAATGGATGGATAGGAGGGAGGGATGGATGGGATGAGCTGGGAGAGGGGACAGAATAGATGGATAGGAGAGAGGGATGGATGGGATGAGCTGGGAGAGGGGACAGAATAGAAGGATAGGAGGGAGGGATGGATGGGATGAGCTGGGAGAGGGGACAGAATAGATGAATAGGAGGGAGGGATGGATGGGATGAGCTGGGAGAGGGGACAGAATAGATGGATAGGAGGGAGGGATGGATGGGATGAGCTGGGAGAGGGGACAGAATGGATGGATAGGAGGGATGGATGGGATGAGCTGGGAGAGGGGACAGAATAGATGGATAGGAGGGAGGGATAGGATGAGCTGGGAGAGGGGACAGAATGGATGGATAGGAGGGATGGATGGGATGAGCTGGGAGAGGGGACAGAATAGATGGATAGGAGGGATGGATGGGATGAGCTGGGAGAGGGGACAGAATAGATGGATAGGAGATAGGGATGGATGGGATGAGCTGGGAGAGGGGACAGAATAGAAGGATAGGAGGGAGGGATGAATGGGATGAGCTGGGAGAGGGGACAGAATAGATGGATAGGAGGGAGGGATGGATGGGATGAGCTGGGAGAGGGGACAGAATAGATGAATAGGAGGGAGGGATGGGATGAGCTGGGAGAGGGAACAGAATAGATGAATAGGAGAGAGGGATGGATGGGATGAGCTGGGAGAGGGAACAGAATAGATGAATAGGAGAGAGGGATGGATGGGATGAGCTGGGAGAGGGGACAGAATGGATGGATAGGAGGGATGGATGGGATGAGCTGGGAGAGGAGACAGAATGGATGGATAGGAGGGATGGATGGGATGAGCTGGGAGAGGGGACAGAATGGATGGATAGGAGGGAGGGATGGGATGAGCTGGGAGAGGGAACAGAATAGATGAATAGGAGGGATGGATGGGATGAGCTGGGAGAGGGGACAGAATGGATGGATAGGAGGGAGGGATGGATGGGATGAGCTGGGAGAGGGGACAGAATGGATGGATAGGAGGGAGGGATGGATGGGATGAGCTGGGAGAGGGAACAGAATGGATGGATAGGAGGGAGGGATGGGATGAGCTGGGAGAGGGGACAGAATAGATGGATAGGAGGGAGGGATGGATGGGATGAGCTGGGAGAGGGGACAGAATGGATGGATAGGAGATAGGGATGGATGGGATGAGCTGGGAGAGGGGACAGAATAGAAGGATAGGAGGGAGGGATGGATGGGATGAGCTGGGAGAGGGGACAGAATAGATGGATAGGAGAGAGGGATGGATGGGATGAGCTGGGAGAGGGGACAGAATGGATGGATAGGAGGGAGGGATAGGATGAGCTGGGAGAGGGGCCAGAATAGATGGATAGGAGGGATGGATGGATGGGATGAGCTGGGAGAGGGGACAGAATAGATGGATAGGAGGGATGGATGGGATGAGCTGGGAGAGGGGCCAGAATAGATGGATAGGAGGGAGGGATGGATGGGATGAGCTGGGAGAGGGGACAGAATGGATGGATAGGAGGGAGGGATGGGATGAGCTGGGAGAGGGGACAGAATAGATGGATAGGAGATAGGGATGGATGGGATGAGCTGGGAGAGGGGACAGAATAGAAGGATAGGAGGGAGGGATGGATGGGATGAGCTGGGAGAGGGGACAGAATAGATGGATAGGAGAGAGGGATGGATGGGATGAGCTGGGAGAGGGGACAGAATGGATGGATAGGAGGGAGGGATAGGATGAGCTGGGAGAGGGGACAGAATAGATGGATAGGAGGGATGGATGGATGGGATGAGCTGGGAGAGGGGACAGAATAGATGGATAGGAGGGATGGATGGGATGAGCTGGGAGAGGAGACAGAATGGATGGATAGGAGGGATGGATGGGATGAGCTGGGAGAGGGGACAGAATGGATGGATAGGAGGGATAGATGGGATGAGCTGGGAGAGGGGGTAGAATGGATGGATAGGAGGGAGGGATGGATGGGATGAGCTGGGAGAGGGGACAGAATAGATGGATAGGATGAGCTGGGAGAGGGGACAGAATAGATGGATAGGAGGGATGGATGGGATGAGCTGGGAGAGGGGGTAGAATGGATGGATAGGAGGGAGGGATGGATGGGATGAGCTGGGAGAGGGGACAGAATAGATGGATAGGAGGGAGGGATGGATGGGATGAGCTGGGAGAGGGGACAGAATAGATGGATAGGATGAGCTGGGAGAGGGGACAGAATAGATGGATAGGAGGGATGGATGGGATGAGCTGGGAGAGGGGGTAGAATGGATGGATAGGAGGGAGGGATGCATGGGATGAGCTGGGAGAGGGGACAGAATAGATGGATAGGAGGGAGGGATGGATGGGATGAGCTGGGAGAGGGGACAGAATAGATGGATAGGAGGGAGGGATGGATTGGATGAGCTGGGAGAGGGGACAGAATAGATGGATAGGAGAGAGGGATGGATGGGATGAGCTGGGAGAGGGGACAGAATAGATGGATAGGAGAGAGGGATGGATGGGATGAGCTGGGAGAGGGGACAGAATAGATGGATAGGAGGGATGGATGGATGGGATGAGCTGGGAGAGGGGACAGAATAGATGGATAGGAGGGATGGATGGGATGAGCTGGGAGAGGGGACAGAATAGATGGATAGGAGGGAGGGATGGATGGGATGAGCTGGGAGAGGGGACAGAATAGATGGATAGGAGGGAGGGATGGATGGGATGAGATGGGAGAGGGGACAGAATAGATGGATAGGAGAGAGGGATGGATGGGATGAGCTGGGAGAGGGGACAGAATAGATGGATAGGAGAGAGGGATGGATGGGATGAGCTGGGAGAGGGGACAGAATAGATGGATAGGAGGGAGGGAGGGATGGATGGGATGAGCTGGGAGAGGGGACAGAATAGATGGATAGGAGGGAGGGATGGGATGAGCTGGGAGAGGGGACAGAATGGATGGATAGGAGGGAGGGATGGGATGAGCTGGGAGAGGGGACAGAATAGATGGATAGGAGGGAGGGATGGGATGAGCTGGGAGAGGGGACAGAATAGATGGATAGGAGGGAGGGATGAGCTGGGAGAGGGGACAGAATAGATGGATAGGAGGGATGGATGGGATGAGCTGGGAGAGGGGACAGAATAGATGGATAGGAGGGAGGGATGAGCTGGGAGAGGGGACAGAATAGATGGATAGGAGGGATGGATGGGATGAGCTGGGAGAGGGGACAGAATAGGAGGGATGCATAACACATGTGAGCCAACCAGCATAAGCTCAACAAGGGAACCCTATAAATGAGGCCGCACAAACCAACATGGATGTTAAAATAATTAAGTATATTTAATATCAAAAGTACCAATAAAACAAACACTATACATACACATAAGGGTCGATTCAAGGAAACATGTTACAGCTTTGATTTTGGTGCCGATCATCCTATTATTTGCGAACGCTCGTGCATACGTATGAACTTGCGAGTGATTCAATAAGCAAATACGTTTCTATCCTAAAATATACGTCCGTTCGTATGTTATCTCCCGAACTTGCCTCAGTCAGTTGACAATCGTAAAAATCACGTGCATGTGCTCACTTGTTGCGGCGGCAGCCTGTTTTTTGTGCTGCTTCCATCGTCCACCTCTTCCAATTACTTGCGTTTGCCTCTGGTTTTCATTGGTTTTTGGCCTCTTAGATTCGTTCGTTCGTATGTATATAAGATCTTGCGCATGCGCACTCTCACCACTACTGCCTCGCGCCAGGCTACCACTTACCTTTATGAACCATAACACTTACCTAAACCCCTTAGCGCTTGCATCCTTCTTCATTTCTCGGTCCATAAAACTTACCTAAACCCCTTCACGCTTGCATCCTTCTTCATGTTGACGACCCTAAAACTTACCCAAACAACATAATGTACATATGTCTATATGTTTCTAAGCGTGTTTTTTCGTGTTTGTGTAAATGTCTTTTTGGGCGCATATTAGAAATGACACATTTATGAAGGCTTAAAATATTATTTATTTAAAATATTTTGTTTGGTTGTTTTTTTGTTTAGTTTAAAAACATTGTAAAAATGTTTAAATTTTTTTTTTTTTTTTTCAAAAAGAAAATTTGTCTCTCTAAAAACAACTTAAAAACTATTTTACAAAACTAGCCAGGACCAAGGGCACTAATCCTCCTCCTCTTCTTCATCTGTTGGCCCCAACGTTGCCTGTATGGCCAGCAGCTCGGCCACCAACTCCTTTATTCTTTTTTTTTTTTCGGCCACGGTTTGTGGCCTCATCCCTGTAACCAATAGAGAAATAAACCTAAATAGGAGTACCAGACTGGTTTGTATGCTGGAAATAGATTTGGGGTTAATTAAATACATGTAAATGCATGACATATGTCATTCTTCCAAGGGATAAAGTAAATGCATTTCCCACAGGTAAGTATTGAAACTCCTTAAACCGGACCTTCAACATTATTTAATGAAAAGCAATAACTATTCCAAAATGATTCTGCACCAGATAAAAGTACATTTTGGTGGATTTTTTATTACTGCGCCGCCATCGGGACTCAGAAGCATAACACTTAATGAGGAGAGGAGAGTGGGATAAAGTACAGGGGAGTAGGTTACAGTGGTGCTTTGGTAATACAGAGCATAGCTGGGTTCAGGGAAAGGTCATCAGTCCCACAATGCATGGCAGCACCTTACTTTTTAAAATCTGTATCCCATGCTGCATGTAAATATTGCGCATTCCATATTCCGCCATATTGGATGTTTACAGGCTCCTAACATGCATTAGATGGCTGTAGGCTGTTTTTCAATGTTCCCAATCTGTATGTACAGTGTGTGGGATAATTATTAGCTATGTTCTTAATACGAGTTAGGGTCCGCTTTAAGCTAACGAAGTGCCCACATGAAAGTGTGAACTACACCTTGGCTACGCCTTTAGTTATGTGTGTGTTATTAGCTAACAACACATTAATATGAATAATGGCATGGATACTTACTGAGTTGGTGGCCGACAGATGGCTGGTTGGGGCCAACAGGCTGCCCTTGGTCCTGGCTCTGCTGTGAAGAAGTCCCTGGAGAAACATGTGACATTTGGTTAGTACTTGTATAGAGTCACTATTCCCAACATATCTGGCTCCCAGTCTGGCTGACATCACTCACCTTCGCCAGGATCAACTTCCAGCATCTCTGCTGCCTCCTCCTCCACTATCTCACCCGCTCCAGAAGCTTCTACAAATACATAATAAAGGAGAACTTAGTTTTTGGGCTGCCATGTATATCTTTGTGCCTATACATGAAGAGTGACATACCAGAGCCTTCCCCATGCCTGGCCGGGCATGACTCCACGCCCACGCGGTTGGGCCCCTCCTCTGTGGTAAGGTCCAGGGGCTGGTCTGAGGAGGCCACAGAGGAGGGGTAGGTCCGTCGCCCGGGAGATCCACCACCTTCACTCACAGATGCAGACTCATGCAGCACTGGTCGGCCTGTGCGCCTCCGGGTGCGGCGAATTCTGAAATCCATTTCCAACACTAACAAAGAAAAGTCATTATAAATAAAGGTATAGCTTATACATTTGCAACATATAACATGCTATCGCTTGGTACTTACTTGGGAAATGGATCCCAAAAAACCTCCGCACCTGGGCCATGTGCAGACGTTTCAGGTCCGACCAATGCTGCATTATCTGGGTGTGAGTGAAGGTGGTGCTGGTCACACGGTGGATCTCCGCGATGATCTCCCTTTTTTCGCACACATTGGGCGCGAAGTCATACCGGCGCTGAAGCATGATCTGAAAAACATAATGGACACAGAGCTTTTACTTTTACACACAGACCCATATGTGTTGCATCACAAGTTGAGAATTTCATGTCATTAACACACACATTTAGAGTGCCAGCCATTTTTGGGGAGTGCCTTAAAGAGGACGTTGACTGTGAATGAGAGTCTGGTCTTATGTTATATGTATCACACACCATGTACATACAGATAATAGCCAACATTAAAAATCAGCCCCCCTGCATCTATGGCATGTTAGGATGGTTTAAACATCCAAGATGTCGGCTTATGCTTAGGCTTTTGGACCACGTGTGTGGCTTCCCGTTGTGTTTTTATGGCTTAGGAAAACAGTGTTCCTCAAACATCCGCATCAAGGTCCGAGACAGGCCAGGTTTGCCAGCTAGCCCCGCTAATCCACAGGTTTATTAACTGTTGCTAAGCCGGAGCAATTGGCCGAATTAGGACATCAGCATAGACAGGTGAAAACGTGGCCAGGCTCGGCCCTTGAGGATGAAGTGTGAGGAGCCAGTTCTTAAACATTAAGAGACCCAAAACTAGTTCCAAACGCATCATTTACATTTAGGCCATCATTGACTATTAGATTAAAATGCACAGGCAGCCACTTACCAGCATGAGGATCTCTTCCTGTTGACGGGTGAAGATAGTGGGCGCCATCTTTATGCTTCTTCAAGGCAGCAGATAAGTGAAACCCCAGCGGTTTCCTGGTTCCGCACGAACGTACGTCCGTACGAGCGCGTACTCGTGCGCATAGGCGTCACACGCTGGGCTCATTATTTAAAGGTCCCTGCACCCAAAGCTCATTCTCTTTGAGCATTTGGTGAAAATGGCACCTAAAAAGCCTATGAGCAAGCGACCCCAGCAAAGCAAGACCGCGGAGGGCCCAACAACAAGGTCCCAGCAAGGAAGCAAGAAGTTACGCTCCCAGAAGGCGAGTACCACCTCGGCCCCACCAAGGGACACTGGACCCTCCCTTACCCAAAAAAGGGCCCCAAAGGCACGTGCCCCTGCGGCCAAAAAACAGGCCACAGCAGCACCCACCACCTCTGCCCCCAGAAGAGGCCGCCCAAGGGAGCCCACACCGCCCATGGTTTCAAGCAGGGCACTTCGCCAACCCAGGCCCCGCAGCAGGGCCAGAAGCCCATCTAGGCCACGCAGCAGGGCCAGAAGCCCATCCAGGCCCAGAATCAGGGCCAGAAGCCCATCCAGGCCCAGAAGCAGGGCCAGAAGCCCATCCAGGCCCAGAAGCCCATCCAGCCCCAGAAGCAGGGCCAGAAGCCAATCCAGGGCCAGAAGCAGGGCCAGAAGCCCAGAAAGCCGACACAGGAGGCCCAGAACCCCAGCAAGGCCGCGCAGCAGGGCAACAACCCCATCCAGGCCCAGAAGCAGGGCCAGAACCCCAGCAAGGCCGCGCAGCAGGGCAACAACCCCATCCAGGCCCAGAAGCAGGGCCAGAAGCCCAGAAGCAGGGCCAGAAGCCCATACAGGCCAAGAAGCAGGGCCAGAAGCCAATACAGGCCACGCAGCAGGGCCAGAAGCCCATACAGGCCACGCAGCAGGGCCAGAAGCCCCCGACCTGGCACCAGCCGGGAACATAGCCCCCGACCTGGCACCAGCCGGGAACATAGCCCCCGACCTGGCACCAGCCGGGAACAGAGCCCCCCAAGAGGCCAAAGAATGGCCACCCTGACCACATCTACA
This sequence comes from Gastrophryne carolinensis, assembly GCA_027917425.1. Lineage (NCBI taxonomy): Eukaryota > Metazoa > Chordata > Amphibia > Anura > Microhylidae > Gastrophryne > Gastrophryne carolinensis. The sequence continues at coordinate 28,813 of CM051241.1, forward strand.
CCTGGAAGTTCGGTGGCCAGCCACGCAAGAACACCCAGTCCCTTGGCCAGTCCAGTCCAGTCATTGGGAAGCCAGCAATCCGTCCATTCCCCTACCCAGCCCCAGGCCATAATGTCACTACATGTGTCTGCACACATGGAGGAGCACCCAAGCCAACCATCTGTCCGCACATTGCGGCGCGGCCATTTGAGTGGGAGATTCTCCCATGACCAAAATATGGCATTGGCTAGTGGCCTTACATTATACTATGAGGAGCTCTATGGGAGCAAATCAAAACACACCACGAAGCAGCGCAAGATGGAATTGTTTGAAACCATCCTACGACAAGTAAATGCAGCGGGGGAAGAGAGGAAAGATGTGCCACAAATTCAAAAGAAAATCTCGGATCTGAAATATGCTGTACGGCAAAAAGAAATTAAAAGGCATAATTACAGGTAAATAAATGATGTCTCCAAATATAAGGATTAGGATGTACTGTATGCACCTTTTCTGAGTACCAAACGATTTTCTCTTTTCAGCATGCAAACTGGAGGTGGCTTTCCAACCAAACTGGAGTTTACACCTGCTGAGGAGATTGTGCTGGGCCTTCTCCATCCGGTCGCGGTCGGTGGCCATGCGGGTCTAAGGGACACAGACTCACCGACCCGTACCCACGGTGAGTACTCTTAATCTGCATGTTTGCCTGTTTGGGCAAAAATATAAAGTTCACTAGTACCAAGATGACGGTATGGCCCTATGGTGTGGCTTGCTTGGGCTCGCACTACTGTGCCTGTTTGTGTCCTGTTTTGGTCCCTGTGAATCACACATTTAGGACCACATACATTATGTAAAAGACTAATTAACAAAAAAGATTTGTCAAGTAACGAAGTTTATCCTGAAAAGTGATATATTTGGACTCAATCACAAAACACACAACATTAGGGATGGGTTGGCTATTTGTTGTGTGAGTTGTGTTTGAGGTAACAATTTCATTACCCACCCCCAAACATATCTGACCTAGAGCAGCGAGACTCAACTGGCGGCCCGGGGTCCCAATGCGGACCTTGGCACCACATTCAAGGACCCCTGCCCAGACAGCCCTGCACTCAGTTACTTCTGTGTTGACGTGCTCAGAGCTGCCCCCTTGATCGGCGATGTAGTGGTTGTTCTCCTGCCCAATGTCATGGCTCCATGAAACATAGCATTGCAATATGAAGTACTGCACAGGAAGTGGCATTGCAAGGTACACAGTAACTTGGTACATCTTTCTCTTGGCACAATCGTGTCCTGCTGCCCCTGCTCTGCCCCATCTGCCACAGTCCCCCCATGCCCCCCCCCCACATAAGCCCCATACATTTGTAACATATTTGCTCCATCCATCCCATCACCATCAATTCGTGAACTCCCCCCTTTAGCCATCCAATCCCTGTCCCCTCAGCTCTGCCCCATCCAGCCCAGCAAGGGCAAGCAGCCTTTATTAGTTTGCACTTTGAAATCTCAAGCCCCTCCCCCAGTGTGTTTATTTCTAACTAGACACCCCCTGCGTCAGCCCCATGGCCAGACATTCACCTCTCACCACATACCTTTAAATGGACCTTTACAAGAAGTGTTTGAGTACCCCTGACCTAGAGAATGGTAGTCAAACTCAAAATAGTTGCTGTGCAAGTAGTATGCTGACTGGGTACACTTCCTGACTTTGAACTGAGGTCAGTTAGCAGTTTTCTAGAGCCATTGCACATATCTAAAATTGCGTGTATTTTAACAATTGTCCCCATTGCTGTAGAGTTGCTTAATATTACAAATAGTGGCTTTTTTTATTAACTAAAAAAACAATGCTTATGTGTGTGTTTACCTGGTTTTGTTTTCTCTTCTTCAGCCCAGCATGACCCCTCAGCAAGGGTAAACTCACCCCCCAGGTTGCTTATGCCTACCAGGTCCGTACAGCATAGGAGCCCAGATCCGAGATTTCCGGTAAGTTAATTTAGTACCATAAATACTACCAAGTGCTTAAGCATGTGTTAAACTGTGGGAATCCCAAATTTGGACGCCAACTTACACTTTTTTTTTATATGTCCCTACAGACCCGCACACTCATGGAAGAGATCCAGGACATGGAGGAAGATGATGATGTCTCCATGCAGGGCAGGTCCGATGACCTCCCCCTGGGTCCCAATCTGGAACTGCTCCCTAATGTTTCTCTGGCCAATCCTCAGCAGCAGAGTGAATCTCCATCCATTGCGCATGCACATGGGGAGACTGACACAACAGTCCCCAGTGTTCACTCTGCTGCTGAGGATTTGCCAAGCATGCCTGTTACTGTTGAGGGGATGACACAACGCGGTAGGGCACGCCCAAGAGCCAGGGTAATTGTGCGGCGGACTCCATTACGCCGCCCCACAATTTCCCAGGGGAGGCAGAGTGCCCTGCTTCATTTATGGACCCAAGAGAGGGACTCTTTTGAGGCACAGCTCGTTACTGAGCGTGAGGAAAGGCATGCCGATATGGTCAACATAAATAACACCTTACAGGGCATCCTCGCGGAGTTTCGTACCCTCAACAGCAACATGGTAACTGCAAGTAATGGCATCCAGTCAGCCATGGCTGAGATGACCAATATGCAGAGAAACATTATGGAGCAGTTGCAAATTCACAATGCAGCCATGGCCCAGGCTAGGTCCCATCCCCACGGACCTCCACCTGGGTATTATGGCCAGCCACCCTATTAAGCCATGATTGTGTGGGACATCTTTTCTCTTACCCCCCACTGTATTTACTTGTCTTTTTAGGTTTCAAACAATCCATTTTGTGTTGCTCATGCAGGTTGTGTTTTGTATTTGCTCCCATATAGCTCCTTAGAGTAATGCTTAAGGCCACTAGCCAATGCCATAGGTCTATGTGGAGTGTATCTGGCCACTTATGGCTTTAAATATGTATTTGGTTTGTGCTCCTCCTGTTTGCAGACATGTTTGTGTGACATTATGGCCATGGCAAAATATCCCTGGGCACAGGCAATATTAATGACTGGACTAGGCTGGCCTTTGGACTGGGTGTCCTTGTTTGGTTGTGCCACTCACTTCCAGGTGTAGATGTGCTCGATTTGTTTTTTGTTATATCATGCCTTTTTAACCACAGTTGTATGTGGAATGTTTTATGTTAAGCACAATAATTCTAATTCAACAAAGTAAAACAAATTTCACAATTACAATACTTGTGGCGTTTTTAGTGGAAACACATTTTAAATCAGCTTGGGCTAAACCAGATACTTTTTGGTTTAAGAGGTGTAACAATGCAAATATCAAGCTAAGTAAACAACATGAAATACATTAGGCAACAATTAAGGGAAAAATGTTTTAATTTAAGGTAATGCCACATTACGGCAAAACAACATATTGAACAAAAAGGCTAAGAAAGACACACAGAATGTTGAAAAACAAAATAAAATTAACTAAAATGCTGCAATATCAAATTTGCTCTAACTGATTGTCCAGACTCACTGGGTGGTCCCACATAATTCTCTCCATCATCCTCTAGGGCTGTAGAGGGCAGACTATCCACATAACGTGGGACACGTTCTAATATGGCAAAATTGTGCAAAACAGCACATGCCATGATGATGTCGATCACTTTTTTGGGATCATATTGCAGGGTGCCCCCAGTATGGTCCAAACAACGAAAACGGGTCTTCAACAGCCCAAATGCCCTCTCCACAACAGCCCTGGTCTTGCGGTGCGCACGGTTGTACGCTTCCTTAGAGGCATCCTGAGGCCGCAGCACAGGCGTCATGAGCCAGGGGAGAAGTGGGTAACCGGAATCACCTTAACAAGACAATTAAAGTTAATAAAAATTAAAAAGGCAAGACAACAAACACAAAGAATTTGACATATATCAAAATGATGTAAGGTAAAGGGCGTAAAAATACACCCAGGGCACATTAGCAAAATAACTATTGCCACTAATGGAGTACATAAATAAAAATGCCGCTTAAATATACAAAAAAATTATAAAACATCTGCACGGGCAAGGGCAGGTAGAATTTACCGATATTTTGGGTTTTCTGACATGTTACGATTAGGATGCTGCTGAGGGGCACTCAACATTTATATAAAGAATACAATGTATGCAGTTTAAGTCCACTTTGCCATTTAAAGACCAATACTACAAAAGGACCATAAACTAACAGATACTTGGGTATCAACTCACAACCAATATATTTTGGGACATGGAACTTACAGACATCCTAACTAAAGGGAAAACATTCTGAAGGACAAAGTGAGGCAAGCATTTTGGTTTTGAGTTCCGAAAATAAGACCCAACTAAAATGCAGTTTCAGGCTTAGGTAAAGAATACAAAAACAAAAATATCAACAAATAACAGATTAATCAGAAATTTAATACCAAATAAATAGGACACACTTACCAAGCAGCCATGCCCCCGAAAATTCACCTGACTCAAATCTCCGAAACAACCCAGATCGTCTGAGTATATAGGAGTCGTGCGACGATCCTGGGTAGCCGGCAAGGACACTCAGAAAACGCATGTCCGGCCCAACCACGGCCTGGACATTAAGGGAGTGTCCCATTTTTCGATTCCTTAAGGGAAAAGCATAAAAAAAGGGTAATTGATAATTGAAAAAAGGATCAAAAATTTAAAACATGTCTGCACTCTATTTGAAACTACTAATGAAAAGCCTAAATAAGGCATGGACACAAATGAGCCAAAAATAAATATGCTGCCGCAAAGGAAAACAGGTTACATTACACGTTGGGCAACATAATAACCTAAAACAAAATATAAATACCTATATATATACTCGTCGGCTGCCCTAGGTACGAGTGCCACATGTGTGCAGTCAATAGCACCAATAACGTTGGGCATGTCGGCCACATTATAAAAACCAAGCTTAATGGCGTTTCTGGCTGCCATATCATCCGGAAAATAAATATATTTTGGAGTTATGGCAGCCATGCCTTCCAAAAATTTAGATAGTGCGCGGCTCAGCGTAGGCTGTGACATCCCCACGGAGAGGGCACCCAGCCTCTGGAACGAGCCGTTCGCCAAAAATTGCAGGCAGCCAAGCATCTTGGTCATACCTGAAATTGCTTGCCCCTTCCTTGTGGTGCGGGCTAACCATGGCCGCAGCTCACTATATAATTTATGGAGGGAAGCGCGATTAAGCCTGGTCAGCTCGAACAGCTCAACATCATTCATGCTATCGATGTTCATGCGACGACGCAGGGGCAATCTGCTCTCAGACATCCGGATCAACTCAATGCCAAAAAGCATAAGCCCTTGATGTGCCACAAACTCGCTCCTCTCCATCCTACTCCCGAGGCCAAATAGCTGCCGGCAAACATTTCGTAAAGCAGCTCTTTAATGGGCTTCTAAACAATTAGCAATCACCTCTCTGAATTGGGCGCAAGCCCATGTGAAGGACGTAAAAAATAGGATCGGACGCAAATAATACGATTTGGACGGGAAAAAGACACGAACTAACGCAAAATATACGATTTCCGTACGAAATGCGTATGTTCATATACGTCTATGCGCGAACGATCGTGCGAATACGAAATGGGCAAAAAAAAAAGAAAAAATGACAAACACCCACCCAAACTTACGATTCTCGATACGAAATCAATTAACTTTTGCTCTTTGAATCGAGGGGATAGACTATTAAAAAACATGAATGACAGCGCCCTCTGGTGGCAATCCTTGATATTGGCTCTAAACACGAATTTATATAAACTGCCTGTCTAATAAAGAATCTATATATAAGCAGCTATATGATATGACCAATACATGGATAAAATACAATACTATGAGTGATCACACAAACAACATCTATGCAAATGTGTGTACCAGGTACACAAATGACCTAGTATTTACCAAGAAAAAAAGTGCAATGTGCTATGAACTATCTATACCAAACAATTAAATTAATCAACTAACAGTGATCAAAAGTGCAATGTGCCATAAACTACCTAAGCATACCATGTATTCATATATAAGCAAGAGAACAGGCATAAACAAATCTTATATCACCATTATCAAGAGGAGCCTCAAGTGCCAACAAGGGGGGAATCCGGCATCTACGCGTTGCGTGGCCCCGCCCACTTCATCAGGATGCTGTGAAGTTGTCTGTGGATCCACCTGCCTTATGTATAGATGGTGATTAGCCATGTGCCAATGAGATGATGACTACTGTGGCGCTCGCACTCTAACCCGGAAGTGCGAGCGATGGGTCACAGGGGTACCGCCCATATCCGGCCAGCCCATCTGTCAGGAAGCTAGTGACGCACGCCCGCAGCACGCCCCCGAGCGCCCACCCCTGCAGTAGGCGGCGTCCGGGAGCGAGCGCAGAGCGGCGCAGCGCCACACACCCCCACTGACGTGCAGACGGTCAAGGGGTTGTCAAACGTCAATCTACACCAAGGCAGAGGAATACACATATCCTGTGCTTAGATGTTAGTCCGTACTCATATACAATCACATGGTACTATATATTTTCACATAACAATATATAAGTAGGTCGAACCTTTTTATAACTTAGAGAGTATTTTTGAGGGCAAAAAATCACAGGTGCAATAAATAAATGAAGAAACTTGAGAGAACTTTTTGTCAATATGGACATGGCCCAATATTCCTGGACACACATAGTTAAACAGTCTCTACTGGGTGACAATCATACAGAAGAACCCTAATCCTCCGGTTCCTGCACATCCTCCTCCCAGTATGTTATCACTAGCTCCAAGGAGATAATACAGCAATTTCTAAATGATTATTAAACAAATGTTGCCAGTATCTTTTTCAGGTACTTGTAGCCACCTCTCTTCCATTAGATAGCCTTGATTACTCCAGATGTTAGATGATGTAGAGGGGATTCCATATTTTCAAGGGATTTTTCAACAAATGTTGCTGGTATCTTTCAGGTTACTTGAAACCACCTCTCTTCCATTCAATAACCTTAATTACTCCAGGTATTATACAATATAGAGGAGATTACTCGTTTCTTACTCCCAATCGGGCATCCATAAGGTCCAATGGTTATCAGTATTAACTTTCCGAACTACTCCTTCCGCCAGACTATTGAGGGGAATACACGATGGAAAAACTCCTGCCAGAGGAGTATCTGAGGGATATAATACCTCTCTAAAGATATTAAGTGAACATAAAAGTAGAAAATTAATTAGTCACTATATCAACACTACAAAAATTCACAAAGAATTCCTTTGTAACTGTGCCACCACCACCATGATCCAAAAACCAAAGCATACCACGTGCCAACAAAATCAACCATCCCGTCCCAAAAAAGGGGAAAAGGAAAAATCCTCATTAATACCAAACGGTGCCCGTGTATTTAAATTAAATATCCACTCAAGTTCCTTCTGTTCCAACCTTCTCTTAAGGTTGCCTCCTCTACCACCCAATGTGACCTTCTCAATAAATGTGACTTTCAGTTTGTCCCCATTGCCATTGTGTTTGGTCAAAAAGTGTGAGGCCACTGGAGTGAGCGTTTTACCTGCCTCCCTGTCCCTCTTTGACAATTTTATATTTGAGAGGTGTCCCTGTATCCGTACCTTGGCAGCATTTTTTGTTTCCCCTACATATTGAAGAGGGCAGGGGCATTGCAACATATAGATCACCCCTTCAGTGCGGCAGTTTATATGTTGCTTAATGGTGTATTGTTTTGGGGAACTTAATCCCTCAAAAAACTCACAGGATACCACATGTCGGCAAACATTGCACTGACCACATGGCCTACAGAAGCCTCTATCTGATTTGGTAGTGAGCCTCATCCTTGGGCGTATATTGTGGCTCTTGCACAGGCGATCGCGTAAATTGGGGGCTCGTTTTGGAGTCATAAGGGGACCATTTTTGACCCATCTTGTCAGGCAGGGGTCCGTCTGCAATACGGGCCAATGCCTCGCAAGAATCAATCGGATAGAGGACCAATCATTATTAAAACTGGAGATAAACCTTACCTCATCCGTGGTCTCTCGTTTCTTATATTGTAATAATGTCTCCCTAGATGTTGTATCAGCTCTATTCATGGCCCTCTTTATAACGCCACTTGGGTATCCGCGTCGCTTGAATCGTTCCCGCAATTCTCTTTGTGCTGCCTTGTAGGAGGGATGGATGGGATGAGCTGGGAGAGGGGACAGAATGGATGGATAGGAGAGAGGGATGGATGGGATGAGCTGGGAGAGGGGACAGAATGGATGGATAGGAGGGAGGGATAGGATGAGCTGGGAGAGGGGACAGAATAGATGGATAGGAGGGAGGGATGGATGGGATGAGCTGGGAGAGGGGACAGAATAGATGGATAGGAGGGATGGATGGATGGGATGAGCTGGGAGAGGGGACAGAATAGATGGATAGGAGGGAGGGATGGATGGGATGAGCTGGGAGAGGGGACAGATTGGATGGATAGGAGGGAGGGATGGATGGGATGAGCTGGGAGAGGGGACTGGATGGATAGGAGGGAGGGATGGATGGGATGAGCTGGGAGAGGGGACAGATTGGATGGATAGGAGGGAGGGATGGATGGATGGGATGAGCTGGGAGAGGGAACAGAATGGATGGATAGGAGGGAGGGAGGGATGGATGGGATGAGCTGGGAGAGGGGACAGAATAGATGGATAGGAGGGAGGGATGGATGGGATGAGCTGGGAGAGGGGACAGAATAGATGGATAGGAGGGAGGTATGGATGGGATGAGCTGGGAGAGGGGACAGAATAGATGGATAGGAGGGATGGATGGATGGGATGAGCTGGGAGAGGGAACAGAATGGATGGATAGGAGGGAGGGATGGATGGGATGAGCTGGGAGAGGGGACAGAATAGATGGATAGGAGGGAGGGATGGATGGGATGAGCTGGGAGAGGGGACAGAATAGATGGATAGGAGAGAGGGATGGATGGGATGAGCTGGGAGAGACGACAGAATAGATGGATAGGAGGGATGGATGGGATGAGCTGGGAGAGGGGACAGAATAGATGGATAGGAGGGAGGGATGGATGGGATGAGCTGGGAGAGGGGACAGAATAGATGGATAGGAGGGAGGGATGGATGGGATGAGCTGGGAGAGGGGACAGAATAGATGGATAGGAGGGAGGGATGGATGGGATGAGCTGGGAGAGGGGACAGAATAGATGGATAGGAGAGAGGGATGGATGGGATGAGCTGGGAGAGGGGACAGATTGGATGGATAGGAGGGAGGGATGGATGGGATGAGCTGGGAGAGGGAACAGAATGGATGGATAGGAGGGAGGGATGGATGGGATGAGCTGGGAGAGGGGACAGAATGGATGGATAGGAGGGAGGGATGGATGGGATGAGCTGGGAGAGGGAACAGAATGGATGGATAGGAGGGAGGGATGGATGGGATGAGCTGGGAGAGGGGACAGAATGGATGGATAGGAGGGAGGGATGGATGGGATGAGCTGGGAGAGGGGACAGAATGGATGGATAGGAGGGAGGGATGGATGGGATGAGCTGGGAGAGGGGACAGAATAGATGGATAGGAGAGAGGGATGGATGGGATGAGCTGGGAGAGGGAACAGAATGGATGGATAGGAGAGAGGGATGGATGGGATGAGCTGGGAGAGGGGACAGAATGGATGGATAGGAGGGAGGGATGGATGGGATGAGCTGGGAGAGGGGACATAATAGATGAATAGGAGGGAGGGATGGATGGGATGAGCTGGGAGAGGGGACATAATAGATGGATGGAACACAGCCCCTCACCATTCATCAGCCAACACAGCCCCTCACCATTCATCATCCAACACAGCTCCTCACCATTCATCAGCCAACACAGCTCCTCACCATTCATCAGCCAACACAGCTCCTCACCATTCATCAGCCAACACAGCTCCTCACCATTCATCAGCCAACACAGCTCCTCACCATTCATCAGCCAACACAGCTCCTCACCATTCATCAGCCAACACAGCCCCTCACCATTCATCAGCCAACACAGCCCCTCACCATTCACCATCCAACACAGCCCCTCACCATTCATCATCCAACACAGCCCCTCACCATTCATCATCCAACACAGCTCCTCACCATTCATCATCCAACACAGCCCCTCACCATTCATCATCCAACACAGCTCCTCACCATTCATCATCCAACACAGCTCCTCACCATTCATCATCCAACACAGCCCCTCACCATTCATCATCCAACACAGCTCCTCACCATTCATCATCCAACACAGCTCCTCACCATTCACCATCCAACACAGCCGCTCACCATTCATCATCCAACACAGCCCCTCACCATTCATCATCCAACACAGCCCCTCACCATTCATCATCCAACACAGCCCCTCACCATTCATCATCCAACACAGCTCCTCACCATTCATCATCCAACACAGCCCCTCACCATTCATCATCCAACACAGCCCCTCACCATTCATCATCCAACACAGCCCCTCACCATTCATCATCCAACACAGCTCCTCACCATTCATCATCCAACACAGCCGCTCACCATTCATCACCCAACACAGCCCCTCACCATTCACCATCCAACACAGCCCCTCACCATTCATCATCCAACACAGCCCCTCACCATTCATCATCCAACACAGCCCCTCACCATTCATCATCCAACACAGCTCCTCACCATTCATCATCCAACACAGCCCCTCACCATTCATCATCCAACACAGCCCCTCACCATTCATCATCCAACACAGCCCCTCACCATTCACCATCCAACACAGCCCCTCATCATTCATCATCCAACACAGCCCCTCACCATTCATCATCCAACACAGCTCCTCACCATTCATCATCCAACACAGCCCCTCACCATTCATCATCCAACACAGCTCCTCACCATTCATCATCCAACACAGCCCCTCACCATTCATCATCCAACACAGCCCCTCACCATTCATCATCCAACACAGCTCCTCACCATTCATCATCCAACACAGCCCCTCACCATTCATCATCCAACACAGCCCCTCACCATTCATCATCCAACACAGCTCCTCACCATTCATCATCCAACACAGCCCCTCACCATTCATCATCCAACACAGCTCCTCACCATTCATCATCCAACACAGCCCCTCACCATTCATCATCCAACACAGCTCCTCACCATTCATCATCCAACACAGCCCCTCACCATTCATCATCCAACACAGCTCCTCACCATTCATCATCCAACACAGCCCCTCACCATTCATCATCCAACACAGCTCCTCACCATTCATCATCCAACACAGCCCCTCACCATTCATCATCCAACACAGCCCCTCACCATTCATCATCCAACACAGCTCCTCACCATTCATCATCCAACACAGCCCCTCACCATTCATCATCCAACACAGCCCCTCACCATTCATCATCCAACACAGCTCCTCACCATTCATCATCCAACACAGCCCCTCACCATTCATCATCCAACACAGCTCCTCACCATTCATCAGCCAACACAGCCCCTCACCATTCATCATCCAACACAGCCCCTCACCATTCATCATCCAACACAGCCGCTCACCATTCACCATCCAACACAGCCCCTCACCATTCATCATCCAACACAGCTCCTCACCATTCATCATCCAACACAGCTCCTCACCATTCATCAGCCAACACAGCTCCTCACCATTCATCAGCCAACACAGCTCCTCACCATTCATCAGCCAACACAGCTCCTCACCATTCATCAGCCAACACAGCTCCTCACCATTCATCAGCCAACACAGCTCCTCACCATTCATCAGCCAACACAGCTCCTCACCATTCATCAGCCAACACAGCTCCTCACCATTCATCAGCCAACACAGCCCCTCACCATTCATCAGCCAACACAGCCCCTCACCATTCACCATCCAACACAGCCCCTCACCATTCATCATCCAACACAGCCCCTCACCATTCATCATCCAACACAGCTCCTCACCATTCATCATCCAACACAGCCCCTCACCATTCATCATCCAACACAGCTCCTCACCATTCATCATCCAACACAGCTCCTCACCATTCATCATCCAACACAGCCCCTCACCATTCATCATCCAACACAGCTCCTCACCATTCATCATCCAACACAGCTCCTCACCATTCACCATCCAACACAGCCGCTCACCATTCATCATCCAACACAGCCCCTCACCATTCATCATCCAACACAGCCCCTCACCATTCATCATCCAACACAGCCCCTCACCATTCATCATCCAACACAGCTCCTCACCATTCATCATCCAACACAGCCCCTCACCATTCATCATCCAACACAGCCCCTCACCATTCATCATCCAACACAGCCCCTCACCATTCATCATCCAACACAGCTCCTCACCATTCATCATCCAACACAGCCGCTCACCATTCATCACCCAACACAGCCCCTCACCATTCACCATCCAACACAGCCCCTCACCATTCATCATCCAACACAGCCCCTCACCATTCATCATCCAACACAGCCCCTCACCATTCATCATCCAACACAGCTCCTCACCATTCATCATCCAACACAGCCCCTCACCATTCACCATCCAACACAGCCCCTCACCATTCATCATCCAACACAGCTCCTCACCATTCATCATCCAACACAGCCCCTCACCATTCATCATCCAACACAGCTCCTCACCATTCATCATCCAACACAGCCCCTCACCATTCATCATCCAACACAGCCCCTCACCATTCATCATCCAACACAGCTCCTCACCATTCATCATCCAACACAGCCCCTCACCATTCATCATCCAACACAGCCCCTCACCATTCATCATCCAACACAGCTCCTCACCATTCATCATCCAACACAGCCCCTCACCATTCATCATCCAACACAGCTCCTCACCATTCATCATCCAACACAGCCCCTCACCATTCATCATCCAACACAGCCGCTCACCATTCACCATCCAACACAGCCCCTCACCATTCATCATCCAACACAGCTCCTCACCATTCATCAGCCAACACAGCTCCTCACCATTCATCAGCCAACACAGCTCCTCACCATTCATCAGCCAACACAGCTCCTCACCATTCATCAGCCAACACAGCCCCTCACCATTCATCAGCCAACACAGCCGCTCACCATTCACCATCCAACACAGCTCCTCACCATTCATCATCCAACACAGCCCCTCACCATTCATCATCCAACACAGCTCCTCACCATTCATCATCCAACACAGCTCCTCACCATTCATCATCCAACACAGCCCCTCACCATTCATCATCCAACACAGCCCCTCACCATTCATCATCCAACACAGCCGCTCACCATTCACCATCCAACACAGCCCCTCACCATTCATCATCCAACACAGCTCCTCACCATTCATCATCCAACACAGCCGCTCACCATTCATCACCCAACACAGCCCCTCACCATTCACCATCCAACACAGCCCCTCACCATTCACCATCCAACACAGCCCCTCACCATTCATCATCCAACACAGCTCCTCACCATTCATCATCCAACACAGCCCCTCACCATTCATCATCCAACACAGCCGCTCACCATTCACCATCCAACACAGCCCCTCACCATTCATCATCCAACACAGCCCCTCACCATTCATCATCCAACACAGCTCCTCACCATTCATCATCCAACACAGCTCCTCACCATTCATCATCCAACACAGACCCTCACCATTCATCATCCAACACAGCCGCTCACCATTCATCATCCAACACAGCCCCTCACCATTCACCATCCAACACAGCTCCTCACCATTCATCATCCAACACAGCTCCTCACCATTCATCATCCAACACAGCCCCTCACCATTCATCATCCAACACAGCTCCTCACCATTCATCAGCCAACACAGCCCCTCACCATTCATCAGCCAACACAGCTCCTCACCATTCATCATCCAACACAGCCCCTCACTATTCATCATCCAACACAGCTCCTCACCATTCATCATTCAACACAGCCGCTCACCATTCATCACCCAACACAGCCCCTCACCATTCATCATCCAACACAGCCCCTCACCATTCATCATCCAACACAGCCCCTCACCATTCATCATCCAACACAGCCGCTCACCATTCATCACCCAACACAGCACCTCACCATTCATCATCCAACACAGCCCCTCACCATTCATCATCCAACACAGCCCCTCACCATTCATCATCCAACACAGCCCCTCACCATTCACCATCCAACACAGCTCCTCACCATTCATCAGCCAACACAGCCGCTCACCATTCACCATCCAACACAGCCCCTCACCATTCATCATCCAACACAGCCCCTCACCATTCATCATCCAACACAGCCCCTCACCATTCATCATCCAACACAGCCCCTCACCATTCATCATCCAACACAGCCCCTCACCATTCATCATCCAACACAGCTCCTCACCATTCATCATCCAACACAGCCCCTCACCATTCATCATCCAACACAGCTCCTCACCATTCATCATCCAACACAGCCCCTCACCATTCATCATCCAACACAGCCCCTCACCATTCATCATCCAACACAGCCGCTCACCATTCATCATCCAACACAGACCCTCACCATTCATCATCCAACACAGCCGCTCACCATTCATCATCCAACACAGCTCCTCACCATTCATCATCCAACACAGCTCCTCACCATTCATCATCCAACACAGCCCCTCACCATTCATCATCCAACACATCCGCTCACCATTCATCACCCAACACAGCCCCTCACCATTCATCATCCAACACAGCCGCTCACCATTCATCACCCAACACAGCCGCTCACCATTCATCACCCAACACAGACCCTCACCATTCATCATCCAACACAGACCCTCACCATTCATCATCCAACACAGCCCCTCACCATTCATCATCCAACACAGCCGCTCACCATTCACCATCCAACACAGCCGCTCACCATTCATCACCCAACACAGCCGCTCACCATTCATCACCCAACACAGCACCTCACCATTCACCATCCAACACAGCCCCTCACCATTCATCATCCAACACAGCCCCTCACCATTCATCAGCCAACACAGCCGCTCACCATTCATCACCCAACACAGCACCTCACCATTCATCATCCAACACAGCCCCTCACCATTCATCAGCCAACACAGCCGCTCACCATTCATCACCCAACACAGCACCTCACCATTCATCATCCAACACAGCCCCTCACCATTCATCATCCAACACAGCCTCTCACCATTCATCATCCAACACAGCCCCTCACCATTCATCATCCAACACAGCCCCTCACCATTCATCATCCAACACAGCCCCTCACCATTCATCATCCAACACAGCCCCTCACCATTCACCAGCCAACACAGCTCCTCACCATTCATCATCCAACACAGCCCCTCACCATTCATCATCCAACACAGCCCCTCACCATTCATCATCCAACACAGCCCCTCACCATTCATCATCCAACACAGCTCCTCACCATTCATCATCCAACACAGCCCCTCACCATTCACCATCCAACACAGCTCCTCACCATTCATCAGCCAACACAGCCCCTCACCATTCATCATCCAACACAGCCCATCACCATTCATCATCCAACACAGCCCCTCACCGTTCACCATCCAACACAGCCCCTCACCATTCATCCTCCAACACAGCCCCTCACCATTCATCATCCAACACAGCCCCTCACCATTCATCATCCAACACAGACCCTCACCATTCACCATCCAACACAGCCCCTCACCATTCATCATCCAACACAGACCCTCACCATTCATCATCCAACACAGCCCCTCACCATTCATCATCCAACACAGCTCCTCACCATTCATCATCCAACACAGCCCCTCACCATTCATCAGCCAACACAGCCCCTCACCATTCATCAGCCAACACAGCCGCTCACCATTCATCACCCAACACAGCCCCTCACCATTCATCATCCAACACAGCCCCTCACCATTCATCATCCAACACAGCCCCTCACCATTCATCAACCAACACAGCCCCTCACCATTCATCAGCCAACACAGCCGCTCACCATTCACCATCCAACACAGCTCCTCACCATTCATCAGCCAACACAGCCGCTCACCATTCACCATCCAACACAGCTCCTCACCATTCATCAGCCAACACAGCCCCTCACCATTCATCAGCCAACACAGCCCCTCACCATTCACCATCCAACACAGCCCCTCACCATTCATCATCCAACACAGACCCTCACCATTCATCATCCAACACAGCCCCTCACCATTCACCATCCAACACAGCCCCTCACCATTCATCATCCAACACAGACCCTCACCATTCATCATCCAACACAGACCCTCACCATTCATCATCCAACACAGCCCCTCACCATTCATCAGCCAACACAGCCCCTCACCATTCACCATCCAACACAGCCCCTCACCATTCACCATCCAACACAGCCCCTCACCATTCATCATCCAACACAGACCCTCACCATTCATCACCCAACACAGCCCCTCACCATTCATCACCCAACACAGCCCCTCACCATTCATCATCCAACACAGCCCCTCACCATTCATCATCCAACACAGCCCCTCACCATTCATCATCCAACACAGCCCCTCACCATTCATCATCCAACACAGCCCCTCACCATTCATCATCCAACACAGACCCTCACCATTCATCATCCAACACAGCCCCTCACCATTCATCATCCAACACAGCTCCTCACCATTCATCATCCAACACAGCCCCTCACCATTCACCATCCAACACAGCCCCTCACCATTCATCCTCCAACACAGCCCCTCACCATTCATCATCCAACACAGCCCCTCACCATTCACCAGACAACACAGCCCCTCACCATTCATCATCCAACACAGCCCCTCACCATTCATTATCCAACACAGCCCCTCACCATTCATCATCCAACACAGCCCCTCACCATTCACCATCCAACATAGCCCCTCACCATTCATCATCCAACACAGCCCCTCACCATTCATCATCCAACACAGCCCCTCACCATTCATCATCCAACACAGCCCCTCACCATTCATCATCCAACACAGCCCCTCACCATTCATCATCCAACACAGCTGCTCACCATTCATCATCCAACACAGCCCCTCACCATTCATCATCCAACACAGCCCCTCACCATTCACCATCCAACACAGCTCCTCACCATTCATCAGCCAACACAGCCCCTCACCATTCATCATCCAACACAGCTCCTCACCATTCATCATCCAACACAGCTCCTCACCATTCATCAGCCAACACATCCCCTCACCATTCACCATCCAACACAGCCCCTCACCATTCATCAGCCAACACAGCCCCTCACCATTCACCATCCAACACAGCCCCTTACCATTCACCATCCAACACAGCCCCTCACCATTCATCATCCAACACAGCCCCTCACCATTCATCAGCCAACA
Organism: Gastrophryne carolinensis; assembly: GCA_027917425.1. Classification (NCBI taxonomy): domain Eukaryota; kingdom Metazoa; phylum Chordata; class Amphibia; order Anura; family Microhylidae; genus Gastrophryne; species Gastrophryne carolinensis. The sequence goes on from CM051241.1 coordinate 46,192, forward strand.
CAGCCCCTCACCATTCATCATCCAACACAGCCCCTCACCATTCATCATCCAACACAGCCCCTCACCATTCATCATCCAACACAGCTCCTCACCATTCATCATCCAACACAGCCCCTCACCATTCATCATCCAACACAGCCCCTCACCATTCACCATCCAACACAGCTCCTCACCATTCATCAGCCAACACAGCCCCTCACCATTCATCATCCAACACAGCTCCTCACCATTCATCATCCAACACAGCTCCTCACCATTCATCAGCCAACACATCCCCTCACCATTCACCATCCAACACAGCCCCTCACCATTCATCATCCAACACAGACCCTCACCATTCATCATCCAACACAGCCCCTCACCATTCATCATCCAACACAGCTCCTCACCATTCATCAGCCAACACAGCCCCTCACCATTCATCAGCCAACACAGCCCCTCACCATTCACCATCCAACACAGCCCCTCACCATTCACCATCCAACACAGTCCCTCACCATTCATCATCCAACACAGACCCTCACCATTCATCATCCAACACAGCCCCTCACCATTCATCATCCAACACAGACCCTCACCATTCATCATCCAACACAGACCCTCACCATTCATCATCCAACACAGACCCTCACCATTCATCATCCAACACAGCCCCTCACCATTCATCACCCAACACAGCCCCTCACCATTCATCATCCAACACAGCTCCTCACCATCCACCAGCCAACACAGCCCCTCACCATTCACCATCCAACACAGCCCCTCACCATTCATCATCCAACACAGCACCTCACCATTCATCATCCAACACAGCCCCTCACCATTCATCATCCAACACAGCCCCTCACCATTCATCAGCCAACACAGCCCCTCACCATTCATCACCCAACACAGCCCCTCACCATTCATCATCCAACACAGCCCCTCACCATTCATCATCCAACACAGCCCCTCACCATTCATCATCCAACACAGCCCCTCACCATTCACCATCCAACACAGCTCCTCACCATTCATCAGCCAACACAGCCCCTCACCATTCATCATCCAACACAGCCCCTCACCATTCATCATCCAACACAGCCCCTCACCATTCATCATCCAACACAGCCCCTCATCATTCATCATCCAACACAGCCCCTCACCATTCATCAGCCAACACAGCCCCTCACCATTCATCATCCAACACAGCCCCTCACCATTCATCATCCAACACAGCCCCTCACCATTCATCATCCAACACAGCCCCTCATCATTCACCATCCAACACAGCCCCTCACCATTCATCATCCAACACAGCTCCTCACTATTCACCAGCCAACACAGCCCCTCACCATTCATCATCCAACACAGCCCCTCACCATTCATCATCCAACACAGCTCCTCACTATTCACCAGCCAACACAGCCCCTCACCATTCATCATCCAACACAGCCCCTCACCATTCACCAGCCAACACATCTCCTCACCATTCATCATCCAACACAGCCCCTCACCATTCATCAGCCAACACAGCCCCTCACCATTCATCATCCAACACAGCCCCTCACCATTCATCATCCAACACAGCCCCTCACCATTCATCATCCAACACAGCACCTCACCATTCATCATCCAACACAGCCCCTCACCATTCATCATCCAACACAGCTCCTCACTATTCACCAGCCAACACAGCCCCTCACCATTCATCATCCAACACAGCCCCTCACCATTCATCATCCAACACAGCCCCTCACCATTCATCATCCAACACAGCCCCTCATCATTCACCATCCAACACATCCCCTCACCATTCATCATCCAACACAGCTCCTCACTATTCACCAGCCAACACAGCCCCTCACCATTCATCATCCAACACAGCCCCTCACCATTCATCATCCAACACAGCTCCTCACTATTCACCAGCCAACACAGCCCCTCACCATTCATCATCCAACACAGCCCCTCACCATTCACCAGCCAACACATCTCCTCACCATTCCTCATCCAAAACAGCTCCTCACCATTCATCATCCAACACAGCCCCTCACCATTCACCATCCAACACAGCCCCTCACCATTCACCATCCAACACAGCCCCTCACCATTCACCATCCAACACATCCCCTCACCATTCATCATCCAACACAGCCCCTCACCATTCATCATCCAACACAGCCCCTCACCATTCATCATCCAGCACAGCCCCTCACCATTCATCATCCAACACAGCCCCTCATCATTCACCATCCAACACAGCCCCTCACCATTCATCATCCAACACAGCTCCTCACTATTCACCAGCCAACACAGCCCCTCACCATTCATCATCCAACACAGCCACTCACCATTCATCATCCAACACAGCCCCTCACTATTCACCAGCCAACACAGCCCCTCACCATTCACCACCCAACACAGCCCCTCACCATTCATCATCCAACACAGCCCCTCATCATTCACCATCCAACACAGCCCCTCACCATTCATCATCCAACACAGCTCCTCACTATTCACCAGCCAACACAGCCCCTCACCATTCATCATCCAACACAGCCCCTCACCATTCACCAGCCAACACAGCTCCTCACCATTCATCATCCAACACATCCCCTCACCATTCATCATCCAACACAGCCCCTCACCATTCATCATCCAACACAGCCCCTCACCATTCATCATCCAACACAGCCCCTCACCATTCATCATCCAACACAGCCCCTCACCATTCATCATCCAACACAGCCCCTCACCATTCACCATCCAACACAGCCCCTCACTATTCATCATCCAACACAGCCCCTCACCATTCATCATTCAACACATCCCCTCACCATTCATCATCCAACACAGCCCCTCACCATTCATCACCCAACACAGCCCCTCACCATTCATCATCCAACACAGCCCCTCACCATTCATCATCCAACACAGCCCCTCACCATTCATCATCCAACACAGCCCCTCACCATTCATAATCCAACACAGCTCCTCACCATTCATCATCCAACACAGCCCCTTACCATTCACCATCCAACACAGCCCCTCACCATTCATCAGCCAACACAGCTCCTCACCATTCATCAGCCAACACAGCTCCTCACCATTCATCATCCAACACAGCCCCTTACCATTCATCATCCAACACAGCCCCTCGCCATTCCTCATCCAACACAGCCCCTCGCCATTCACCATCCGACACAGCTCCTCACCATTCACCATCCGACACAGCTCCTCACCATTCATCATCCAACACAGCCCCTCACCATTCATCATCCAACACAGCCCCTCACCATTCCTCATCCAACACAGCTCCTCACCATTCATCATCCAACACAGCTCCTCACCATTCATCATCCAACACAGCCCCTCACCATTCATCATCCAACACAGCCCCTCACCATTCATCATCCAACACAGCCCCTCACCATTCATCATCCAACACAGCCCCTCACCATTCATCATCCAACACAGCCCCTCACCATTCATCATCCAACACAGCCCCTCACCATTCATCATCCAACACAGCCCCTCACCATTCATCATCCAACACAGCCCCTCACCATTCATCATCCAACACAGCCCCTCACCATTCACCAGCCAACACAGCCCCTCACCATCCAACACAGCCCCTCACCATTCATCATCCAACACAGCCCCTCACCATTCATCATCCAACACAGCCCCTCACCATTCACCAGACAACACAGCCCCTCACCATTCATCATCCAACACAGCCCCTCACCATTCATTATCCAACACAGCCCCTCACCATTCATCATCCAACACAGCCCCTCACCATTCACCATCCAACACAGCCCCTCACCATTCATCATCCAACACAGCCCCTCACCATTCATCATCCAACACAGCCCCTCACCATTCATCAGCCAACACAGCTCCTCACCATTCACCATCCAACACAGCTCCTCACCATTCATCATCCAACACAGCCCCTCACCATTCATCATCCAACACAGCCCCTCACCATTCATCATCCAACACAGCCCCTCACCATTCACCATCCAACACAGCTCCTCACCATTCACCAGCCAACACAGCCCCTCACCATTCATCATCCAACACAGCCCCTCACCATCCAACACAGCTCCTCACCATTCACCAGCCAACACAGCCCCTCACCATTCACCATCCAACACAGCCCCTCACCATTCACCAGACAAAACAGCCCCTCACCATTCATCCTCCAACACAGCCCCTCACCATTCACCAGCCAACACAGCTCCTCACCATTCATCATCCAACACAGCCCCTCACCATTCACCAGCCAACACAGCCCCTCACCATTCATTATCCAACACAGCCCCTCACCATTCATCATCCAACACAGCCCCTCACCATTCACCATCCAACACAGCCCCTCACCATTCATCATCCAACACAGCCCCTCACCATTCATCATCCAACACAGCCCCTCACCATTCACCATCCAACACAGCTCCTCACCATTCACCAGCCAACACAGCCCCTCACCATTCATCATCCAACACAGCCCCTCACCATCCAACACAGCTCCTCACCATTCACCAGCCAACACAGCCCCTCACCATTCACCATCCAACACAGCCCCTCACCATTCACCAGACAACACAGCCCCTCACCATTCATCCTCCAACACAGCCCCTCACCATTCACCAGCCAACACAGCTCCTCACCATTCATCATCCAACACAGCCCCTCACCATTCACCAGCCAACACAGCCCCTCACCATTCATTATCCAACACAGCCCCTCACCATTCATCATCCAACACAGCCCCTCACCATTCACCATCCAACACAGCCCCTCACCATTCATCATCCAACACAGCCCCTCACCATTCATCATCCAACACAGCCCCTCACCATTCACCATCCAACACAGCTCCTCACCATTCACCATCCAACACAGCCCCTCACCATTCATCATCCAACACAGCTCCTCACCATTCATCATCCAACACAGCCCCTCACCATTCATCATCCAACACAGCCCCTCACCATTCACCATCCAACACAGCCCCTCACCATTCATCATCCAACACAGCCCCTCACCATTCATCATCCAACACAGCCCCTCACCATTCACCATCCAACACAGCTCCTCACCATTCATCATCCAACACAGCCCCTCACCATTCATCATCCAACACAGCCCCTCACCATTTATCATCCAACACAGCCCCTCACCATTCACCATCCAACACAGCTCCTCACCATTCATCATCCAACACAGCCGCTCACCATTCATCATCCAACACAGACCCTCACCATTCATCATCCAACACAGCTCCTCACCATTCATCATCCAACACAGCCCCTCACCATTCATCATCCAACACAGCCCCTCACCATTCATCATCCAACACAGCTCCTCACCATTCATCATCCAACACAGACCCTCACCATTCATCATCCAACACAGCTCCTCACCATTCATCATCCAACACAGCTCCTCACCATTCATCATCCAACACAGCCCCTCACCATTCATCATCCAACACAGCCCCTCACCATTCACCAGCTGATATGTATGTCGCCGCTCTGCTGTTTGGTGGCATTTAGGGCCAACCCAAAGAATATTCCAGAAAAGAAACAGATTGCATCACATTATTTATTTATTTGGGCCTCACAGGTGATGTGGGTGTGGTCAGGCCTCACAGGTGATGCGGGTGTGGTCAGGTCTCACAGGTGATGTGGGTGTGGTCAGGTCTCACAGGTGATGTGGGTGTGGTCAGGTCTCACAGGTGATGTGGGTGTGGTCAGGTCTCACAGGTGATGCGGGTGTGGTCAGGTCTCACAGGTGATGCGGGTGTGGTCAGGTCTCACAGGTGATGTGGGTGTGGTCAGGTCTCACAGGTGATGTGGGTGTGGTCAGGTCTCACAGGTGATGTGGGTGTGGTCAGGTCTCACAGGTGATGCGGGTGTGGTCAGGTCTCACAGGTGATGCGGGTATGGTCAGGTCTCATAGGTGATGCGGGTGTGGTCAGGTCTCACAGGTGATGCGGGTGTGGTCAGGCCTCACAGGTGATGCGGGTGTGGTCAGGCCTCACAGGTGATGCGGGTGTGGTCAGGTCTCACAGGTGATGTGGGTGTGGTCAGGCCTCACAGGTGATGTGGGTGTGGTCAGGCCTCACAGGTGATGCTGGTGTGGTCAGGCCTCACAGGTGATGCGGGTGTGGTCAGGTCTCACAGGTGATGGGGGTGTGGTCAGGCCTCACAGGTGATGCTGGTGTGGTCAGGCCTCACAGGTGATGCTGGTGTGGTCAGGCCTTACAGGTGATGGGGTTGTGGTTAGGCCTCACAGGTGATGTGGGTGTGGTCAGGCCTCACAGGTGATGTGGGTGTGGTCAGGCCTCAGTGGAGGTAAATTGGTAGCAGTAGTTGTAGTTGTGGGGGGGCGGGGGGATGGGGGGCGGGGTTTCGGGGATGGGGATATTCTCCAGGTCCAGGAGCCGCAGCTTCAGTTCTGTGTTCAGCAGAAGATCCAGATCCGTGCGACAGCGATCGCTCACCATGTCCCGCCCCAAAAGGGCGCTAAGAGCGTCCAGCCACATGCAGAACTGCGGGGGAGGGACACACACCATCATTATCACTAATCCAGGCCCCGCCCCTAACCCAGACCCCACCCCAAGAGGGCACTCAGCGCATCCAGCCAGATGCAGAACTGCGAGGGAGGGACATATACCATCATTATTACTAATCCAGGCCCCGCCCCTAACCCAGATCCCACCCCTAACCCAGGCCCCGCCCCAAGAGAGCGCACAGCGCGTCCAGCCACATGCAGAACTGCGGGGGAGGGACACACACACCATCATTATCACTGACAGATCCCGCCCCCAACCCAGGCCCCGCCCCAAGAGTGCGCACAGCGCGTCCAGCCACATGCAGAACTGCGGGGGAGGGACACACACCATCATTATCACTAATCCAGACCCCGCCCCTGCCCAGATCCCCCGCACCTAACCCAGATCCCGCCCCTAACCCAGATCCCCAGCCCAGATCCCGCCCCTAACCCAGATCCCCCGCCCAGATCCCCAGCCCAAATCCCGCCCCTAAACCGGATCCCGCCCCTAACCCAGATCCCCAGCCCAGATCCCGCCCCTAAACCAGATCCCCAGCCCAGATCCCGCCCCTACCCCAGATCCCCATATTCCTGCACCTAATCTATATCCCCTGCTCAGATCCCAGTTCCCATCCCCTGCTCAGATCCCAGTTCCCGTCCCCTGCTCAGATCCCAGTTCCCGTCCCCTGCTCAGATCCCAGTTCCCGTCCCCTGCTCAGATCCCAGTTCCCGTCCCCTGCTCAGATCCCAGTTCCCGTCCCCTGCTCAGATCCCAGTTCCCGTCCCCTGCTCAGATCCCAGTTCCCGTCCCCTGCTCAGATCCCAGTTCCCGTCCCCTGCTCAGATCCCAGTTCCCGTCACCTGCCCCAGATCTCTGCTGTAGGGATCACATCCCGTGTCTGATACATTATTCAATATAATGTAAGAGATACATCTCTGGATTCAATGTATCCAATGTACTTTGTATCTCTTGTATTCTATATATTCATTGTACTTTGTATCTGTTGTTTCAATTGCTATGTGACTGTAAGCTCCCCCCAAAAAAACAACCTGCTCTTACATCATAACTGGAGGGTGCGATGAAATTCAGGCAGCTCTCCATGTCATAGCAGATGGAAAAGGCCTGATCCATGAGATCCTGCAAGACAAAAAGAAACAAAGCTCAGCACTTGTGGCGCCAATCACAACGGTTATATATTTATTTATTTTAATGCATAGATGGCCATTGTATGCTTGCGCACACATAGGAATTCGTCCTCCGCATTTAACCCATCCGTGCAGTGAGTGTACACGTGCCCGGAGCGGTGGGCTGTCCTAATTACGGCGCCCAGGGAGCAGTTGGGGGGTTAGGTGCCTTGCTCAAGAGCACTTCAGTCATGTCCCAGGACCGGGATTCGAACCTGTAACCCTCCATAATGCTATGAAGGCCATGAATGGGGGGTCACAACCCTTTACTGTCACAAAGGAAGATAAGGGAGCTGATTGTGCGATGTCCATGGAGGACCCGACGTTCAGTCTAGAGCTGAGGTTCTCCAACATGAGCACCACCTGAGAGTACCTCAAGCGCCACCTGAGAGCACCTCAAGCGCCACCTGAGAGCACCTCAAGCGCCACCTGAGAGCACCTCAAGCGCCACCTGAGAGCACCTCAAGCGCCACCTGTGAGCACCTCAAGCGCCACCTGTGAGCACCTCAAGCGCCACCTGTGAACTCCTCAAGCACCACCCGAGAGCACCTCAAGCACCACCCGAGAGCACCTCAAGCACCACCCGAGAGCACCTCAAGCACCACCTGTGAGCACCTCAAGCACCACCTGTGAGCACCTCAAGCACCACCTGAGAGCACCTCAAGCACCACCTGAGAGCACCTCAAGCACCACCTGTGAGCTCCTCAAGCACCACCTGTGAGCTCCTCAAGCACCACCTGAGAGCACCTCAAGCACCACCTGAGAGCACCTCAAGCACCACCTGTGAGCTCCTCAAGCACCACCTGAGAGCACCTCAAGCACCACCTGAGAGCACCTCAAGCACCACCTGAGAGCACCTCAAGCGCCACCTGAGAGCACCTCAAGCGCCACCTGAGAGCACCTCAAGCGCCACTTGTGAGCACCTCAAGCGCCACCTGAGAGCACCTCAAGCGCCACCTGAGAGCACCTCAAGCGCCACCTGAGAGCACCTCAAGCGCCACCTGAGAGCACCTCAAGCGCCACCTGAGAGCACCTCAAGCGCCACCTGAGAGCACCTCAAGCGCCACCTGAGAGCACCTCAAGCACCACCTGAGAGCACCTCAAGCATCACCTGAGAGGACATCAAGCGCCACCTGAGAGCACCTCAAGCGCCACCTGAGAGCACCTCAAGCACCACCTGAGAGCACCTCAAGCACCACCTGAGAGCACCTCAAGCACCACCTGAGAGCACCTCAAGCATCACCTGAGAGGACATCAAGCGCCACCTGAGAGCACCTCAAGCACCACCTGAGAGCACCTCAAGCACCACCTGAGAGCACCTCAAGCATCACCTGAGAGGACATCAAGCGCCACCTGAGAGCACCTCAAGCGCCACCTGAGAGCACCTCAAGCACCACCTGAGAGCACCTCAAGCGCCACCTGAGAGCACCTCAAGCACCACCTGAGAGCACCTCAAGCACCACCTGAGAGCACCTCAAGCGCCACCTGAGAGCACCTCAAGCGCCACCTGAGAGCACCTCAAGCTCCACCTGAGAGCACCTCAAGCATCACCTGAGAGCACCTCAAGCGCCACCTGAGAGCACCTCAAGCGCCACCTGAGAGCACCTCAAGCGCCACCTGAGAGCACCTCAAGCACCACCTGAGAGCACCTCAAGCATCACCTGAGAGGACATCAAGCGCCACCTGAGAGCACCTCAAGCACCACCTGAGAGCACCTCAAGCACCACCTGTGAGGACCTTAAGTACCATCCGGCCACTGCATCTGACCCACCCTGACCCTTCTCGAGCCCGGCATCACCTTGTTCTGCTTCCCGGAGCTCTTCTCCTTCATGTGGGGACAATCCTTTCCTGTCAGGATGAATTTGATGTCGGCAACTGCAACTGTAGGGACACAAAAAACAAACTGGAATCATCTCTGAGTAGTATCCAAAAATTACTCCCACACCCACCATTTCCCAGGCACCGAGAATACAGTCACATGACACACAGGAGACCCCGCCATTGGCTGCTGCTGCATGGGACATTCCCACCCACCAAAAGCATAGTGTCCCTCATGTGAGTCCATGTCCTCCTGTCCCTCATCTGAGTCCATGACCCCCCTGTCCCTCATCTGAGTCCATGTCCCCCTGTCCCTCATCTGAGTCCATGTCCCCCCTGTCCCTCATCTGAGTCCATGTCCCCCCTGTCCCTCATCTGAGTCCATGTCCCCCCTGCCCCTCATCTGAGTCCATGTCTCACCAGTCCTCATCTGAGTCCATGCCCCCCTTGTACCTCATCTGAGTCCATGTCCCACCTGTCCCTCATCTGAGTCCATGTCCCCCTGTCCCTCATCTGAGTCCATGTCCCACCTGTCCCTCATCTGAGTCCATGTCCCCCCTGTCCCTCATCTGAGTCCATGTCCCCCTTGTACCTCATCTGAGTCCATGTCCCACCTGCCCCTCATCTGAGTCCATGTCCCACCTGTCCCTCATCTGAGTCCATGTCCCACCTCTCCCTCATCTGAGTCCATGTCCCCCTGTCCCTCATCTGAGTCCATGTCCTACCTGTCCCTCATCTGAGTCCATGTCCTACCTGTCCTCATCTGAGTCCATGTCCCCCCTGTCCCTCATCTGAGTCCATGTCCCCCCTGTCCCTCATCTGAGTCCATGTCCCCCCTGTCCCTCATCTGAGTCCATGTCCCCCCTGTCCCTCATCTGAGTCCATGTCCCCCCTGTCCCTCATCTGGGTCCATGTCCCACCTGTCCCTCATCTGAGTCCATGTCCCCCTGTCCCTCATCTGAGTCCATGTCCTACCTGTCCCTCATCTGAGTCCATGACCCCCCTGTCCCTCATCTGAGTCCATGTCCTACCTGTCCCTCATCTGAGTCCATGTCCCCTCTGTCCCTCATCTGAGTCCATGTCTTACCTGTCCCTCATCTGAGTCCATGTCCCCCCTGTCCCTCATCTGAGTCCATGCCCCCCCTGTCCCTAATCTGAGTCCATGTCCCCCCTGTCCCTCATCTGAGTCCATGTCCCCCCTGTCCCTTCTCTTAATCCATGTCCCCCCTGTCCCTCATCTGAGTCCATGTCCCCCTGTCCCTCATCTGAGTCCATGTCCTCCTGTCCCTCATCTGAGTCCATGACCCCCTGTCCCTCATCTGAGTCCATGTCCTACCTGTCCCTCATCTGAGTCCATGTCCCCTCTGTCCCTCATCTGAGTCCATGTCTTACCTGTCCCTCATCTGAGTCCATGTCCCCCCTGTCCCTCATCTGAGTCCATGCCCCCCCTGTCCCTAATCTGAGTCCATGTCCCCCCTGTCCCTCATCTGAGTCCATGTCCCCCCTGTCCCTTCTCTTAATCCATGTCCCCCTGTCCCTCATCTGAGTCCATGTCCCCCCTGTCCCTCATCTGAGTCCATGTCCCCCTGTCCCTCATCTGAGTCCATGTCTCACCAGTCCTCATCTGAGTCCATGTCCCCCCTGCCGCTCATCTGAGTCCATGTCTCACCAGTGCTCATCTGAGTCCATGTCCCCCCGTCCCTCATGTGAGTCCATGTCCCCCCTGTCCCTCATGTGAGTCCATGTCCCCCCTGTCCCTCATGTGAGTCCATGTCCCCCCTGTCATTCATCTGAGTCCATGTCCCCCCTGTCCCTCATCTGAGTCCATGTCCCCCCTGTCCCTCATCTGAGTCCATGTCCCTTCTGTCCCTCATCTGAGTCCATGTCCCCCCTGTCCCTAGTTGTTCCCATTTGTCCCTCTTTGAGGTGTAACATGCAGATCTGCAGCAATAAATGATTCATTTGCCTATTCAAAGTGTTTCTATTGTAACTGTTCCAATGTATCTCCTGTCTGGGTGTGGTTAGGGGTGTGGTTATGGGTGTGGCCTAATTGCAAATAACAATGTTGGTGCAGGTAGCGTGCCTAACCCCTTGTCCCTCTTGAAACGTTGGTAGGTATGCAGTTCCCAGAGGTAAGTACCTATCAGACCCCGATAAGAGATAAGTGGACCTACTCTTAGACGGCAGCATCTCGATGGGGGGGTTGGGAATGTTGTCCTCCAGGTCCCCGTAGTGCAGCACCTTGTGATTGGGCGACAGGCGGCAGAACCACAACTTATCTGAAACACAGGTAAGTGCCCCAATTACTGGACATCCCATAATATTAGTGCAAACAAATCATGGGTGTACCGTCCCTCCACCCACCTACCCGGCTCCAACATACTGTCCCTCATATATATATATATATATATATATATATATGCCCAGCACACTGTCCCTTCCATGTAAGCAGTACTTACCTGCAGGGACCACCTTGTATATGATGCAGAAAGGAGTGCGGGGATCAGGGTGAGTCCCTCTTCATTACCGGAGCCCGGCTTCTATAGGGGAAATCAGGGCTATTGGACTTACCCAGGACCCGGATGTGTAAGCACTTACCTTGCCTCCGGCGGCTGCTGATCTTCCGGAACTTGGTCCCTTCACACAGGTAATGGAGCCTCTGCTGGCGAATCAGATTCAGGAGCTCGGGCTGCAGCTGTTTTCGTAACTCCCTAAATGGGGCACAAAAAGGTGACAAGACGCCCCAAAAACTCAACCAACTTCCTCACCCGACCACATCTAGCATGACCTTCACCCTCATGTGTCACCCCAATGTCTGACCTTCACCCTCATGTGTCACCCCAATGTCTGACCTTCACCCTCATGTGTCACCCCAATGTCTGACCTTCACCCTCATGTGTCACCCCAATGTCTGACCTTCACCCTCATGTGTCACCCCAATATCTGACCTTCACCTCCATGTGTCACCCCAATGTCTGACCTTCACCCTCATGTGTCACCCCAATGTCTGACCTTCACCCTCATGTGTCACCCCAATGTCTGACCTTCACCTCCATGTGTCACCCCAATGTCTGACCTTCACCCTCATGTGTCACCCCAATGTCTGACCTTCACCCTCATGTGTCACCCCAATGTCTGACCTTCACCCTCATGTGTCACCCCAATATCTGACCTTCACCTCCATGTGTCACCCCAATGTCTGACCTTCACCCTCATGTGTCACCCCAATGTCTGACCTTCACCCTCATGTGTCACCCCAATGTCTGACCTTCACCTCCATGTGTCACCCCAATGTCTGACCTTCACCCTCATGTGTCACCCCAATGTCTGACCTTCACCCTCATGTGTCACCCCAATGTCTGACCTTCACCCTCATGTGTCACCCCAATGTCTGACCTTCACCTCCATGTGTCACCCCAATGTCTGACCTTCACCCTCATGTGTCACCCCAATGTCTGACCTTAACCTCCATGTGTCACCCCAATGTCTGACCTTCACCCTCATGTGTCACCCCAATGTTTGACCTTCACCCTCATGTGTCACCCCAATGTCTGACCTTCACCTCCATGTGTCACCCCAATGTCTGACCTTCACCTCCATGCGTCACCCCAATGTCTGACCTTCACCCCCATGTGTCACCACAATGTCTGACCTTCACCCCCATGTGTCACCCCAATGTCTGACCTTCACCTCCATGCGTCACCCCAATGTCTGACCTTCACCCCCATGTGTCACCCCAATGTCTGACCTTCACCTCCATGCGTCACCACAATGTCTGACCTTCACCCCCATGTGTCACCCCAATGTCTGACCTTCACCTCCATGCGTCACCACAATGTCTGACCTTCACCCCCATGTGTCACCCCAATGTCTGACCTTCACCCCCATGTGTCACCCCAATGTCTGACCTTCACCTCCATGCGTCACCCCAATGTCTGACCTTCACCCCCATGTGTCACCACAATGTCTGACCTTCACCCCCATGTGTCACCCCAATGTCTGACCTTCACCCTGATGTGTCACCCCAATGCCTGACCTTCACCCTCATGTGTCACCCCAATGTCTGACCTTCACCCCCATGTGTCACCCCAATGTCTGACCTTCACCTCCATGCGTCACCCCAATGTCTGACCTTCACCCCCATGTGTCACCCCAATGTCTGACCTTCACCCCCATGTGTCACCCCAATGCCTGACCTTCACCTCCATGTGTCACCCCAATGTCTGACCTTCACCTCCATGTGTCACCCCAATGCCTGACCTTCACCCTCATGTGTCACCCCAATGTCTGACCTTCACCCCCATGTGTCACCCCAATGTCTGACCTTCACCTCCATGCGTCACCCCAATGTCTGACCTTCACCCCCATGTGTCACCCCAATGTCTGACCTTCACCCCATGTGTCACCCCAATGTCTGACCTTCACCTCCATGCGTCACCCCAATGTCTGACCTTCACCCCATGTGTCACCCCAATGTCTGACCTTCACCCCCATGTGTCACCCCAATGTCTGACCTTCACCCCCATGTGTCACCCCAATGTCTGACCTTCACCTCCATGTGTCACCCCAATGTCTGACCTTCACCTCCATGTGTCACCCCAATGTCTGACCTTCACCCCCATGTGTCACCCCAATGTCTGACCTTCACCCCCATGTGTCACCCCAATGTCTGACCTTCACCCCCATGTGTCACCCCAATGTCTGACCTTCACCCTCATGTGTCACCCCAATGTGCATGTCCTTCACCCTCATGTGTCACCCCAATGTGCATGTCCTTCACCCTCACGTGTCACCCCAATGTCTGACCTTCAGCCTCATGTGTCACCCCAATGTCTGACCTTCACCTCCATGTGTCACCCCAATGTCTGACCTTCACCCTCATGTGTCACCCCAATGTCTGACCTTCACCTCCATGTGTCACCCCAATGTGCATGACCTTCACCCCCATGTGTCACCCCAATGTGCATGACCTTCACCCCCATGTGTCACCCCAATGTGTATGACCTTCACTCCCATGTGTCACCCCAATGTGCATGACCTTCACCCCCATGTGTCACCCCAATGTGCATGTCCTTCACCCTCATGTGTCACCCCAATGTGTATGACCTTCACCCTCATGTGTCACCCCAATGTGCATGACCTTCACCCCGATGTGTCACCCCAATGTGCATGTCCTTCACCCTCATGTGTCACCCCAATGTGCATGACCTTCACCCCCATGTGTCACCCCAATGTACATGACCTTCACCCCCATGTGTCACCCTAATGTACATGACCTTCACCCCCATGTGTCACCCCAATGTACATGACCTTCACCCTCATGTGTCACCCCAATGTACATGGCTTTCACCCTCATGTGTCACCCCAGTGTGCCTATGTCCCCCCATATCTGCCCCCCATTGAGCATATGCCCCGTGTAGGAGCTTTGCTGGGCAACGTGTCTCACATGACGGGGGGGGACAGAACTTCATCTTGGATTAGACGCTCCTCTTGTCGTCTCCGTAGAATTTCGCTGTAGTTCAGGGAGGAAATCTTATTCCGGAAAAATTCCAGAGACGTCGGTGCGAGAGCGAGCGTGCGAGAAATCTGCTCCTTCACTACGTGCATCACCTTGTGCGAGAGAGAATGAGCGTCAGAGCCGCGCGGCACAAGGCGTATATCAGGTCAGCATTTACACGGCCCCGCAGGTAACTTACCTTATCAAAGTCCTCCTGGGTGGCCCTCATCTCCTTCCAGGTCTTATTCAGCAGCTGGATGCAGACGCAGAAGAGCTCCTGCAGGAAGTGGTCCTGGGCGTAGAAGAGGGTGAGGAACCCCTGACCCGTCTCCGAGGCTGGAAGGTCATGAGATTCCGGGTTATGCTACAAACTGCTCCAGAGCAACATCCAATTCCCACCCTAACCCAGAAACTCCCAATACCCATCCTAACCCCGAAGGTACCAATGCCCACCCCCCATATTCCCAGAAGAGCTCCTGCAGGAAGTGGTCCTGGGCGTAGAAGAGGGTGAGGAACCCCTGACCCGTCTCGAAGGCTGGAACGTCAGGAATTCCGGGTTATTCTACAAACTTCCCCAGGGCAACACCCAATACCCACCCTAACCCCAAAACTCCCAATACCCATAATAAACCCCAAAGGTACCAATGCTCATCCCCCATATTTCCAGAAGAGCTCCTGCAAGAAGTGATCCTGGGTGTAGAAGAGGGTGAGGAACCCCTGACCCGTCTCAGAGGCTGGAACGTCATGAGATTCCGGGTTATTCTACAAACTGCCCTATTGTGAGACACCCAATACCCACCCTAACCCCGAAGGTACCAATGCCCACCCCCATATTCCCAGAAGAGCTCCTGCAGGAAGTGGTCCTGGGCGTAGAAGAGGGTGAGGGACCCCTGACCCGTCTCTGAGGCTGGAACGTCAGGAATTCCGGGTTATTCTACAAACTGCCCCAGTGTGCGACACCCAATACCCACCTTAACCCTGAAACTCCCAATACCCATCGTAACCCCGAAGGTACCAATGCCCACCTCCCATTTTCCCAGAAGAGCTCCTGCAGGAAGTGGTCCTGGGCGTAGAAGAGGGTGAGGAATCCCTGACCTGTCTCTGAAGCTGGAATGTCAGGAATTCCGGGTTATTCTACAAACTGCCCCAGTGTGCGACACCAAATACCCACCCTAACCCTGAAACTCCCAATCCCCATCCTAACCCAGAAGGTACCAATGCCCACCTCCCATTTTCCCAGAAGAGGTCCTGCAGGAAGTGGTCCTGGGCGTAGAAAAGGGTGAGGAACCCCTGACCCGTCTCTGAGGCTGGAACATCAGGAATTCCGGGTTATTCTACAAACTGCCCCAGAGCAACATCCAATACCTACCATAACCCTGAGGCTCCCAATACCCACCCTATCCACGAAGCTCCCAATACCCACCCTATCCCCAAAGCTCCCAATACCCACCCTATCCCCAAAGCTCCCAATACCCACCCTATCCCCAAAGCTCCCAATACCCACCCTATCCCCGAAGCTCCCAATACCCACCCTATCCCCGAAGCTCCCAAAGCCCACCACCATATTCCCAGAAGAGCTCTTTCAGGAAGTGGTCCTGGGCGTAGACGAGGGTGAGGAACCCCTGACCCGTCTCCGAGGCTGGAACGTCAGAAAGTCCGGGTTATTCTACAAACTGCCCCAGAGCAACATCCAATACCCACCCTAACCCCGAGGCTCCCAATACCCACCCTATCCCCGAAGCTCCCAATACCCATCCTAACCACGAAGGTCCCAAAGCCCACCACCATATTCCCAGAAGAGCTCCTGCAGGAAGTGGTCCTGGGCGTAGAAGAGGGTGAGGAACCCCTGACCCGTCTCCGAGGCTAGAACGTCAGGAATTCCGGGTTATTCTACAACTGCCCCAGAGCACAACCTACCCACCCTAACACCGAAACTCCCAATACCCACCCCAACCCCGAAGCTTCCAATACCCACCCTAACCCCCATATTCCCAGAAGAGCTCCTGTAGGAAGTGGTCCTGGCCGTAGAAGAGGGTGAGGAACCACTGACCCATCTCTGAGGCTGCAATGTCAGGAATTCCGGGTTATTCTACAAACTGCCCCAAAGCGCAACCTACCCATCCCAACCCCAAAACTTCCAATACCCATCCTAACCCCCATATTCCCAGAAGAGCTCCTGCAGGAAGTGGTCCTGGGCATAGAAGAGAATGAGGAACCCCTGACTAGATACTGTGACCCTATTGCAGAGCTTGTCCCCCTGGCTCCCAGACGGCGACCATTACCGGTCTCGCCCACGCGGAGGATGTCGCACAGGATGAGGCTGAGGTGGATGCTGCTGCGGGCGAAGGGACAGACGTGTTTATCCTCCCGGCTGCTGTTTTCCAGCACAAACTGTGGAGAGAAGAGACGTCAGACCCCAGAGGAGGCTCCTGACCCCGACCCCTGAACCCAGAGCCAATGCTCACCCGGCTGAAAGCCATTGGCCATCGTGTGGAGAAGTACAACATGTTGTCCAGAGCCAGGAGTCCAGGGGGGGCGAGATCCAGGTCCTGCCATGGGGAGCCATTGTTCTGCCAGGATGGAGGGACACAGTCAGGGGAATTAAAGTGGACCAAAACTGTGGCGGCTGTGCTGTGGTTAGCGACAGCTGTGAGACCGCTGTCGCTTGCTATACTCACTTGTGTTAAAGTGCACCAACAGTCAAAAATCACTTAAACTCATACCCCTCAAGTGTCCCTGATTTGGAGGGACTGTCCCCCCTTTGTCCCTGGTTGTTCTCATTTGTCCCTCTTTGAGGTGTAACATGCAGATCTGCAGCAATAAATGATTCATTTGCTCATTGAGGGATGGATGAAGCCACGCCACTCACTGAGGGATGGATGAAGCCACGCCCCCTCATTGAGGGATGGATGAAGCCACGCCCCCTCATTGAGGGATGGATAGGAGATACATTATAACAGTTACAACAATAGAAACACTGAATAGGAAAATGAATCATTTATTGCTGCAGATCTGCATGTTACACCTCAGAGGGACAATATGTAAATTAGGCCACACACCCTCATTGAGGAATGGATGAAGCCACGCCCCTCATTGGGGGATGGATGAAGCCACGCCCCCCTCATTGGGGGATGGATGAAGCCACGCCCCCTCATTGGGGGATGGATGAAGCCACACACCCTCATTGGGGGATGGATGAAGCCACACACCCTCATTGGGGGATGGATGAAGCCATGTATTTCTCCCTTACATTGCTACAGCCTATTAGACTGTAAACCCGAAAGCTGAACCCAGAAACAAGACCACCCACCGTTTTGGGATCCCCGACCACCTACCGTAAATCCGAGCTTGCGGAACTCCTGGGCGCACAGGGATCGTCGCCTCTCCGCCGTCATGTGACCTCCGTCCTCTCCTTCGGGGGAAAACGCGGCCAGCCGGAGGTTGTGAAGCTGCTGCCGCTGCTCCTGCGCGGTGGTGGCGAGAGGTTAGCGGGAATCCCAACAATAGGGAGACGCGTATTATTGCCCGAGTGGGTCTTACAATTTAGTATGGTTTGCCTAGAGGCAAGGAGTTGGGTGCGGAAGGGCGGAGGATCGGGGAGGGGAAAGGATCGGGGAGGGTTGGTAGGTAGAGGAGTCTAGGGAGAGGGAGTGTAAATAAGGGGCCTTTATGGAAAGTCAATGATGCTAATAATGTTATATATATATACAGCAAAATCATTCATAGCATGACACCAGTGGGAAACTGTTTAGGTTGCTGGGCAGGAATTGTATTCAAAGTATCAGCATCCTGAGACAATAAAGCAATAAAATACAAACAAAGCAGCAGGTGGGGACAAGATAGAGAAGCCAGATTAGGAAAAGAGTAATTTTGCGACTAGGGTCATAAAAGATCAAAGGGGATATTGGATAGATATATCTGGGTGAGGGAAGCAGCTGGGAGAAGGAAGGAAGAAGGAGACTGCTGGCACAGGAGAAGGGCCGGGGGCAGGAGGCAAGAAGGAGAGAGAAAGGAGGAAAGCAGGCTGCCAGCTGAAAGGTCTGCTTGTAGGTGCCCATTTCAGGAGGGTAATGCTCTTAATATTGCTTTAATCCCTATATATATGTATGCCAATCATTTAATTCTGATTGCGTGTTGTATTTTGTTGTCAGGTTGCATTGTTATTTTACCTACAATATATCTGTTTATTTACCATTTGTCTCAGTGTCCTTCGCATATACCGGAAGTCGAAAGAACCTACAGTCTTATGTGTGTATCCATTGTGTTATCATTGGCCAAATATTGATAATATTTGTATGTGTGTGTGCCTATTTTAGTCGAGATAGGCAGGATAAATATAAATATACAATATTATTAATATTTTAGTTATTACACAAATTGGACGAGCCATTCAGGAGATTAATTATTTACAAGAGGATAGTGGATAATATGTCTGCGAGTGCTGGCACCTGTGAGTTGAGTCAGAGAGTTATATATGAGCTAAGGGGAGTCGCTGCCCACTGAGTGGATGTGTTGCAAACCTTCACGTGGGTTTTAATCAGGGGCTCCCAAGCGCCAGTTTGCTCGCATAGGAACAGTGTTCTCTAGTATGTTTTTCAAAAAGTACTAATTTATTTGTTGTGCAAAACATTTATTTACGATGAATGCTGTGGGGTGCACCACTTATCTATAACCAAAAATGTATATGTGCTCAACAAAAAATGGGAGTGGACGTGGATTCCCCGCATCTCTCTCCTAATGAGGAGCAGCAAAAAATCTACACAGCAACAAAACTATTAATACAAATCAAAACATTTTATTCAGGACCAAAAAGCTGATTAAAAATATACACAAGACATTTAAAACCAAGATGCCCCCCCCCCCCCCCCCCGTGAGCTCTAGTAGTATATACAATAGTGAAACACAATAATAATGAAGATCTCTTGTGCCGGCACAAAAAAAAACAAAATCGATCACAAAAAACGAAATAATTGAAGGCCAGGTAAAAATTCCTATGTGTGTGCCTCAAAAAACTACATGTATAAAGTGCTGATATATGTCTTGGTAATACACAAATAAATACTAAAGTGCAATAAAAATATGTAATAAAGCGACTTTTGCATAACAAACATATCCCCACAATTCATACCCAACTGTACAAAATATATGTGTATATTGCACAAAACCTCCAATCCCAAAATATATATATATATATATATATATATATATATATATATATACACACATAAGCAGCAGTATATACAATACATGTGCCAGCAAACGTGCAAAGGGTTACCACTTAATCACCGGGCAGCACTGCATGAGCAATACACAAAGGGGGGAGAAACGCATCACACACCCGCGCCCGCGGCTCCCATGCCACTTCACAGGGTGAGGGTGAGAGAGGGGTGGTGAATCCACATCCACTCCCATTTTTTGTTGCAAAACATTTATTTACATATATACACAGATCATATTCCTATAAACATATTATTAACAGTACATTTCTGGGTATTGAATTATGCCCAGGTAACAAGTATACAGTAAAGTCCTTTTCTTTTTTTTTTTTAGGGTTATTTATGGGGTTATTCCCAAGTTTTTAGCATCCTGTTGGGTGAAAGGCTCAATTTGTAGCAAGGGTAGAAGCCCTCGTTTGTAGCAAGTGTTCAGCGCACAGACGCGTTTCGCCTGTCGGCTTCTTCAGTGTGCTATGTAGCCTGTTTTAGGGTGCAGGGTGACATGGTATAATATTACAGGTATTGCATGGTGGTTCCCATAGATGCATAATGATTATACAAGGAGCGATACTTACAGGTTACATAAGTCTGTGCTGCTTGCATGAGCTATGATCTATGATGGTATATGTGGTATAATGGAACACTGTACCTATGCGAGCAAACTGGCACTTGGGAGCCCCAGATTAAAACCCACGTGAAGGTTTGCAACACAGTGGGCAGCAACTCCTAAAAGTCTTCTTTCCCCCCCCCAGCCCATGAGTCTCACCACATCATTGGGGTCCATAGGGGTCCGGAGCCGATCTTCCTGCAGGCTGAGGCTCAGGCACTGCAAGACGTACAGGTAATGTCTGATCTCATCGTCCAGCACCTGCCAGCCGTGGATGATGTGCTGCGGGGGAGGACGCCGCACAGGTAAGTATATAGGACTCTCAGGGCTCTATAGGTGGCCACTGGTGCAGCACTTACCTTATGGATGAACTGCCGCATGTTCCTCTTCCACAGATACTCCAGCATTTCCTGCGGGTAGAGAGAATAGATGCTGAGGATGCCCCTCCCCTTCGCTCCAGCCCGCCATGATGTCACTCGCTACACAATGACATCACACTTCTCACTCACAGCTCGCTCCTGCCTGTCATGATGTCACATGCTACACAATGACATCACACTTCTCACTCACCACTCGCTCCTGCCCGCCATGATGTCACTCGCTACACAATGACATCACACTTCTCACTCACTTACTGCTCGCTCCTGCCCGTCATGATGTCACATGCTACACGATGACATCACACTTCTCACTCACCACTCGCTCCTGCCCGCCATGATGTCACATGCTACATGATGACATCACACTTCTCACTCACTTACTGCTCGCTCCTGCCCACCATGATGTCACACGCTACACAATGACATCACACTTCTCACTCACTTACTGCTCGCTCCTGCCCACCATGATGTCACACACGCGCTACACGATGACATCACACTTCTCACTCACTTACTGCTCGCTCCTGCCCACCATGATGTCACACACGCGCTACACGATGACATCACACTTCTCACCCACTTACTGCTCGCTCCTGCCCACCATGATGTCACACACGCGCTACACGATGACATCACACTTCTCACTCACTTACTGCTCGCTCCTGCCCACCATGATGTCACACACACGCTACACGATGACATCACACTTCTCACTCACTTACTGCTCGCTCCTGCCCACCATGATGTCACACACACGCTACACGATGACATCACACTTCTCACCCACTTACTGCTCGCTCCTGCCCACCATGATGTCACACACACGCTACACGATGACATCACACTTCTCACTCACTTACTGCTCGCTCCTGCCCACCATGATGTCACACACACGCTACACGATGACATCACACTTCTCACTCACTTACTGCTCGCTCCTGCCCACCATGATGTCACACACACGCTACACGATGACATCACACTTCTCACTCACTTACTGCTCGCTCCTGCCCACCATGATGTCACACACACGCTACACGATGACATCACACTTCTCACTCACTTACTGCTCGCTCCTGCCCACCATGATGTCACACACGCGCTACACGATGACATCACACTTCTCACTCACTTACTGCTCGCTCCTGCCCACCATGATGTCACACACACGCTACACGATGACATCACACTTCTCACTCACTTACTGCTCGCTCCTGCCCACCATGATGTCACACACACGCTACACGATGACATCACACTTCTCACTTACTGCTCGCTCCTGCCCACCATGATGTCACACACACGCTACACGATGACATCACACTTCTCACCCACTTAGCGCTCGCTCGCACCTGCCATGATGACACACACACGCTACACGATAACATCACACTTCTCACTCACTTACTGCTCGCTCCTGCCCACCATGATGTCACACACACGCTACACGATGACATCACACTTCTCACCCACTTAGCGCTCGCTCGCACCTGCCATGATGGCACAGACACGGTACATGATGACATCACACTTCTCGCTCACTTACAGCTCACTCGCTTCTGCCCGCCATGATGTCACACACACGCTACATGATGACATCACACTTCTCGCTTACTTACCGCTCGTTCGTGGGTCCCAACTTTCTGCAGCAAAGCTACGAGCAGAGCCATGACTTTTATCTGCAGCGGCTGGTTCGGCCTGGAAGAGAGAGATTCAGTAAACTATGGCGGGGGCGCGCTCACGGCGAATGACGGCGAATATTAAAGTGGACCAAAACCCAGGGAATCTATAAGAATCCTGGGCTGATCGATTCCCTCTCCCCAGGGTATCCAGAATCAGGATGCCCCGCTGTGTGACACCCCCCAGGTCGCCCCATTTACTTACCTTGCTTCCCGCATCCCCGTCATCCCTCTAGCAGGGCCTGCGCCAGGCATTGGTGAATGACACGCTCCATGTCAGAGGGAAGCAGGGGAAGTGGCTGTCAGCGTGCTCGGAGCTGCTGGCCTTAGACGAAGCCTTAGACTCGATGTCAGCGGCTCCAAGCTCGCTGATTGGAGGAGCGGCTGCGCATGACCAGGAAGAGGTGAGTTGGGTGATCTGGGGGGTGTCACACAGTGGGGCATCCCCGATCGGGGTGCCCGGGGTGCAAGGACCCAAACCCAGGATAGTCAGAATCCCAAGTTTTGTAAGAGGTAATTGTGCCATCACACCACTGGGTGGCAGCACTGCCTGAGAAATGAGTATAATCAGGACCAGAACCCAGGATAGTCAGAATCCCAAGTTTTGGTCAACTTTAATAGTAAGAAGTAATTGTGCCATCACACCACTGGGTGGCAGCGCTGCCTGAGAAATGAGTAGAATCAGGACCAGAACCCAGGATAGTCAGAATTCCAAGTTTTGGTCCACTTTAATAGTAAGAGGTAATTGTGCCATCACACCACTGGGTGGCAGCGCTGCCTGAGAAATGAGTAGAATCAGGACCAGAACCCAGTATAGTCAGAATCCCAAGTTTTGGTCCACTTTAAGAGTAAGAGGTAATTGTGCCATCACACCACTGGGTGGCAGCGCTGCCTGAGAAATGAGTAGAATCAGGACCAGAACCCAGGATAGTCAGAATCCCAAGTTTTGGTCAACTTTAATAGTAAGAGGTAATTGTGCCATCACACCACTGGGTGGCAGCGCTGCCTGAGAAATGAGTAGAATCAGGACCAGAACCCAGTATAGTCAGAATCCCAAGTTTTGGTCCACTTTAAGAGTAAGAGGTAATTGTGCCATCACACCACTGGGTGGCAGCGCTGCCTGAGAAATGAGTAGAATCAGGACCAGAACCCAGGATAGTCAGAATCCCAAGTTTTGGTCAACTTTAATAGTAAGAGGTAATTGTGCCATCACACCACTGGGTGGCAGCGCTGCCTGAGAAATGAGTAGAATCAGGACCAGAACCCAGTATAGTCAGAATCCCAAGTTTTGGTCCACTTTAATAGTAAGAGGTAATTGTGCCATCACACCACTGGGTGGCAGCGCTGCCTGAGAAATGAGTAGAATCAGGCTAAGTGATCATTAGAGGTCTACTTAAAGCAGACCAAAACCCACTGAACTTGTGAAACACATTTGGCCAAAGCCCTTCTCGATATTCCTCTCTAAGGGTGTAGAACTAGAAATAAATATTATTGCCTTTTGAATCATCTTGGAACCCTTTTTTTTTTGCCGTCCCTCTCTGTAAGATGTCAGGTGATCAGTCATTACATAGGTGCGGCCATGACATCATCACCAAACACAATGGTTTCAATGAATAGAGAAGGCGGAGCTTTACCGCTAAAACAGGCGCCATTATCTGGGATTCGAGTGAAGCAGGAGCAGGGAGAATTGGCAAAAGATACTCTTCATGGCAGTTCAGGGCTAGTTAATAATGTGGGTTTTGGTCTGCTTTAAGAGTAAATAGAGGGATAAAACAGATGGAACACTAAGTATTCTGCTATTGGCTGAGTGTAGATACAGTGTTGAGGTGATATAAGGAGGAACCCCGCCTTTGGTAACTGATGGGAGTTAGTATGCAAATGAGGGGAAGACAGCAAGCAGCGGGAGGAAGAAAGCTCAGCAAACCAGAGACGCTGATAGGAGAGGAAGATCCGCGGCAGCAATAAAGACTACCTAAAGTATAGAGAAAAATTGTGAGACAGATGCAATGTGGAAATTAGAGAAAGATGGAGGGAATGAGAAAAGAGGGTGGGGTGAGAGAAAAAGAGGCGAAGGGACGTGGAAAAAAAAAAGAGGGATATAGAGGGAATGTAGAAAAAGGAAAAAATGAGGGAATGTGGAAAAGGGCGACAAAGGGGAACGCAGGAAAAACAGACAACTGAGTCATTGAAATGCTTTGCCTAATGGCCGCCATGTTGCCAGAAGACTCTATTTGGCATTCTATACTTTGATATTAAACTTAGGTATATAGATAAGTTATATAGTTATATAGATATACATGTGATATGTTATATTCTGGGCATAAAGCCAACAGATGTAGGTCACAGGAATTCCTTGAACTCCGTTATCAGTAGACTTATAGGAAACTTGCTCTCCGTTATCAGTAGACATATAGGAAACTTGCTCACGCAGGAACCACAAGATAAATTGCCAGCCTTTTATGTGAAGGTTTAAGTTATGCTTTTTTATGGCCAGGCTTCCGTATGAAGGTTTTAGTTACGCTTTTTTTGTGTGTGACATTTTCTATAAGATACAAGCTGTTCTACAATAAAGCAGAGTCATGTGATGGCCTTTCAATGCTGTATATGTCTCTGTTCCACTACACGATTCTCCAACCGGTTGCTAAGGGTGAACGATATAGAGGTTGGGTGACAGACCTATCGGTGTCTGAGTTACCCCAACATTCATTGTGGATAATGGGGGGAATTGTTTAGCAAAGAAAAAGAGGGAATTTGGAAAAGGGCGACAAAAGGGAAATGCAGGAAAAACTAATACAACTGAGTAATTGAGGGGTGAAATGCTTAACCTAATCGACGACATGTTAAAAAGAAGACTCCATTTCATATTCTATACTTTGATATTAAACTTATATAGATAAGTTATATAGTTATATAGATAAGTTATATAGTTTTATCGATATACATGTGATATGTTCAGTTCTGGCCATAAAGCCAACAGATGTTTTAGTGTGTAGGAATGTCCTCCTCTCAGTGATTTATCTAGATGTAGGTTACGGGAATACCATCATCAGTAGACTTATAGGAAACTTGCTCATGCAGGAACCACGAGATTTATTGATTTATTGATAAGTTATAGATAAGTTATACAGTTATATGGATAAGTTATATAGTTATATAGATAACTATATATATATATATAACTGTGTAGGTCACAGGAATTCCTTGAACTCCGTTATCAGTAGACTTATAGGAAACTTGCTCACGCAGGAACCACAAGATTTATTGCCAGCCTTCTATATGAAGGTTTTAGTTACGCTGTTTTTGTGTGTGACATTTTGTATAAGATACAAGCTGTTCTTTAATAAAGCGTCATGTGATGGCCTTTCAATGTTGTATGTGTCTCTGTTCCACTACATGATTCTCCAACCAGTTGCTAAGGGTGAACGATATAGAGGTTGGACAAGAGAGGCCAGATAGACTTATCGGGTCCGAGTTACCCCAACAGTCATTGTGGATAATAGGGGAATTGTTTAACAAAAAAAAAGAGGGGAATGAGAAAGGAAACGGGAGGAAGGTAAAAGGAGGAGACAGAGGAGAACAGTAGGAAAAACTGAGACAACTGAGTCATTGAGGGGTGAAATGCTTACCCTAATGGCCACCATGATGCCAGAAGACTCCATTTGGTATTCTATACTTTGATATTAAACTTAGTTATATAGATTATATGTTATATAGTTATATAGATAGTTATATAGTCATATAGATAAGTTATATAGATTTACAGGTAATATGTTAAGTTCTAGGGAATAAAGAGGTAAGACCACTGTCTTATACAGCCACTTGGGCAAAGGGGCTATAGAAGGGCGGCACAGACAATAATTCCTAAACAGGGTGCACTGCCCTGTGGGGTACTGCCCAACACAATGTAAATACCTAAACTGGGGTGGTTGAGGTATACCCCAGTTGAGGTATTTTCTAGGGAATAAAGCCGACAGAGGTGTTAGTGTGTAGGAATGTCCTTCTCTCAGTGATTTATCTAGATGTAGGTCATGGGAATTCCTCGAACTCCATTATCAGTAGACTTATAGGAAACTTGCTCATGCAGGAACCATGAGATTTATTGCCAGCCTTCCACTACATGATTCTCCACCCGGTTGCTATGGGCGAACGATATAGAGGTTGGGCGATAGACTTAATCGGGGTCCGAGTTACCCCAACAGTCATTGTGGAGAATGGGGGAATTGTTTAACAAAGAAAAAGAGGGGATGGAGAAGGGAGGAAGGTGAAAGGAGGAGGCAGAGGAGAACAGCAGGAACATGATAGGAGTGGGATGAAGACGAGACGTGATGAAGATGAGACGCACCACAAGTGTTCAGGAAGGAAAGGAATTTTTAGCAGGACAGCCGAGCCAGCCTAGAGCCATCTCTTAAAGTGGAGCAAAACACATGGCGATAATCTGTAAGATTTCCGGGCCAATCGATTCCCTCTCCCCCCACCAAAACCCATTGCGATTTGCCCGGAAATCTGTAAGATTCCTGGGCCAATCATTTCCCTCCCCCTGGGGCATCTAAAATCGGGATGCCCCACTGTGTGAAACCCCCAGGTTGCCCCATACACTTACCTTCTTTCCCGGTCCAACGGCACATGTATGAGCCGCATCTCCGGTATCCCTCTAGCAGGATGCGTGCCCGCACCAGACATTTGTGAATGGCCGGCGTGGGCCCACTCCCTGTTAGAGGGAAGCAGGGGATGCAGCCATCAGCGTGCTTGAAGACGCTCGTCTTAGACAACGTGACGTCAGCGGATCCGAGTGTGCTGATTGGACGAGATGCTGTGCGCTGTAGGACCAGGAAGAGGTGAATTTGTTTCGGGGACCTGGAAGGTTTCAGACAGCGGGAAATCCCCGATCAGGGGCAAGGACCAACATCCTGGGTTTTGGTCCACTTTACGGGGTGTCTAAATGGCATCTCCCACCACAGATTGCACACCCCAAAGAAAGGCCGGCCATGGATTTGATTTGGCATGTGACACATGGCTAGATAAGAAGAAGACAATATAATTCCCAGGGTGGATTATTTTCTTGCACTGGAAGGAAGGAATAATGAGGGGGACAGGATTAGGGGGTGCGTGCTGCTCTCCAAGCAAGCACATAATGGCGGATGCTTCAGCGTGTCCAGCAACGTCGTGTACTTACAGCTGCAGGAGGGTGAGCAGCCGATCCAGAGGAAGCTCCTGTCGCACCGCGTCGGCCAACGAGGTGTTACTCTGCAGGACGCTCTCCAGGATGACCAGCGCCAGCTGCGTGATCTCCACCAGCATCAGGTTCATATTCACAAAGGTCACCACCTGGGCGGAGACAGGAAAAGAGGTGTGACCCCAGGTGCAGCCGCCCCATCAGCCAATCAGACGCCTGAGCTTCTTACCTTATGGATGACGCCAGGTGCAGCCACCACATCAGCCAATCAGATGCCTGGGTTTCTTACCTTATGGATGAAAGCCATGCTGAAGGTCCCCCATGACACAAAGCCGTGTTCCATCAGCTCGGCGATGGCTCTCAGCGTGTGGTGCATCACTTCCCCTGGCCTGGAAAGAGACAAGAGGAGGAAGATGGCGGCCAAAGCGACCCAACAGACCCTCCTCTGAGGCCCCATCAACCAACAGACCCTCCTCTGTGGCCCCATTACCCAACAGACCCTCCTATGTGGCCCCATTACCCAACAGACCCTCCTCTGTGGCCCCATTATCCAATAGACACTCCTCTGTGGCCCCATTACCCAATAGACCCTCCTCTTTGGCCCCATCACCCAACAGACCCTCCTCTGTGGCCCCATCACCCAACAGACCCTCCTCTGTAGCCCCATCACCCAACAGACCCTCCTCTGTGGCTCCATCACCCAACAGACCCTCCTCTGTGGCCCCATTACCCAACAGACCCTCCTCTGTGGCCCCATTACCCAACAGACCCTCTTTTGTGGCCCCATTACCCAACAGACCCTCCTCTGTGGCCCCATTATCCAATATACCCTCCTCTGTGGCCCTATTACCCAATAGACCCTCCTCTTTGGCCCCATCACCCAACAGACCCTCCTCTGTGGCCTCATCACCCAACAGACCCTCCTCTGTGGCCCCGTCACCCAACAGACCCTCCTGTGTGGCCCCGTCACCCAACAGACCCTCCTGTGTGGCCCCATCACTCAACAGACCCTCCTGTGTGGCCCCATCACCCGACAGACCCTCCTCTGTGGCTCCATCACCAAACAGACCCTCCTGTGTGGCCTCATAACCCAACAGTCCCTCCTCTGTGGCCCCATCACCCAACAGACCCTCCTCTGTGGCCTCATCACCTAGCAGACCCTTCTCTGTGGCCCCATCACCCAACAGTCCCTTCTCTGTGGCTCCATCACCCAACAGTCCCTCCTCTGCGACCCCATCACCAAACAGACGCTCCTCTGCGACCCCATCACCCAACAGACCCTCCCCTGTAGCCTCATCACCCAACAGACCCTCCTCTGCGACCCCATCACCCAACATACCCTCCTCTGCGACCCCATCACCCAACAGACCCTCCTCTGTGGCCCCATCACCCAACAGACCCTCCTCTGCGACCCCATCACCCAACATACCCTCCTCTGCGACCCCATCACCCAACAGACCCTCCTCTGTGGCTCCATCACCCAACAGACCCTCCTCTGCGACCCCATCACCCAACAGACCCTCCTCTGCGACCCCATCACCCAACAGACCCTCCTCTGCGACCTCATCACCCAACAGACCCTCCTCTGCGTCCCCATCACCCAACAGACCCTCCTCTGCGACCCCATCACCCAACAGACCCTCCTCTGTGGCCCCATCACCCAACAGACCCTCCTCTGCGACCCCATCACCCAACATACCCTCCTCTGCGACCCCATCACCCAACAGACCCTCCTCTGTGGCTCCATCACCCAACAGACCCTCCTCTGCGACCCCATCACCCAACAGACCCTCCTCTGCGACCCCATCACCCAACAGACCCTCCTCTGCGACCTCATCACCCAACAGACCCTCCTCTGCGTCCCCATCACCCAACAGACCCTCCTCTGCGACCCCATCACCCAACAGACCCTCCTCTGTGGCCCCATCACCCAACAGACCCTTCTGTGTGGCCCTGTCACCCCACAGACCCTCCTCTGTGGCCCCATCACCCAACAGACCCTCCTTTGTGGCCCCATCACTCAACAGACCCTTCTGTGTGGCCTCATCACCCGACAGACCCTCCTGTGTGGCCCCATCACCCAACAGACCCTCTTCTGTGGCCTCATCACCCAACAGACCCTCCTCTGTGGCCCCATAACCCAACAGATGTTCCTGTGTGGCCCCATCACCCAACAGACCCTCCTCTGTGGCTCCATCACCCAACAGACCCTCCTCTGCGGCCCCATCACCCAACAGACCCTCATCACCCAACAGACCCTCCTCTGTGGCCCCATCACCCAACAGACCCTCCTCTGTGGCCTCATCACCCAACAGTCCCTACTCTGTGCCCTCATCACCCAACAGACCCTCCTCTGTGGCTCCATCACCCAACAGACCCTCCTCTGTGGCTCCAACACCCAACAGACCCTCCTCTGTTGCCCCATCACCCAACAGACCCTCCTCTGTGGCCCCATCACCCAACAGACCCTCCTCTGTGGCCCCATGACCCAACAGACCCTCCTCTGTGGCCC
The DNA here is from genome assembly GCA_027917425.1 of Gastrophryne carolinensis. Classification (NCBI taxonomy): domain Eukaryota; kingdom Metazoa; phylum Chordata; class Amphibia; order Anura; family Microhylidae; genus Gastrophryne; species Gastrophryne carolinensis. The sequence continues at coordinate 76,808 of CM051241.1, forward strand.
CATCACCCAACAGACCCTCCTCTGTGGCCCCATCACCCAACAGACCCTCCTCTGTGGCCCCATCACCCAACAGACCCTCCTCTGTGGCCCTCATCACCCAACAGTCCCTACTCTGTGCCCTCATCACCCAACAGACCCTCCTCTGTGGCCCCATCACCCAACAGTCCCTACTCTGTGCCCTCATCACCCAACAGACCCTCCTCTGTGGCCCCGTCACTCAACAGACGCTCCTCTGTGGCCCCATCACCTAACAGTCCCTTCTCTGTGGCCCCATCACCCAACAGTCCCTCCTCTGTGGCCTCATCACGCAACAGACCCTCCTCTGCGACCCCATCACCAAACAGACCCTCCTCTGCGACCCCATCACCAAACAGACCCTCCTCTGCGATCCCATCACCCAACAGACCCTCCTCTGCGACCCCATCACCCAACATACCCTCCTTTGCGACCCCATCAGACCCTCCTCTGTGGCCCCATCACCCAACATACCCTCCTCTGTGACCCCATCACCCAACAGACCCTCCTTTGTGGCCCCATCACCCAACAGACCCTCCTCTGCGACCCCATCACCCAACATACCCTCCTCTGCGACCCCATCACCCAACAGACCCTCCTCTGCGATCCCATCACCCAACAGACCCTCCTCTGCGACCCCATCACCCAACAGACCCTCCTCTGCGACCCCATCACCCAACAGACCCTCCTCTGTGGCCCCATCACCCAACAGACCCTCCTCTGTGGTCCCATCACTCAACAGACCCTCCTCTGTTGCCCCATCACCCAACAGACCCTCCTGTGTGGCCCCGTCACCCCACAGACACTCCTCTGTGGCCCCATCACCCAACAGACCCTCCTGTGTGGCCCCGTCACTCAACAGACCCTTCTTTGTGGCCCCCATCACCTGACAGACCTTCCTGTGTGGCCCCATCACCAAACAGAACCTCCTCTGTGGCCTCATCACCCAACAGACCCTCCCCTGTGGCCTCATCACCCAACAGACCCTCCCCTGTGTGGCCTCATCACCCAACAGACCCTCCTCTGTGGCCCTCATCACCCATCAGACCCTCTTCTGTGGCCCCATCCCCCAACAGACCCTCCTCTGTGGCCCCATCCCCCAACAGACCCTCCTCTGTGGCCCCATCACCAAACAGTCCCTCCTCTGTGGCCCCATCACCCAACAGACCCTCCTCTGTGGCCCCATCACCCAACAGACCATCCTCTGTGGCCTCATCACCCAACAGACCCTCCTCTGTGGCCTCATCACCCAACAGACCCTCCCCTGTGGCCTCATCACCCAACAGACCCTCCCCTGTGTGGCCTCATCACCCAACAGACCCTCCTCTGTGGCCCTCATCACCCATCAGACCCTCTTCTGTGGCCCCATCCCCCAACAGACCCTCCTCTGTGGCCCCATCCCCCAACAGACCCTCCTCTGTGGCCCCATCACCAAACAGTCCCTCCTCTGTGGCCCCATCACCCAACAGACCCTCCTCTGTGGCCCCATCACCCAACAGACCATCCTCTGTGGCCTCATCACCCAACAGACCCTCCTCTGTGGCCCCATCACCCAACAGACCCTCCTCTGTGGCCCAACCACATCAGGGGGCGTGGCTTCATACATCCCTCAACGAGGGGGCGTGGCTTCATAATCTCTCAATGAGGGGGCGTGGCTTCATCCATCTCTCAATGAGGGGCGTGGCTTCATCCATCCCTCAATGAGGGGGCATTGCTTCATCCATCCCTCAATGAGGGGGCGTGTCTTGATTTACATATAAATGAAGGGACGGTTCTTACTCTGACTCCTCCTCCACGGTCCTGGCGAGAATCCCAAGCCCATCGCGGCTGATAAATTCCTGGGCAAAGGTCACATCACAGGAGAGAGAAGCCAGTTTCTTCAGGGACTCGGATCTCACATCATTGTTCTGGCTCTGAACCCCGATACACAGGCTTCCTGCCTCCTTATCCTACATACCCCAGAGGAGACACAAGGCGGGGCAAATATGAGGAGAGCAGGGGTATAGGGCAGTAATGGGGCAGAAAGCAGAGGGGGTATAGGGCAGTAATGGGGCAGAAAGCAGAGGTGGTATAGGGCAGTAATGGGGCAGAAAGCAGAGGTGGTATAGGGTAGTAATGGGGCAGAAAGCAGAGGGGGTATAGGGCAGTAATGGGGCAGAAAGCAGAGGGGGTATAGGGCAGTAATGGGGCAGAAGGCAGAGGGGGTATGGGGCAGTAATGGGGCAGAAAGCAGAGGGGGTATAGGGCAGTAATGGGGCAGAAGGCAGAGGGGGTATGGGGCAGTAATGGGGCAGAAAGCAGAGGGGGTATAGGGCAGTAATGGGGCAGAAAGCAGAGGTGGTATAGGGCAGTAATGGGGCAGAAGGCAGAGGGGGTATAGGGCAGTAATGGGGCAGAAAGCAGAGGGGGTATAGGGCAGTAATGGGGCAGAAGGCAGAGGGGGTATGGGGCAGTAATGGGGCAGAAAGCAGAGGGGGTATAGGGCAGTAATGGGGCAGAAAGCAGAGGGGGTATAGGGCAGTAATGGGGCAGAAGGCAGAGGGGGTATAGGGCAGTAATGGGGCAGAAGGCAGAGGGGTTATAGGGCAGTAATGGGGCAGAAAGCAGAGGGGGTATAAAGCAGTAATGGGGCAGAAGGCAGAGGGGGTATAGGGCAGTAATGGGGCAGAAAGTAGAGGGGGTATAGGGCAGTAATGGGGCAGAAGGCAGAGGGGGTATGGGGCAGTAATGGGGCAGAAAGCAGAGGGGGTATAGGGCAGTAATGGGGCAGAAAGCAGAGGGGGTATAGGGCAGTAATGGGGCAGAAGGCAGAGGGGGTATAGGGCAGTAATGGGGCAGAAGGCAGAGGGGGTATAGGGCAGTAATGGGGCAGAAAGCAGAGGGGGTATAGGGCAGTAATGGGGCAGAAGGCAGAGGGGGTATGGGGCAGTAATGGGGCAGAAAGCAGAGGGGATATAGGGCAGTAATGGGGCAGAAAGCAGAGGTGGTATAGGGCAGTAATGGGGCAGAAGGCAGAGGGGGTATAGGGCAGTAATGGGGAAGAAAGCAGAGGGGGTATAGGGAAATAATGAGGCAGAAGGCAGAGGGGGTATAGGGCAGTAATGGGGAAGAAAGCAGAGGGGGTATAGGGAAATAATGGGGCAGAAAGCAGAGGGGGTATAGGGCAGTAATGGGGCAGAAAGCAGAGGGGGTATAAGGTAGTAATGGGGCAGAAGTTGGGGACTCACCGGTGATGTGGTCAGTCGTAGGATGCTCCCGTTCTTTATTTCCATTCGGTTCTAGAAGAGGAAAAGAGTCACATGACACAAGGCCGCGCCCCCGTCACCCCATTATTTCAGCTATGGCCACAGAATGTTCAGTAAAAAGCTTATGGCGATTGGGCGGGAGAAGGGCCCCGTCCCCAGCATAGGGCCACGCTCCCATACCCCAGCATAGGGCCACGCTCCCATACCCCAGCATAGGGCCACGCTCCCATACCCCAGCATAGGGCCACGCTCCCATCCCCCAGCATAGGGCCACGCTCCCATCCCCCAGCATAGGGCCACGCTCCCATCCCCCAGCATAGGGCCACGCTCCCATCCCCCAGCATAGGGCCACGCTCCCGTACCCCAGCATAGGGCCACGCTCCCGTACCCCAGCATAGGGCCACGCTCCCGTCCCCCAGCATAGGGCCACGCTCCCGTCCCCCAGCATAGGGCCACGCTCTCGTACCCCAGCACAGGGCCACGCTCCCGTCCCCCAGCACAGGGCCACGCTCCCGTCCCCCAGCACAGGGCCACGCTCCCGTCCCCCAGCACAGGGCCACGCTCCCGTCCCCCAGCACAGGGCCACGCTCCCGTCCCCCAGCATAGGGCCACGCTCCCGTCCCCCAGCACAGGGCCACGCTCCCGTCCCCCAGCACAGGGCCACGCTCCCGTCCCCCAGCACAGGGCCACGCTCCCGTCCCCCAGCATAGGGCCACGCTCCCATACCCCAGCATAGGGCCACGCTCCCATACCCCAGCATAGGGCCACGCTCCCATCCCCCAGCATAGGGCCACGCTCCCATCCCCCAGCATAGGGCCACGCTCCCATCCCCCAGCATAGGGCCACGCTCCCATCCCCCAGCATAGGGCCACGCTCCCGTACCCCAGCATAGGGCCACGCTCCCGTACCCCAGCATAGGGCCACGCTCCCGTCCCCCAGCATAGGGCCACGCTCCCGTCCCCCAGCATAGGGCCACGCTCTCGTACCCCAGCACAGGGCCACGCTCCCGTCCCCCAGCACAGGGCCACGCTCCCGTCCCCCAGCACAGGGCCACGCTCCCGTCCCCCAGCACAGGGCCACGCTCCCGTCCCCCAGCACAGGGCCACGCTCCCGTCCCCCAGCATAGGGCCACGCTCCCGTCCCCCAGCACAGGGCCACGCTCCCGTCCCCCAGCACAGGGCCACGCTCCCGTCCCCCAGCACAGGGCCACGCTCCCGTCCCCCAGCATAGGGCCACGCTCCCGTCCCCCAGCATAGGGCCACGCTCCCGTCCCCCAGCATAGGGCCACGCTCCCGTCCCCCAGCATAGGGCCACGCTCCCGTCCCCCAGCACAGGGCCACGCTCCCGTCCCCAGCACAGGGCCACGCTCCCGTCCCCCAGCACAGGGCCACGCTCCCGTCCCCCAGCATAGGGCCACGCTCCCGTCCCCCAGCATAGGGCCACGCTCCCGTCCCCCAGCATAGGGCCACGCTCCCGTCCCCCAGCATAGGGCCACGCTCCCGTCCCCCAGCATAGGGCCACGCTCCCGTCCCCCAGCATAGGGCCACGCTCCCGTCCCCCAGCATAGGGCCACGCTCCCATACCCCAGCATAGGGCCACGCTCCCGTCCCCCGGCATAGGGCCAAGCTCCCGTCCCCCAGCATAGGGCCACGCTCCCGTCCCCCAGCATAGGGCCACGCTCCCATCCCCCAGCATAGGGCCACGCTCCCATCCCCCAGCATAGGGCCACGCTCCCATCCCCCAGCATAGGGCCACGCTCCCATCCCCCAGCATAGGGCCACGCTCCCATCCCCCAGCATAGGGCCACGCTCCCATCCCCCAGCATAGGGCCACGCTCCCATCCCCCAGCATAGGGCCACGCTCCCGTCCCCCAGCATAGGGCCACGCTCCCGTCCCCCAGCACAGGGCCACGCTCCCATACCCCAGCACAGGGCCACGCTCCCGTCCCCCAGCACAGGGCCACGCTCCCGTCCCCCAGCATAGGGCCACGCTCCCGTCCCCCAGCATAGGGCCACGCTCCCATCCCCCAGCATAGGGCCACGCTCCCATACCCCAGCATAGGGCCACTCTCCCGTGCCCAGCATAGGGCCACGCTCCCGTCCCCAGCATAGGGCCACGCTCCCGTCCCCCAGCATAGGGCCACGCTCCCGTCCCCCAGCATAGGGCCACGCTCCCGTCCCCCAGCATAGGGCCACGTTCCCGTCCCCCAGCATAGGGCCACGCTCCCGTCCCCCAGCATAGGGCCGCGCTCCCATACCCCAGCATAGGGCCGCGCTCCCATACCCCAGCATAGGGCCGCGCTCCCATACCCCAGCATAGGGCCGCGCTCTCATACCCCAGCATAGGGCCACGCTCTCATACACTAGCATAGGGCCACGCTCCCATACCCCAGCATAGGCCCACGCTCCCATCCCCCAGCATAGGGCCACGCTCCCATCCCCCAGCATAGGGCCACGCTCCCATCCCCCAGCATAGGGCCACGCTCCCGTCCCCCAGCATAGGGCCACGCTCCCGTCCCCCAGCATAGGGCCACGCTCCCGTCCCCCAGCATAGGGCCACGCTCCCATACCCCAGCACAGGGCCACGCTCCCGTCCCCCAGCACAGGGCCACGCTCCCATACCCCAGCACAGGGCCACGCTCCCGTCCCCCAGCATAGGGCCACGCTCCCGTCCCCCAGCATAGGGCCGCGCTCCCGTCCCCCAGCATAGGGCCGCGCTCCCGTCCCCCAGCATAGGGCCGCGCTCCCGTCCCCCAGCATAGGGCCACGCTCCCATACCCCAGCATAGGGCCACGCTCCCATACCCCAGCATAGGGCCACGCTCCCATACCCCAGCATAGGGCCACGCTCTCATACACTAGCATAGGGCCACGCTCCCATACCCCAGCATAGGGCCACGCTCTCATACCCCAGCATAGGGCCACGCTCTCATACACTAGCATAGGGCCACGCTCCCATACCCCAGCATAGGGCCGCGCTCCCATACCCCAGCATAGGGCCGCGCTCCCATACCCCAGCATAGGGCCACGCTCCCATACCCCAGCATAGGGCCACGCTCCCATACCCCAGCATAGGGCCACGCTCCCATACCCCAGCATAGGGCCACGCTCTCATACCCCAGCATAGGGCCACGCTCCCATACCCCAGCATAGGGCCACGCTCCCATACCCCAGAATAGAGCCACGCTCCCATACCCCAGCATAGGGCCACGCTCCCATACCCCAGCATAGGGCCACGCTCCCATACCCCAGCATAGGGCCACGCTCCCATCCCCCAGCATAGGGCCACGCTCCCATACCCCAGCATAGGGCCGCGCTCTCATACCCCAGCATAGGGCCACGCTCCCATACCCCAGCATAGGGCCACGCTCCCACCTTCCCCAGCATAGGGCCACGCTCCCATACCCCAGCATAGGGCCACGCTCCCATACCCCAGCATAGGGCCACGCTCCCATACCCCAGCATAGGGCCACGCTCCCGTCCCCAGCATAGGGCCGCGCTCCCGTCCCCCAGCATAGGGCCGCGCTCCCGTCCCCCAGCATAGGGCCGCGCTCCCGTCCCCCAGCATAGGGCCGCGCTCCCATACCCCAGCATAGGGCCACGCTCCCATACCCCAGCATAGGGCCACGCTCTCATACCCCAGCATAGGGCCGCGCTCCCATACCCCAGCATAGGGCCGCGCTCTCATACCCCAGCATAGGGCCACGCTCCCATACCCCAGCATAGGGCCGCGCTCCCATACCCCAGCATAGGGCCGCGCTCCCATACCCCAGCATAAGGCCACGCTCCCATACCCCAGCATAGGGCCACGCTCCCATACCCCAGCATAGGGCCACGCTCTCATACCCCAGCATAGGGCCACGCTCCCATACCCCAGCATAGGGCCACGCTCTCATACCCCAGCATAGGGCCACGCTCCCATACCCCAGCATAGGGCCACGCTCCCATACCCCAGCATAGAGCCATGCTCCCATACCCCAGCATAGGGCCACGCTCCCATACCCCAGCATAGGGCCACGCTCCCATACCCCAGCATAGGGCCACGCTCCCATCCCCCAGCATAGGGCCACGCTCCCATACCCCAGCATAGGGCCACGCTCCCATACCCCAGCATAGGGCCACGCTCCCATACCCCAGCATAGGGCCACGCTCCCATCCCCCAGCACAGGGCCACGCTCCCATACCCCAGCATAGGGCCACGCTCCCATACCCCAGCATAGGGCCACGCTCCCATACCCCAGCATAGGGCCACGCTCCCACCTTCCCCAGCATAGGGCCACGCTCCCATACCCCAGCATAGGGCCACGCTCCCATACCCCAGCATAGGGCCACGCTCCCATACCCCAGCATAGGGCCACGCTCCCGTCCCCAGCATAGGGCCGCGCTCCCGTCCCCCAGCATAGGGCCGCGCTCCCGTCCCCCAGCATAGGGCCGCGCTCCCGTCCCCCAGCATAGGGCCGCGCTCCCATACCCCAGCATAAGGCCACGCTCCCATACCCCAGCATAGGGCCACGCTCCCATACCCCAGCATAGGGCCACGCTCCCATACCCCAGCATAGGGCCACGCTCTCATACCCCAGCATAGGGCCACGCTCCCATACCCCAGCATAGGGCCGCGCTCCCATACCCCAGCATAGGGCCGCGCTCCCATACCCCAGCATAGGGCCGCGCTCCCATACCCCAGCATAGGGCCACGCTCCCATACCCCAGCATAGGGCCGCTCCCATACCCCAGCATAGGGCCGTGCTCCCATACCCCAGCATAGGGCCGCGCTCCCATACCCCAGCATAGGGCCACGCTCCCATACCCCAGCATAGGGCCACGCTCCCATACCCCAGCATAGGGCCACGCTCCCATACCCCAGCATAGGGCCACGCTCCCATACCCCAGCATAGGGCCACGCTCCCATACCCCAGCATAGAGCCGCGCTCCCGTCCCCAGCATAGGGCCACGCTCTCATACCCCAGCATAGGGCCACGCTCTCATACCCCAGCATAGGGCCACGCTCCCATACCCCAGCATAGGGCCACGCTCCCATACCCCAGCATAGAGCAGCGCTCCCGTCCCCAGCATAGGGCCACGCTCCCATACCCCAGCATAGGGCCGCGCTCCCATACCCCAGCATAGGGCCGCGCTCCCATACCCCAGCATAGGGCCACGCTCCCATACCCGTCCCACAGCATAGGGCCACGCTCTCATACCCCAGCATAGGGCCACGCTCCCATACCCCAGCATAGGGCCACGCTCCCATACCGCAGCATAGGGCCACGCTCCCATACCCCAGCATAGGGCCGCGCTCCCATACCCCAGCATAGGGCCACGCTCCCGTCCCCAGCATAGGGCCACGCTCCCATACCCCAGCATAGGGCCGCGCTCCCATACCCCAGCATAGGGCCGCGCTCCCATACCCCAGCATAGGGCCGCGCTCCCATACCCCAGCATAGGGCCACGCTCCCATACCCGTCCCACAGCATAGGGCCACGCTCTCATACCCCAGCATAGGGCCACGCTCCCATACCCCAGCATAGGGCCACGCTCCCATACCGCAGCATAGGGCCACGCTCCCATACCCCAGCATAGGGCCACGCTCCCATACCCCAGCATAGGGCCACGCTCCCATACCCCAGCATAGGGCCACGCTCCCATACCCGTCCCCCAGCATAGGGCCACGCTCTCATACCCCAGCATAGGGCCACGCTCCCATACCCCAGCATAGGGCCACGCTCCCATACCGCAGCATAGGGCCACGCTCCCATACCCCAGCATAGGGCCACGCTTCCATACCCCAGCATAGGGCCACGCTCCCATACCCGTCCCACAGCATAGGGCCACATTCTCATACCCCAGTATAGGGCCACGTTCCCATACCCCAGCATAGGGCCACGCTCCCATACCGCAGCATAGGGCCACGCTCCCATACCCCAGCATAGGGCCACGCTCCCATACCCCAGCATAGGGCCACGCTCCCATACCCCAGCATAGGGCCACGCTCCCATACCCCAGCATAGGGCCACGCTCCCATACCCGTCCCCCAGCATAGGGCCACGCTCTCATACCCCAGCATAGGGCCACGCTCCCATACCCCAGCATAGGGAAACGCTCCCATACCGCAGCATAGGGCCACGCTCCCATACCGCAGCATAGGGCCACGCTCCCATACCCCAGCATAGGGCCACGCTCCCATACCCGTCCCACAGCATAGGGCCACGCTCTCATACCCCAGCATAGGGCCACGCTCCCATACCCCAGCATAGGGCCACGCTCCCGTCCCCAGCATAGGGCCACGCTCCCATACCCCAGCATAGGGCCACGCTCCCATACCCCAGCATAGGGCCACGCTCCCGTCCCCCAGCATAGGGCCACGCTCCCGTCCCCCAGCATAGGGCCACGCTCCCATACCCCAGCATAGGGCCACGCTCCCATACCCCAGCATAGGGAAACGCTCCCATACCGCAGCATAGGGCCACGCTCCCATACCGCAGCATAGGGCCACGCTCCCATACCCCAGCATAGGGCCACGCTCCCATACCCGTCCCACAGCATAGGGCCACGCTCTCATACCCCAGCATAGGGCCACGCTCCCATACCCCAGCATAGGGCCACGCTCCCGTCCCCAGCATAGGGCCACGCTCCCATACCCCAGCATAGGGCCACGCTCCCATACCCCAGCATAGGGCCACGCTCCCGTCCCCCAGCATAGGGCCACGCTCCCGTCCCCCAGCATAGGGCCACGCTCCCATACCCCAGCATAGGGCCACGCTCCCATACCCCAGCATAGAGCAGCGCTCCCGTCCCCAGCATAGGGCCACGCTCCCATACCCCAGCATAGGGCCGCGCTCCCATACCCCAGCATAGGGCCGCGCTCCCATACCCCAGCATAGGGCCACGCTCCCATACCCGTCCCACAGCATAGGGCCACGCTCTCATACCCCAGCATAGGGCCACGCTCCCATACCCCAGCATAGGGCCACGCTCCCATACCGCAGCATAGGGCCACGCTCCCATACCCCAGCATAGGGCCGCGCTCCCATACCCCAGCATAGGGCCACGCTCCCATACCGCAGCATAGGGCCACGCTCCCATACCCCAGCATAGGGCCGCGCTCCCATACCCCAGCATAGGGCCACGCTCCCATATCCCAGCATAGAGCCGCGCTCCCGTCCCCAGCATAGGGCCACGCTCCCATACCCCAGCATAGGGCCGCGCTCCCATACCCCAGCATAGGGCCACGCTCCCATACCCCAGCATAGGGCCACGCTCCCATACCGCAGCATAGGGCCACGCTCCCATACCCCAGCATAGGGCCACGCTCCCATACCCCAGCATAGGGCCACGCTCCCATACCCGTCCCCCAGCATAGGGCCACGCTCTCATACCCCAGCATAGGGCCACGCTCCCATACCCCAGCATAGGGCCACGCTCCCATACCGCAGCATAGGGCCACGCTCCCATACCCCAGCATAGGGCCACGCTTCCATACCCCAGCATAGGGCCACGCTCCCATACCCGGCCCACAGCATAGGGCCACATTCTCATACCCCAGTATAGGGCCACGTTCCCATACCCCAGCATAGGGCCACGCTCCCATACCGCAGCATAGGGCCACGCTCCCATACCGCAGCATAGGGCCACGCTCCCATACCCCAGCATAGGGCCACGCTCCCATACCCGTCCCACAGCATAGGGCCACGCTCTCATACCCCAGCATAGGGCCACGCTCCCATACCCGTCCCACAGCATAGGGCCACGCTCCCATACCCCAGCATAGGGCCACGCTCCCATACCCCAGCATAGGGCCACGCTCCCGCCGTCCCCAGCATAGGGCCACGCTCCCGCCGTCCCCAGCATAGGGCCACGCTCCCATACCCCAGCATAGGGCCACGCTCCCATACCCCAGCATAGGGCCACGCTCCCGCCGTCCCCAGCATAGGGCCACGCTCCCATACCCCAGCATAGGGCCACGCTCCCATACCCCAGCATAGGGCCACACTCCCATACCCCAGCATAGGGCCACGCTCCCGCCGTCCCCAGCATAGGGCCACGCTCCCGCCGTCCCCAGCATAGGGCCACGCTCCTGCCGTCCCCAGCATAGGGCCACGCTCCCATACCCCAGCATAGGGCCACGCTCCCATACCCCAGCATAGGGCCACGCTCCCATACCCCAGCATAGGGCCACGCTCCCGCCGTCCCCAGCATAGGGCCACGCTCCCATACCCCAGCATAGGGCCACGCTCCCATACCCCAGCATAGGGCCGCGCTCCCATACCCCAGCATAGGGCCACGCTCCCATACCCCAGCATAGGGCCACGCTCCCACCGTCCCCAGCATAGGGCCACGCTCCCGCCGTTCCCAGCATAGGGCCACGCTCCCATACCCCAGCATAGGGCCACGCTCCCCCGTCCCCAGCATAGGGCCACGCTCCCGTCCCCAGCATAGGGCCACGCTCCCATACCCCAGCATAGGGCCACGTTCCCATACCCCAGCATAGGGCCACGCTCCCATACCCCAGCATAGCGCCACGCTCCCGTCCCCAGCATAGGGCCGCGCTCCTGTCCCCAGCATAGGGCCACGCTCCCATACCCCAGCATAGGGCCACGCTCTCATACCCCAGCATAGGGCCACGCTCCCATACCCCAGCATAGGGCCACGTTCCCATACCCCAGCATAGGGCCACGCTCCCATACCCCAGCATAGGGCCACGCTCCCGCCGTTCCCAGCATAGGGCCACGCTCCCATACCCCAGCATAGGGCCACGCTCCCGCCGTCCCCAGCATAGGGCCACGCTCCCGTCCCCAGCATAGGGCCACGCTCCCATACCCCAGCATAGGGCCACGTTCCCATACCCCAGCATAGGGCCACGCTCCCATACCCCAGCATAGCGCCACGCTCCCGTCCCCAGCATAGGGCCGCGCTCCTGTCCCCAGCATAGGGCCACGCTCCCATACCCCAGCATAGGGCCACGCTCTCATACCCCAGCATAGGGCCACGCTCCCATACCCCAGCATAGGGCCACGTTCCCATACCCCAGCATAGGGCCACGCTCCCATACCCCAGCATAGGGCCACGCTCCCATACCCCAGCATAGGGCCACGCTCCCATACCCCAGCATAGGGCCATGCTCCCATACCCCAGCATAGGGCCACGCTCCCATACCCCAGCATAGGGCCACGCTCCCATACCCCAGCATAGGGCCACGCTCTCATACCCCAGCATAGGGCCACGCTCCCATACCCCAGCATAGGGCCACGCTCCCGTCCCCCAGCATAGGGCCACGCTCCCGTCCCCCAGCATAGGGCCACGCTCCCGTCCCCCAGCATAGGGCCACGCTCTCATACCCCAGCATAGGGCCACGCTCCCATACCCCAGCATAGAGCCGCGCTCCCGTCCCCAGCATAGGGCCACGCTCTCATACCCCAGCATAGAGCCACGCTCCCGTCCCCCAGCATAGGGCCACGCTCTCATACCCCAGCATAGGGCCACGCTCTCATACCCCAGCATAGGGCCACGCTCCCATACCCCAGCATAGGGCCGCGCTGCCGTCCCCAGCATAGGGCCACGCTCCCATACCCCAGAATAGGGCCGCGCTCCCATACCCCAGCATAGGGCCGCGCTCCCATACCCCAGCATAGGGCCGCGCTCCCATACCCCAGCATAGGGCCACGCTCCCATACCCCAGCATAGGGCCACGCTCCCATACCCCAGCATAGGGCCACGCTCCCATACCCCAGCATAGGGCCACGCTCCCATACCCCAGCATAGGACCACACTCCCATACCCCAGCATAGGGCCGCGCTCCCATACCCCAGCATAGGGCCACGCTCCCATACCCCAGCATAGGGCCACGCTCCCATACCCCAGCATAGGGCCACGCTCTCATACCCCAGCATAGGACCACACTCCCATACCCCAGCATAGGGCCGCGCTCCCATACCCCAGCATAGGGCCGCGCTCCCATACCCCAGCATAGGGCCACGCTCCCATACCCCAGCATAGGGCCACGCTCCCATACCCCAGCATAGGGCCACGCTCCCATACCCCAGCATAGGGCCACGCTCCCGCCGTCCCCAGCATAGGGCCACGCTCCTGCCGTCCCCAGCATAGGGCCACGCTCCCATACCCCAGCATAGGGCCCCGCTCCCATACCCCAGCATAGGGCCACGCTCCCGCCGTCCCCAGCATAGGGCCACGCTCCCATACCCCAGCATAGGGCCACGCTCCCATACTCCAGCATAGGGCCACACTCCCATACCCCAGCATAGGGCCACGCTCTCATACCCCAGCATAGGGCCACGCTCCCGCCGTCCCCAGCATAGGGCCACGCTCCCATACCCCAGCATAGGGCCACGCTCCCATACCCCAGCATAGGGCCACGCTCCCATACTCCAGCATAGGGCCACACTCCCATACCCCAGCATAGGGCCACGCTCTCATACCCCAGCATAGGGCCACGCTCCCGCCGTCCCCAGCATAGGGCCACGCTCCCATACCCCAGCATAGGGCCACGCTCCCATACTCCAGCATAGGGCCACACTCCCATACCCCAGCATAGGGCCACGCTCCCGCCGTCCCCAGCATAGGGCCACGCTCCCATACCCCAGCATAGGGCCACACTCCCATACCCCAGCATAGGGCCACGCTCCCGCCGTCCCCAGCATAGGGCCACGCTCCCATACCCCAGCATAGGGCCACGCTCCCATACCCCAGCATAGGGCCACGCTCCCGCCGTCCCCAGCATAGGGCTACGCTCCCGCCGTCCCCAGCATAGGGCCACGCTCCCATACCCCAGCATAGGGCCACGCTCCCGTCCCCAGCATAGGGCCACGCTCCCATACCCCAGCATAGGGCCACGCTCCCGTCCCCAGCATAGGGCCACGCTCCCACCGTCCCCAGCATAGGGCCACGCTCCCATACCCCAGCATAGGGCCACGCTCCCGCCGTTCCCAGCATAGGGCCACGCTCCCATACCCCAGCATAGGGCCACGCTCCCGTCCCCCAGCCTATCTGAATGGCAAAGCCCAAAAATGCTGGGGATGTAGCTGCTCTTTTACAAAGCCCAGAGGGGGTTCACACAGCAGAGCCTCCCAATGTGGGATGCCCCAGGAGAAGGCCAGTGGCCAGCCAAGGAAACCTTTAGATTCCAGGGCCGGCTGCAATGGGTTTTGGTCTGCTTTATGGAGGAACCCTGTCTAAAGAGTGTTCTAGAAGCCAAAGGAGTGCAGAGATCCCAGCGGGAGCAGAAGCCAGCAGAGACGGGAAAGACTAAAGTCTACCTAAAGTGGCCAAGCCACGGATACAAGGATACAATTCCAATGGTGCCCTGCTCGCCAGCCATAGAGCCGAGGCCTGATACTGGAAACCTGAATACAGGGGTTATAACCTACATGAGTCATCAGAGGTAAGTGCACCTCAGCCCACATGCGTCACCTACCCTAGGGTCCAAGTTCCCCCCTCACACCCTCTGGCAGAGGAGCCCTACATCAGCAGCTGGACATAATCAGCTCTCAGTTTCCATATCCATAATTCCCAGGAGAGGGAGACATCAGCAGCACTTAATATATATATAATTAATTATATATAATAATATGATTATAATAATAATTAAAATATAGAATATAATAATTATATGATAATAAAATAATAATAATATAGATAATATTGACAATATAGATATATAACAAAAAAATAATAATATTACCCATATTAATATAATAATAATAATAACAACAATAATAATATAATATTTAATATAATATGATAATATGGTTATATATAATAATATGAATATTCCCATATTCCATATCCAATATAACCCAGGGAGTGAGCCCACAAGAAGCCATCAGCAGCATTTAATATATAAAAATTAATTATATATATTATGATTGTAATAATAATTATAAAATAGAATATAATAATATGATAATAAATATAATAATGATAATATAATATAAATGTATAATAATATATAAAAATTAATTATATATAATATGATTGTAATAATAATTATAAAATAGAATATAATAATAATATGATAATAAATATAATAATGATAATATAATATAAATGTATAATAATATATATAGTACTATTACTAGAATAATATAATAATAATATAATATAGATATATAATAAAATAATAATAATAATAGAATATCATAATAATATGATAACATGATTATATATAATAATATGAATATTCCCATATTCCATATCCAATATTCCCAGGAGCCATCAGTGGCACTTAATAATATATAATTATATATAATAGTATGATTATAATAATAACTATAGAATATAATAATCTGATAATAAATATAATAACATAATATAGATACATAATTATATATAATATAACAAAAAAAATATGATAATATGATTATATATAATAATATGAATATTCCCATATTCCATATCCAATATTCCCAGGAGCCATCAGTGGCACTTAATAATATATAATTATATATAATAGTATGATTATAATAATAACTATAGAATATAATAATCTGATAATAAATATAATAACATAATATAGATACATAATTATATATAATATAATAAAAATATGATAATATGATTATATATAATAATATGAATATTCCCATATTCCATATCCAATATTCCCAGGAGCCATCAGTGGCACTTAATAATATATAATTATATATAATAGTATGATTATAATAATAACTATAGAATATAATAATCTGATAATAAATATAATAACATAATATAGATACATAATTATATATAATATAATAAAAATATGATAATATGATTATATATAATAATATGAATATTCCCATATTCCATATCCAATATTCCCAGGAGGGACCATCGGCAGCACTTACCAGCTCGGTGATGTAGGCCTGATGTCCATCCACATACTGCAGCGCATATTGCTCAGAGTTACTGAGATTCCACCTACAGGGGGAAACAAAGACTCCATAAGACCAGGGACACCGCTGGGGTCTATAAAGTGCCATATGCATGGTCATCATCAGCACTTCCTAACCAGGCTCTGCTCCCAAGAGCTGACAATCAGCACTACCATAGGGTGGTGGATCAAACAATAAAGAGTTGTCATGCTCTGGTAACTCCAGCCCTCCAGAAAAGCCCTCAACCCCCAATCTCCGCAGCCAGCTTCACCTGTAGGGGCCCCCGCTTGCCGGGACGCAGAATACGCCTGCCCGGGATCGGTTGCCCCCAGGACTTCAATGGCTCAAAGGATGAGAGCTTATATGTGAGAGGTCTGGAGAACCTAATGACTAGAGCGTTAGTAGCGGAACTCCAGAGACAGGCCAGAGGTCGACAGCGGGAAGATAGAGAACGTGGTGGTAAAAAGGATTAGGCAACTCGAGGTCAAGGTTCAAAGCGGAGGTCGGCAACTGGGGTTCAGATCAAGAATGGTTGGTTCAGGCTGTGGTCGGCAACAGGGGTTCAGATCGAGAATGGTCGGTACAGGCGGTGGTTGGCAACAGGGGTTCAGATCGAGAATGGTCGGTACAGGCGGTGGCTGGCAACAGGGGTTCAGATCGAGAATGGTCGGTACAGGCGGTGGTTGGCAACAGGGGTTCAGATCGAGAATGGTCGGTACAGGCGGTGGTTGGCAACAGGGGTTCAGATCGAGAATGGTCGGTACAGGCGGTGGTCGGCAACAGGGGTTCAGATCGAGAATGGTCGGTACAGGCGGTGGTCGGCAACAGGGGTTCAGATCGAGAATGGTCGGTACAGGCGGTGGTCGGCAACAGGGGTTCAGATCAAGAATGGTCGGTTCAGGCGGTGGTCGGCAACAGGGGTTCAGATCGAGAATGGTCGGTTCAGGCGGTGGTCGGCAACAGGGGTTCAGATCGAGAATGGTCGGTTCAGGCGGTGGTCGGCAACAGGTTCAATAACGAATACACAGAGGTCAAAACTAGGTACAAGGCGCTATCACAGGCACTGGGTGAATGGCGGGGAAAGACTTTATAGGGACAGGACATGATTGGACAAGGAGACAGGGACATGATTGGTGCAACATAGAACTTAATATAGATTGGGTCAAAACGGAAGGGGCGTAAAGGCAGCATCTCTCTGCCGGGGCTCATTGGCCCAAAATACAACACTAGGGCTCATTGGCCCACTAAGAGTGGAGAGGGAGGAGTCCCTCCCCAAGCTGAGCCCGCAGGCTCTTTAAAGTGGACCAACACCCAGGGGGGATCGGCCCGGAAATCTATAAGATTCCCGGAGCGATCAGATCCCTCCCCGCGGGGCATCCGAAATCGGGATGTCCCGCGGGGAGGAACCCCCCAGGAGGCCCACAATCCTCACCTTACCGGCGATCCAACGGCGCATGCGCGAGACGCGGCCGCGTCTCTCGCTTCCCTCTAGCAGGGCGCGCTCCCGCGCCGGCCGTTTTGTGAATGGCCGGCGCAGGAGCGCTCCCTGTTAGAGGGAAGCGAGAGACGCAGCCAATGACAGCGCTCTGGTATGCGCGTCCAAGCGGCTTTGGACGCGCATACCAGAGCTGCTCTGAGCGCTGTCATTGGCTGGACGAGGTCACGTGGGAGCGGGGAGAGGTGAGTTTTTGCGGCGATCGGGGGGGTTTCAGACAGCGGGGCACCCCCGATCGGGGTGCCCCACCTAAGTGGACCAACACCCAGGATAGTCAAAATCCTGGGTGTTGGTCCACTTTAACTTCTCCGGCGGGCGCGCAGAGAGTAGCGCCGCCGGAGGGCATAAGAGACACGTGCTCGCGCCCGTCTACAGGAGCCGGAGCTGAGAGCGGGGGGCGTGGCCAAGCTGAGCGCCGCCGGGGCCGACGCCGCCCAAGCCGCTGCTCGGGAGAGACGCGAGCCGGGAGCTGCGCGGGCAGCTGCCCGGGGACGGCGCGGGAGCGAGGACGCGGTGAGTGAGTTCCTGACAAGAGTTACATGAAACTCTCTGGAGACGCAAATAAATGGTCAGCATCCAGGTTCAATAAATGGCCAGCCTCCGGGTTCAATAAATGGCCAGCATCAGGGCTCAATAAATGGCCAGCATCAGGGCTCAATAAATGGCCAGCATCAGGGCTCAATAAATGGCCAGCATCAGGGCTCAATAAATGGCCAGCATCAGGGCTCAATAAATGGCCAGCATCAGGGTTCAATAAATGGCCAGAATCAGGGCTCAATAAATGGCCAGCATCAGGGCTCAATAAATGGCCAGCATCAGGGCTCAATAAATGGCCAGTATCAGGGCTCAATAAATGGCCAGCATCAGGGCTCAATAAATGGCCAGCATCAGGGCTCAATAAATGACCAGCATCAGGGCTCAATAAATGGCCAGCATCAGGGCTCAATAAATGGCCAGCATCAGGGCTCAATAAATGGCCAGCATCAGGACTCAATAAATGGCCAGCATCAGGGCTCAATAAATGGCCAGCATCAGGGCTCAATAAATGGCAAGTATCAGGGCTCAATAAATGGCCAGCATCAGGGCTCAATAAATGGCCAGCATCAGGGCTCAATAAATGACCAGCATCAGGGCTCAATAAATGGCCAGCATCCAGGTTCAATAAATGGCCAGCATCCAGGTTCAATAAATGGCCAGCATCAGGGCTCAATAAATGGCCAGCATCAGGGCTCAATAAATGGCCAGCATCAGGGCTCAATAAATGACCAGCATCAGGGCTCAATAAATGGCCAGCATCCAGGTTCAATAAATGGCCAGCATCCAGGTTCAATAAATGGCCAGCATCAGGACTCAATAAATGGCCAGCATCCAGGTTCAATAAATGGCCAGCATCCAGGTTCAATAAATGGCCAGCATCCAGGTTCAATAAATGGCCAGCATCAGGACTCAATAAATGGCCAGCATCAGGATTCAATAAATGGCCAGCATCAGGATTCAATAAATGGCCAGCATCCAGGTTCAATAAATGGCCAGCATCAGGACTCAATTAATGGCCAGCATCAGGACTCAATAAATGGCCAGCATCAGGATTCAATAAATGGCCAGCATCAGGATTCAATAAATGGCCAGCATCCAGGTTCAATAAATGGCCAGCATCCAGGTTCAATAAATGGCCAGCATCCAGGTTCAATAAATGGCCAGCATCCAGGTTCAATAAATGGCCAGCATCCAGGTTCAATAAATGGCCAGCATCAGGACTCAATAAATGGCCAGCATCAGGACTCAATAAATGGCCAGCATCAGGACTCAATAAATGGCCAGCATCCAGGTTCAATAAATGGCCAGCATCCGGGTTCAATCAATGGCCAGCATCAGGGTTCAATAAATGGCCAGCATCCGGACTCAATAAATGGCCAGCATCAGGACTCAATAAATGGCCAGCATCAGGACTCAATAAATGGCCAGCATCAGGACTCAATAAATGGCCAGCATCAGGACTCAATAAATGGCCAGCATCAGGACTCAATAAATGGCCAGCATCAGGACTCAATAAATGGCCAGCATCAGGACTCAATAAATGGCCAGCATCAGGACTCAATAAATGGCCAGCATCAGGACTCAATAAATGGCCAGCATCAGGACTCAATAAATGGCCAGCATCAGGACTCAATAAATGGCCAGCATCAGGACTCAATAAATGGCCAGCATCAGGACTCAATAAATGGCCAGCATCAGGACTCAATAAATGGCCAGCATCAGGACTCAATAAATGGCCAGCATCAGGACTCAATAAATGGCCAGCATCCGGACTCAATAAATGGCCAGCATCCGGACTCAATAAATGGCCAGCATCCGGACTCAATAAATGGCCAGCATCCGGACTCAATAAATGGCCAGCATCCGGACTCAATAAATGGCCAGCATCAGGACTCAATAAATGGTCAGCATCAGGACTCAATAAATGGCCAGCATCAGGATTCAATAAATGGCCAGCATCCAGGTTCAATAAATGGCCAGCATCAGGACTCAATAAATGGCCAGCATCCAGGTTCAATAAATGGCCAGCATCAGGACTCAATAAATGGCCAGCATCCAGGTTCAATAAATGGCCAGCATCCAGGTTCAATAAATGGCCAGCATCCAGGTTCAATAAATGGCCAGCATCCGGGTTCAATAAATGGCTAGCATCCAGGTTCAATAAATGGCCAGCATCAGGACTCAATAAATGGCCAGCATCCAGGTTCAATAAATGGCCAGCATCCAGGTTCAATAAATGGCCAGCATCAGGACTCAACAAATGGCCAGCATCAGGACTCAATAAATGGCCAGCATCCAGGTTCAATAAATGGCCAGCATCCAGGTTCAATAAATGGCCAGCATCAGGACTCAACAAATGGCCAGCATCAGGACTCAATAAATGGCCAGCATCAGGACTCAATAAATGGCCAGCATCAGGACTCAATAAATGGCCAGCATCAGGACTCAATAAATGGCCAGCATCAGGACTCAATAAATGGCCAGCATCAGGACTCAATAAATGGCCAGCATCAGGACTCAATAAATGGCCAGCATCCGGGTTCAATAAATGGCCAGCATCAGCGTTCAATAAATGGCCAGCATCCGGGTTCAATAAATGGCCAGCATCAGCGTTGAATAAATGGCCAGCGTCAGGGTTCAATAAATGGCCAACATCCGGGTTCAGGGCACAGTCACATGATCACAGATTACAATGAAAATAATATAATAAAAAAATAAATAAATAATCTAATAACAAAATAAAAAATAAATTTAATGATAACTAAATAAAAATAAATAATTTAATAATAAATAACTAACTAAATAAAAATAAATAAATAATATATTATTAAATATTAAAAATAAATAATGTATTAATAAATAATAATTTAATATTAAATAAAAAATAAATATATAAATAGATACCAGGAAGGGACTTACACATCACACACATCCTTCAGGACGGCAGCCAATGGTTTGCTCTGAAATATAGAATGGGGGGGGGGGGGTCAGTGCCTCCACTTACCCATAATCCCCGGGGTTAGGAGGGGAAGGTAAGTACTCACCTGATTCAGCTCAATAAGCTGCGGATAAGCCCCCATCATCTGTATCGCGATCTTCACTATGTTCTTCACAGGTTCCATATTGATTATCTGCAATGTAACAGCAGCCACATGTGATGTCACACAATACAACAACCAACCGCAGCCTGACCTCTGCCTAAATCATACACCAACCCAACCCCAGCCTGACCTCTGCCTAAATCATACACCAACCCCAGCCTGACCTCTGCCTAAATCATACACCAACCCCAACCTGACCTCTGCCTAAATCATACACCAACCCCAACCTGACCTCTGCCTAAATCATACACCAACCCAACCTGACCTCTGCCTAAATCATACACCAACCCCAGCCTGACCTCTGCCTAAATCATACACCAACCCCAGCCTGACCTCTGCCTAAATCATACACCAACCCAACCCCAGCCTGACCTCTGCCTAAATCATACACCAACCCAAGCCTGACCTCTGCCTAAATCATACACCAACCCCACCCCAACCTGACCTCTGCCTAAATCATACACCAACCCCAACCTGACCTCTGCCTAAATCATACACCAACCCCAGCCTGACCTCTGCCTAAATCATACACCAACCCCAGCCTGACCTCTGCCTAAATCATACACCAACCCCAACCCCAACCCCAGCCTGACCTCTGCCTAAATCATACACCAACCCCAGCCTGACCTCTGCCTAAATCATACACCAACACCAACCCCAGCCTGACCTCTGCCTAAATCATACACCAACCCCAGCCTGACCTCTGCCTAAATCATACACCAACCCCAGCCTGACCTCTGCCTAAATCATACACCAACCCCAACCTGACCTCTGCCTAAATCATACACCAACCCAACCCAAGCCTGACCTCTGCCTAAATCATACACCAACCCCAGCCTGACCTCTGCCTAAATCATACACCAACACCAACCCCAGCCTGACCTCTGCCTAAATCATACACCAACCCCAGCCTGACCTCTGCCTAAATCATACACCAACCCCAGCCTGACCTCTGCCTAAATCATACACCAACCCCAACCTGACCTCTGCCTAAATCATACACCAACCCAACCCCAGCCTGACCTCTGCCTAAATCATACACCAACCCAACCCCAGCCTGACCTCTGCCTAAATCATACACCAACCCCAACCTGACCTCTGCCTAAATCATACACCAACCCAACCCCAGCCTGACCTCTGCCTAAATCATACACCAACCCAACCCCAGCCTGACCTCTGCCTAAATCATACACCAACCCCAGCCTGACCTCTGCCTAAATCATACACCAACCCCAGCCTGACCTCTGCCTAAATCATACACCAACCCAACCTGACCTCTGCCTAAATCATACACCAACCCAACCCCAGCCTGACCTCTGCCTAAATCATACACCAACCCCAGCCTGACCTCTGCCTAAATCATACACCAACCCCAGCCTGACCTCTGCCTAAATCATACACCAACCCCAGCCTGACCTCTGCCTAAATCATACACCAACCCCAGCCTGACCTCTGCCTAAATCATACACCAACCCAACCCCAGCCTGACTTCTGCCTAAATCATACACCAACCCAACCCCAGCCTGACCTCTGCCTAAATCATACACCAACCCAACCCCAGCCTGACCTCTGCCTAAATCATACACCAACCCCAGCCTGACCTCTGCCTAAATCATACACCAACCCCAGCCTGACCTCTGCCTAAATCATACACCAACCCAACCCCAGCCTGACCTCTGCCTAAATCATACACCAACCCCAGCCTGACCTCTGCCTAAATCATACACCAACCCCAGCCTGACCTCTGCCTAAATCATACACCAACCCAACCCCAGCCTGACCTCTGCCTAAATCATACACCAACCCCAGCCTGACCTCTGCCTAAATCATACACCAACCCAACCCCAGCCTGACCTCTGCCTAAATCATACACCAACCCCAGCCTGACCTCTGCCTAAATCATACACCAACCCCAGCCTGACCTCTGCCTAAATCATACACCAACCCAACCCCAGCCTGACCTCTGCCTAAATCATACACCAACCCCAGCCTGACCTCTGCCTAAATCATACACCAACCCCAGCCTGACCTCTGCCTAAATCATACACCAACCCAACCTGACCTCTGCCTAAATCATACACCAACCCCAACCTGACCTCTGCCTAAATCATACACCAACCCAACCCCAGCCTGACCTCTGCCTAAATCATACACCAACCCCAACCTGACCTCTGCCTAAATCATACACCAACCCCAACCTGACCTCTGCCTAAATCATACACCAACCCAACCCCAGCCTGACCTCTGCCTAAATCATACACCAACCCAACCCAGCCTGACCTCTGCCTAAATCATACACCAACCCAACCTGACCTCTGCCTAAATCATACACCAACCCCAACCCCAGCCTGACCTCTGCCTAAATCATACACCAACCCCAGCCTGACCTCTGCCTAAATCATACACCAACCCCAGCCTGACCTCTGCCTAAATCATACACCAACCCCAGCCTGACCTCTGCCTAAATCATACACCAACCCCAACCCCAGCCTGACCTCTGCCTAAATCATACACCAACCCCAACCCCAGCCTGACCTCTGCCTAAATCATACACCAACCCCAGCCTGACCTCTGCCTAAATCATACACCAACCCCAGCCTGACCTCTGCCTAAATCATACACCAACCCAACCCCAGCCTGACCTCTGCCTAAATCATACACCAACCCAACCCCAGCCTGACCTCTGCCTAAATCATACACCAACCCCAGCCTGACCTCTGCCTAAATCATACACCAACCCCAACCCCAGCCTGACCTCTGCCTAAATCATACACCAACCCAACCCCAGCCTGACCTCTGCCTAAATCATACACCAACCCCAGCCTGACCTCTGCCTAAATCATACACCAACCCAACCCCAGCCTGACCTCTGCCTAAATCATACACCAACCCAACCCCAGCCTGACCTCTGCCTAAATCATACACCAACCCCAGCCTGACCTCTGCCTAAATCATACACCAACCCAACCTGACCTCTGCCTAAATCATACACCAACCCCAGCCTGACCTCTGCCTAAATCATACACCAACCCAACCTGACCTCTGCCTAAATCATACACCAACCCAACCCCAGCCTGACCTCTGCCTAAATCATACACCAACCCCAGCCTGACCTCTGCCTAAATCATACACCAACCCCAGCCTGACCTCTGCCTAAATCATACACCAATCCAACCCCAGCCTGACCTCTGCCTAAATCATACACCAACCCAACCCCAGCCTGACCTCTGCCTAAATCATACACCAACCCCAGCCTGACCTCTGCCTAAATCATACTCCAACCCCAGCCTGACCTCTGCCTAAATCATACACCAACCCAACCTGACCTCTGCCTAAATCATACACCAACCCAACCCCAGCCTGACCTCTGCCTAAATCATACACCAACCCAACCCCAGCCTGACCTCTGCCTAAATCATACACCAACCCCAACCCCAGCCTGACCTCTGCCTAAATCATACACCAACCCAACCTGACCTCTGCCTAAATTATACACCAACCCCAGCCTGACCTCTGCCTAAATCATACACCAACCCCAACCCCAGCCTGACTTCTGCCTAAATCATACACCAACCCAACCTGACCTCTGCCTAAATCATACACCAACCCCAACCCCAGCCTGACTTCTGCCTAAATCATACACCAACCCAACCTGACCTCTGCCTAAATCATACACCAACCCAACCCCAGCCTGACCTCTGCCTAAATCATACACCAACCCAACCCCAGCCTGACCTCTGCCTAAATCATACACCAACCCAACCCCAACCTGACCTCTGCCTAAATCACACACCAACCCCAGCCTGACCTCTGCCTAAATCATACACCAACCCCAGCCTGACCTCTGCCTAAATCATACACCAACCCCAGCCTGACCTCTGCCTAAATCATACACCAACCCCAACCTGACCTCTGCCTAAATCATACACCAACCCCAGCCTGACCTCTGCCTAAATCATACACCAACCCCAGCCTGACCTCTGCCTAAATCATACTCCAACCCCAGCCTGACCTCTGCCTAAATCATACACCAACCCCAGCCTGACCTCTGCCTAAATCATACACCAACCCCAGCCTGACCTCTGCCTAAATCATACACCAACCCAACCCCAGCCTGACCTCTGCCTAAATAATACACCAACCCCAGCCTGACCTCTGCCTAAATCATACACCAACCCCAACCTGACCTCTGCCTAAATCATACACCAACCCAACCCCAGCCTGACCTCTGCCTAAATCATACACCAACCCCAGCCTGACCTCTGCCTAAATCATACACCAACCCAACCCCAGCCTGACCTCTGCCTAAATCATACACCAACCCCAGCCTGACCTCTGCCTAAATCATACACCAACCCCAACCCCAGCCTGACCTCTGCCTAAATCATACACCAACCCAACCCCAGCCTGACCTCTGCCTAAATCATACACCAACCCCAGCCTGACCTCTGCCTAAATCATACACCAACCCCAGCCTGACCTCTGCCTAAATCATACACCAACCCAACCCCAGCCTGACCTCTGTCTAAATCATACACCAACCCAACCCCAGCCTGACCTCTGCCTAAATCATACACCAACCCAACCCCAGCCTGACCTCTGCCTAAATCATACACCAACCCAACCCCAGCCTGACTTCTGCCTAAATCATACACCAACCCCAGCCTGACCTCTGCCTAAATCATACACCACCCCAGCCTGACCTCTGCCTAAATCATACACCAACCCAACCCCAGCCTGACCTCTGCCTAAATCATACACCAACCCCAGCCTGACCTCTGCCTAAATCATACACCAACCCCAACCTGACCTCTGCCTAAATCATACACCAACCCAACCTGACCTCTGCCTAAATCATACACCAACCCAACCCCAGCCTGACCTCTGCCTAAATCATACACCAACCCCAACCCCAGCCTGACCTCTGCCTAAATCATACACCAACCCCAACCCCAGCCTGACCGCTGCCTAAATCATACACCAACCCCAGCCTGACCTCTGCCTAAATCATACACCAACCCAACCCCAGCCTGACCTCTGCCTAAATCATACACCAACCCCAACCTGACCTCTGCCTAAATCATACACCAACCCCAGCCTGACTTCTGCCTAAATCATACACCAACCCCAACCTGACCTCTGCCTAAATCATACACCAACCCCAACCTGACCTCTGCCTAAATCATACACCAACCCCAACCTGACCTCTGCCTAAATCATATACCAACCCCAACCTGACCTCTGCCTAAATCATACACCAACCCCAACCTGACCTCTGCCTAAATCATACACCAACCCCAGCCTGACCTCTGCCTAAATCATACACCAACCCCAGCCTGACTTCTGCCTAAATCATACACCAACCCCAACCTGACCTCTGCCTAAATCATACACCAACCCCAACCTGACCTCTGCCTAAATCATATACCAACCCCAACCTGACCTCTGCCTAAATCATACACCAACCCCAGCCTGACCTCTGCCTAAATCATACACCAGCCTGACCTCTGCCTAAATCATACACCAACCCAACCCCAGCCTGACCTCTGCCTAAATCATACACCAACCCAACCCCAGCCTGACCTCTGCCTAAATCATACACCAACCCAACCCCAGCCTGACCTCTGCCTAAATCATACACCAACCCCAGCCTGACCTCTGCCTAAATCATACACCAACCCAACCCCAGCCTGACCTCTGCCTAAATCATACACCAACCCAACCCCAGCCTGACCTCTGCCTAAATCATACACCAACCCCAGCCTGACCTCTGCCTAAATCATACACCAACCCAACCCCAGCCTGACCTCTGCCTAAATCATACACCAACCCAACCCCAACCTGACCTCTGCCTAAATCATACACCAACCCCAGCCTGACCTCTGCCTAAATCATACACCAACCCAACCCCAACCTGACCTCTGCCTAAATCATACACCAACCCAACCCCAGCCTGACCTCTGCCTAAATCATACACCAACCCAACCCCAACCTGACCTCTGCCTAAATCATACACCAACCCAACCCCAACCTGACCTCTGCCTAAATCATACACCAACCCAACCCCAGCCTGACCTCTGCCTAAATCATACACCAACCCAACCCCAGCCTGACCTCTGCCTAAATCATACACCAACCCAACCCCAGCCTGACCTCTGCCTAAATCATACACCAACCCAACCCCAACCTGACCTCTGCCTAAATCATACACCAACCCCAGCCTGACCTCTGCCTAAATCATACACCAACCCAACCCCAACCTGACCTCTGCCTAAATCATACACCAACCCAACCCCAGCCTGACCTCTGCCTAAATCATACACCAACCCCAGCCTGACCTCTGCCTAAATCATACACCAACCCAACCCCAGCCTGACCTCTGCCTAAATCATACACCAACCCCAGGCTGACCTCTGCCTAAATCATACACCAGCCTGACCTCTGCCTAAATCATACACCAACCCAACCCCAGCCTGACCTCTGCCTAAATCATACACCAACCCAACCCCAGCCTGACCTCTGCCTAAATCATACACCAACCCCAGCCTGACCTCTGCCTAAATCATACACCAACCCCAGCCTGACCTCTGCCTAAATCATACACCAACCCCAGCCTGACCTCTGCCTAAATCATACACCAACCCAACCCCAGCCTGACCTCTGCCTAAATCATACACCAACCCAACCCCAGCCTGACCTCTGCCTAAATCATACACCAACCCAACCCCAGCCTGACCTCTGCCTAAATCATACACCAACCCCAGCCTGACCTCTGCCTAAATCATACACCAACCCAACCCCAGCCTGACCTCTGCCTAAATCATACACCAACCCCACCCCAGCCTGACCTCTGCCTAAATCATACACCAACCCCAGCCTGACCTCTGCCTAAATCATACACCAACCCCAACCCCAGCCTGACCTCTGCCTAAATCATACACCAACCCCAGCCTGACCTCTGCCTAAATCATACACCAACCCAACCTGACCTCTGCCTAAATCATACACCAACCCAACCCCAGCCTGACCTCTGCCTAAATCATACACCAACCCCAGCCTGACCTCTGCCTAAATCATACACCAACCCAACCCCAGCCTGACCTCTGCCTAAATCATACACCAACCCCAGCCTGACCTCTGCCTAAATCATACACCAACCCCAACCCCAGCCTGACCTCTGCCTAAATCATACACCAACCCAACCCCAGCCTGACCTCTGCCTAAATCATACACCAACCCCAGCCTGACCTCTGCCTAAATCATACACCAACCCCAGCCTGACCTCTGCCTAAATCATACACCAACCCAACCCCAGCCTGACCTCTGTCTAAATCATACACCAACCCAACCCCAGCCTGACCTCTGCCTAAATCATACACCAACCCAACCCCAGCCTGACCTCTGCCTAAATCATACACCAACCCAACCCCAGCCTGACTTCTGCCTAAATCATACACCAACCCCAGCCTGACCTCTGCCTAAATCATACACCACCCCAGCCTGACCTCTGCCTAAATCATACACCAACCCAACCCCAGCCTGACCTCTGCCTAAATCATACACCAACCCCAGCCTGACCTCTGCCTAAATCATACACCAACCCCAACCTGACCTCTGCCTAAATCATACACCAACCCAACCTGACCTCTGCCTAAATCATACACCAACCCAACCCCAGCCTGACCTCTGCCTAAATCATACACCAACCCAACCCCAGCCTGACCTCTGCCTAAATCATCCACCAACCCAACCCCAGCCTGACCGCTGCCTAAATCATACACCAACCCCAGCCTGACCTCTGCCTAAATCATACACCAACCCCAACCCCAGCCTGACCGCTGCCTAAATCATACACCAACCCCAGCCTGACCTCTGCCTAAATCATACACCAACCCAACCCCAGCCTGACCTCTGCCTAAATCATACACCAACCCCAACCTGACCTCTGCCTAAATCATACACCAACCCCAGCCTGACTTCTGCCTAAATCATACACCAACCCCAGCCTGACTTCTGCCTAAATCATACACCAACCCCAACCTGACCTCTGCCTAAATCATACACCAACCCCAACCTGACCTCTGCCTAAATCATATACCAACCCCAACCTGACCTCTGCCTAAATCATACACCAACCCCAGCCTGACCTCTGCCTAAATCATACACCAGCCTGACCTCTGCCTAAATCATACACCAACCCAACCCCAGCCTGACCTCTGCCTAAATCATACACCAACCCAACCCCAGCCTGACCTCTGCCTAAATCATACACCAACCCAACCCCAGCCTGACCTCTGCCTAAATCATACACCAACCCCAGCCTGACCTCTGCCTAAATCATACACCAACCCAACCCCAGCCTGACCTCTGCCTAAATCATACACCAACCCAACCCCAGCCTGACCTCTGCCTAAATCATACACCAACCCCAGCCTGACCTCTGCCT
The DNA here is from genome assembly GCA_027917425.1 of Gastrophryne carolinensis. Classification (NCBI taxonomy): domain Eukaryota; kingdom Metazoa; phylum Chordata; class Amphibia; order Anura; family Microhylidae; genus Gastrophryne; species Gastrophryne carolinensis. Next base: position 106,514 of record CM051241.1, read on the forward strand.
AAATCATACACCAACCCAACCCCAGCCTGACCTCTGCCTAAATCATACACCAACCCAACCCCAACCTGACCTCTGCCTAAATCATACACCAACCCCAGCCTGACCTCTGCCTAAATCATACACCAACCCAACCCCAACCTGACCTCTGCCTAAATCATACACCAACCCAACCCCAGCCTGACCTCTGCCTAAATCATACACCAACCCAACCCCAACCTGACCTCTGCCTAAATCATACACCAACCCAACCCCAACCTGACCTCTGCCTAAATCATACACCAACCCAACCCCAGCCTGACCTCTGCCTAAATCATACACCAACCCAACCCCAACCTGACCTCTGCCTAAATCATACACCAACCCAACCCCAGCCTGACCTCTGCCTAAATCATACACCAACCCAACCCCAACCTGACCTCTGCCTAAATCATACACCAACCCAACCCCAACCTGACCTCTGCCTAAATCATACACCAACCCAACCCCAGCCTGACCTCTGCCTAAATCATACACCAACCCAACCCCAGCCTGACCTCTGCCTAAATCATACACCAACCCAACCCCAGCCTGACCTCTGCCTAAATCATACACCAACCCAACCCCAACCTGACCTCTGCCTAAATCATACACCAACCCCAGCCTGACCTCTGCCTAAATCATACACCAACCCCAGCCTGACCTCTGCCTAAATCATACACCAACCCAACCCCAACCTGACCTCTGCCTAAATCATACACCAACCCAACCCCAGCCTGACCTCTGCCTAAATCATACACCAACCCCAGCCTGACCTCTGCCTAAATCATACACCAACCCAACCCCAGCCTGACCTCTGCCTAAATCATACACCAACCCCAGGCTGACCTCTGCCTAAATCATACACCAGCCTGACCTCTGCCTAAATCATACACCAACCCAACCCCAGCCTGACCTCTGCCTAAATCATACACCAACCCAACCCCAGCCTGACCTCTGCCTAAATCATACACCAACCCCAGCCTGACCTCTGCCTAAATCATACACCAACCCCAGCCTGACCTCTGCCTAAATCATACACCAACCCCAGCCTGACCTCTGCCTAAATCATACACCAACCCAACCCCAGCCTGACCTCTGCCTAAATCATACACCAACCCCAACCTGACCTCTGCCTAAATCATACACCAACCCCAACCTGACCTCTGCCTAAATCATACACCAACCCCAACCTGACCTCTGCCTAAATCATACACCAACCCCAGCCTGACCTCTGCCTAAATCATACACCAACCCAACCTGACCTCTGCCTAAATCATACACCAACCCAACCTGACCTCTGCCTAAATCATACACCAACCCAACCCCAGCCTGACCTCTGCCTAAATCATACACCAACCCAACCCCAGCCTGACCTCTGCCTAAATCATACACCAACCCCAAGCCTGACCTCTGCCTAAATCATACACCAACCCCAACCCCAGCCTGACCTCTGCCTAAATCATACACCAACCCCAGCCTGACCTCTGCCTAAATCATACACCAACCCCAGCCTGACCTCTGCCTAAATCATACACCAACCCAACCCCAGCCTGACCTCTGCCTAAATCATACACCAACCCAACCTGACCTCTGCCTAAATCATACACCAACCCCAACCTGACCTCTGCCTAAATCATACACCAACCCCAGCCTGACCTCTGCCTAAATCATACACCAACCCAACCCCAGCCTGACCTCTGCCTAAATCATACACCAACCCCAACCTGACCTCTGCCTAAATCATACACCAACCCCAGCCTGACCTCTGCCTAAATCATACACCAACCCCAGCCTGACCTCTGCCTAAATCATACACCAACCCAACCCCAGCCTGACCTCTGCCTAAATCATACACCAACCCCAACCCCAGCCTGACCTCTGCCTAAATCATACACCAACCCAACCCCAGCCTGACCTCTGCCTAAATCATACACCAACCCAACCCCAGCCTGACCTCTGCCTAAATCATACACCAACCCCAGCCTGACCTCTGCCTAAATCATACACCAACCCAACCCCAGCCTGACCTCTGCCTAAATCATACACCAACCCAACCCCAGCCTGACCTCTGCCTAAATCATACACCAACCCCAACCTGACCTCTGCCTAAATCATACACCAACCCCAGCCTGACCTCTGCCTAAATCATACACCAACCCCAGCCTGACCTCTGCCTAAATCATACACCAACCCCAGCCTGACCTCTGCCTAAATCATACACCAACCCCAGCCTGACCTCTGCCTAAATCATACACCAACCCAACCCCAGCCTGACCTCTGCCTAAATCATACACCAACCCCAGCCTGACCTCTGCCTAAATCATACACCAACCCCAGCCTGACCTCTGCCTAAATCATACACCAACCCCAACCTGACCTCTGCCTAAATCATACACCAACCCAACCTGACCTCTGCCTAAATCATACACCAACCCCAGCCTGACCTCTGCCTAAATCATACACCAACCCCACCCCAACCTGACCTCTGCCTAAATCATACACCAACCCCAGCCTGACCTCTGCCTAAATCATACACCAACCCCAGCCTGACCTCTGCCTAAATCATACACCAACCCCAGCCTGACCTCTGCCTAAATCATACACCAACCCAACCCCAGCCTGACCTCTGCCTAAATCATACACCAACCCCAACCTGTCCTCTGCCTAAATCATACACCAACCCAACCTGACCTCTGCCTAAATCATACACCAACCCCAGCCTGACCTCTGCCTAAATCATACACCAACCCCAACCCCAGCCTGACCTCTGCCTAAATCATACACCAACCCAACCCCAGCCTGACCTCTGCCTAAATCATACACCAACCCCAACCTGACCTCTGCCTAAATCATACACCAACCCAACCTGACCTCTGCCTAAATCATACACCAACCCCAGCCTGACCTCTGCCTAAATCATACACCAACCCCAGCCTGACCTCTGCCTAAATCATACACCAACCCAACCCCAGCCTGACATCTGCCTAAATCATACACCAACCCAACCCCAGCCTGACCTCTGCCTAAATCATACACCAACCCCAACCCCAGCCTGACATCTGCCTAAATCATACACCAACCCAACCCCAGCCTGACCTCTGCCTAAATCATACACCAACCCCAGCCTGACCTCTGCCTAAATCATACACCAACCCCAACCCCAGCCTGACCTCTGCCTAAATCATACACCAACCCCAGCCTGACCTCTGCCTAAATCATACACCAACCCCAACCCCAGCCTGACCTCTGCCTAAATCATACACCAACCCAACCCCAGCCTGACCTCTGCCTAAATCATACACCAACCCCAGCCTGACCTCTGCCTAAATCACATACCAACCCCAGCCTGACCTCTGCCTAAATCATACACCAACCCAACCTGACCTCTGCCTAAATCATACACCAACCCCAACCTGACCTCTGCCTAAATCATACACCAACCCAACCCCAGCCTGACCTCTGCCTAAATCATACCCCAACCCCAGCCTGACCTCTGCCTAAATCATACACCAACCCAACCCCAGCCTGACCTCTGCCTAAATCATACACCAACCCCAGCCTGACCTCTGCCTAAATCATACACCAACCCAACCCCAGCCTGACCTCTGCCTAAATCATACACCAACCCCAGCCTGACCTCTGCCTAAATCATACACCAACCCCAGCCTGACCTCTGCCTAAATCATACACCAACCCAACCCCAGCCTGACCTCTGCCTAAATCATACACCAACCCCAGCCTGACCTCTGCCTAAATCATACACCAACCCCAGCCTGACCTCTGCCTAAATCATACACCAACCCAACCCCAGCCTGACCTCTGCCTAAATCATACACCAACCCAACCCCAGCCTGACCTCTGCCTAAATCATACACCAACCCAACCCCAGCCTGACCTCTGCCTAAATCATACACCAACCCCACCCCAGCCTGACCTCTGCCTAAATCATACACCAACCCCAACCTGACCTCTGCCTAAATCATACACCAACCCCAACCTGACCTCTGCCTAAATCATACACCAACCCAACCCCAGCCTGACCTCTGCCTAAATCATACACCAACCCAACCCCAGCCTGACCTCTGCCTAAATCATACACCAACCCAACCCCAGCCTGACCTCTGCCTAAATCATACACCAACCCCAGCCTGACCTCTGCCTAAATCATACACCAACCCAACCCCAGCCTGACCTCTGCCTAAATCATACACCAACCCCAGCCTGACCTCTGCCTAAATCATACACCAACCCAACCCCAGCCTGACCTCTGCCTAAATCATACACCAACCCAACCCCAGCCTGACCTCTGCCTAAATCATACACCAACCCAACCCCAGCCTGACCTCTGCCTAAATCATACACCAACCCCAGCCTGACCTCTGCCTAAATCATACACCATCCCAACCCCAGCCTGACCTCTGCCTAAATCATACACCAACCCCAGCCTGACCTCTGCCTAAATCATACACCAACCCCAGCCTGACCTCTGCCTAAATCATACACCAACCCAACCTGACCTCTGCCTAAATCATACACCAACCCAACCCCAGCCTGACCTCTGCCTAAGTCATACACCAACCCAACCCCAGCCTGACCTCTGTCTAAATCATACACCAACCCCAGCCTGACCTCTGCCTAAATCATACACCAACCCAACCCCAGCCTGACCTCTGCCTAAATCATACACCAACCCAACCCCAGCCTGACCTCTGCCTAAATCATACACCAACCCCAGCCTGACCTCTGCCTAAATCATACACCAACCCAACCCCAGCCTGACCTCTGCCTAAATCATACACCAACCCAACCCCAACCTGACCTCTGCCTAAATCATACACCAACCCCAGCCTGACCTCTGCCTAAATCATACACCAACCCAACCCCAGCCTGACCTCTGCCTAAATCATACACCAACCCCAACCCCAGCCTGACCTCTGCCTAAATCATACACCAACCCCAGCCTGACCTCTGCCTAAATCATACACCAACCCCAGCCTGACCTCTGCCTAAATCATACACCAACCCCAGCCTGACCTCTGCCTAAATCATACACCAACCCCAGCCTGACCTCTGCCTAAATCATACACCAACCCCAGCCTGACCTCTGCCTAAATCATACACCAACCCCAGCCTGACCTCTGCCTAAATCATACACCAACCCCAGCCTGACCTCTGCCTAAATCATACACCAACCCCAGCCTGACCTCTGCCTAAATCATACACCAACCCAACCCCAGCCTGACCTCTGCCTAAATCATACACCAACCCCAGCCTGACCTCTGCCTAAATCATACACCAACCCCAGCCTGACCTCTGCCTAAATCATACACCAACCCCAGCCTGACCTCTGCCTAAATCATACACCAACCCCAACCTGACCTCTGCCTAAATCATACACCAACCCCAACCTGACCTCTGCCTAAATCATACACCAACCCAACCCCAGCCTGACCTCTGCCTAAATCATACACCAACCCCAACCTGACCTCTGCCTAAATCATACACCAACCCCAACCTGACCTCTGCCTAAATCATACACCAACCCAACCTGACCTCTGCCTAAATCATACACCAACCCCAGCCTGACCTCTGCCTAAATCATACACCAACCCCACCCCAGCCTGACCTCTGCCTAAATCATACACCAACCCAACCCCAGCCTGACCTCTGCCTAAATCATACAGCAATCACTGTTACACAGCAGGTCATGCAGTTAGGCTCCATCCTATATGAGCAGGGCTCTGGGTTGAGCGTCATTATTAGGGACAGAGCAGAGAGAAGACGTTGTGTTACCTGGGAGCAGCTTCCTGTTAGTGTCAGTATCAGGTGAGGATGGGCGGAGGCGAGAGACGAGGGCGGGAGGCAGGACGGGACACAACAAGCCGAATTCCTTTACTCCAGATAAGAAATTCCTTCTGCCGTCACAACTCGTCTCCATGATGGACCCGGATCTGCAGACGCGCCTCGTCCTCAGAAACACAGAATCATAGAGGGAGGCAATGAAAAAAATAGATTTTATTCCATATCACAAAATTAATCCCTGCACATAACCACCACACAACTAAAGTCCCTTAAAGACACATAATTAGACAATACATATAAGACAAACCAACATAAAAGTGTGTAGGAGATGGGGAGATACTGGCACATAAATATCAATCATCTATATTAATCAGTAATGTATAATAATAATAATAATATTTATATATATATATATATATATATATATATATATATATATACACACCGGTATATATATATATATATATATATATATATATATATATATATATATTGCCATCTATACATAAAACACATAATTAGACAATACATATCAGACAAACCAACATGGAAGTGTGTAGGAGATGGGGAGATACTGGCACATCAATATCTATATTAATCAGTAATATATAATAATAATAAATATAATATATATATATATATATATATATATATATATATATATATATATATATATATATTAATAATAATAATAATAATATAAATTGCCATCTATACATAAAACACATAATTAGACAATACATATAAGACAAACCAACATGGAAGTGTGTAGGAGATGGGGAGAGCACTGGCACATCAATATCAATCAGCATCTATATTAATCAGTAATATATAATAATAATAATAATAATAATAATAATAATATAAATCAGCATCTATATATAAAAAACAGAAACACAAGTGATCTAACCAGTGCAAATAATGTGCAAATCCTGCCTATGATCCGGATCCTATATCACATATGTGGGATATTGGGGGCGAACGGAAGTGACACAGACAACAGTTCTCTCGCGGCAAAGCAGGTTTATTGCAGAAAAATGAAAGTATTCAAATGAAATAATCCTTCTCCATTCATAGGTTGCAGCGTCAATGCAGAAAATCAAAACAAATGGCTACATCACCAAATAAAGGTAAATCCAGGGCTGGAGATTCCAGCAAGCTGTGGGTCAAAGGTAAGTCCAATCCAGATTGCAGGGCAAACCAGCCCGCCGCTTCTCACCCCCAACGGTCCAAGAGTGGGGCGCAGAAGCCAAGTCCTCCGGATTAATAGTCCAGTGTTGTTATTCATACAACATGCAGTTCAGCCTGAGCTCCCTCCATCAGGCTGGTCCAAGACCACTGACTGGCTCAGTGGCAGCCTTTTATTCAGGCTCCTTCCTGAAATCACTCTGACCAGGTGTGCAAGGCCTGAGATCAGAAGAAACCTAGGAGTGGGGAATGTGACCAGGGTTCTGAAATCCTGGCATGGATTGTGCTCTATACAGCACTGTAGGGGAAAAATATACTCCATCCAGGACTTCTCCACACACTTTACCACACATAACTATAAAAGTGCAAATCCTGCCTATGATCCGGATCCTATATCACATAACTATAAAGTGCAAATCCTGCCTATGATCCGGATCCTATATCACATAACTATAAAGTGCAAATCCTGCCTATGATCCGGATCCTATATCACATAACTATAAAGTGCAAATCCTGCCTATGATCCGGATCCTATATCACATAACTATAAAGTGCAAATCCTGCCTATGATCCGGATCCTATATCACATAACTATAAAGTGCAAATCCTGCCTATGATCCGGATCCTATATCCAATAACTATAAAGTGCAAATCCTGCCTATGATCCGGATCCTATATCAAATAACTATAAAGTGCAAATCCTGCCTATGATCCGGATCCTATATCACATAACTATAAAGTGCAAATCCTGCCTATGATCCGGATCCTATATCACATAACTATAAAGTGCAAATCCTGCCTATGATCCGGATCCTATATCAAATAACTATAAAGTGCAAATCCTGCCTATGATCCGGATCCTACATCACATAACTATAAAGAGCAAATCCTGCCTATGATCCGGATCCTATATCACATAACTATAAAGTGCAAATCCTGCCTATGATCCGGATCCTATATCACATAACTATAAAGTGCAAATCCTGCCTATGATCCGGATCCTATATCACATAACTATAAAGTGCAAATCCTGCCTATGATCCAGATCCTATATCACATAACTATAAAGTGCAAATCCTGCCTATGATCCGGATCCTATATCACATAACTATAAAGTGCAAATCCTGCCTATGATCCGGATCCTATATCAAATAACTATAAAGTGCAAATCCTGCCTATGATCCGGATCCTATATCACATAACTATAAAGTGCAAATCCTGCCTATGATCCGGATCCTATATCACATAACTATAAAGTGCAAATCCTGCCTATGATCCGGATCCTATATCACATAACTATAAAGTGCAAATCCTGCCTATGATCCGGATCCTATATCAAATAACTATAAAGTGCAAATCCTGCCTATGATCCGGATCCTATATCACATAACTATAAAGTGCAAATCCTGCCTATGATCCGGATCCTATATCACATAACTATAAAGTGCAAATCCTGCCTATGATCCGGATTCTATATCACATAACTATAAAGTGCAAATCCTGCCTATGATCCGGATCCTATATCACATAACTATAAAGTGCAAATCCTGCCTATGATCCGGATCCTATATCAAATAACTATAAAGTGCAAATCCTGCCTATGATTCGGATTCTATATCACATAACTATAAAGTGCAAATCCTGCCTATGATCCGGATCCTATATCACATAACTATAAAGTGCAAATCTTGCCTATGATCCGGATCCTATATCACATAACTATAAAGTGCAAATCCTGCCTATGATCCGGATCCTATATCACATAACTATAAAGTGCAAATCCTGCCTATGATCCGGATCCTATATCAAATAACTATAAAGTGCAAATCCTGCCTATGATCCGGATCCTATATCACATAACTATAAAGTGCAAATCCTGCCTATGATCCGGATCCTATATCAAATAACTATAAAGTGCAAATCCTGCCTATGATCCGGATCCTATATCACATAACTATAAAGTGCAAATCCTGCCTATGATCTGGATTCTATATCAAATAACTATAAAGTGCAAATCCTGCCTATGATCCGGATCCTATATCCAATAACTATAAAGTGCAAATCCTGCCTATGATCCGGATCCTATATCAAATAACTATAAAGTGCAAATCCTGCCTATGATCCGGATCCTATATCAAATAACTATAAAGTGCAAATCCTGCCTATGATCCGGATCCTATATCACATAACTATAAAGTGCAAATCCTGCCTATGATCCGGATCCTATATCACATAACTATAAAGTGCAAATCCTGCCTATGATCCGGATCCTATATCACATAACTATAAAGTGCAAATCCTGCCTATGATCCGGATCCTATATCAAATAACTATAAAGTGCAAATCCTGCCTATGATCCGGATCCTATATCACATAACTATAAAGTGCAAATCCTGCCTATGATCCGGATCCTATATCACATAACTATAAAGTGCAAATCCTGCCTATGATCCGGATCCTATATCACATAACTATAAAGTGCAAATCCTGCCTATGATCCGGATCCTATATCACATAACTATAAAGTGCAAATCCTGCCTATGATCCGGATCCTATATCACATAACTATAAAGTGCAAATCCTGCCTATGATCTGGATTCTATATCAAATAACTATAAAGTGCAAATCCTGCCTATGATCCGGATCCTATATCACATAACTATAAAGTGCAAATCCTGCCTATGATCCGGATCCTATATCACATAACTATAAAGTGCAAATCCTGCCTATGATCTGGATTCTATATCAAATAACTATAAAGTGCAAATCCTGCCTATGATCCGGATCCTATATCACATAACTATAATGTGCAAATCCTGCCTATGATCCGGATCCTATATCAAATAACTATAATGTGCAAATCCTGGTTATGATCTGGATTCTATATCAAATAACTATAAAGTGCCACCAATCAATAGATACAAATAAAATGTGTAATCAGAAACAGAACTTACATGATTATCCAGTAACTAAATACCCTATAAGAAATATAAATGACCACAAAATACCTCACCAATGTAGATTTTAATATCAATCAACCATTAAATACCAAATACTGCGCAAAAATATACTCAAGGTATCACAGGTAAAGGGTCTCCCCACGCATTCCGTGGGTGTATCCCCCACTTCATCAGGCTTCATCAATGCCGGCCGCCATTGTTTCCTGACATCAGAGAGTAATGAAGGTTACATACCGCGGAGAATCAGCTTTAGGTCAGCATTAGGAATATGAAGAAGAGGCCCAGCAACTGGAAATAAATGAAATACTAAATGTAATACAAATATATTGTCAGACATGTTCAGAAACTGTCATGACCATGTGATCAGAAGAACACAGATGTAACATATCTGCAAGAGCATTCAGTCTCACACTCAGCCTGGCCTGGAAATAATGAGCAATCCCATAATCCCCTCTGACTATTGTCTTATTGTCCTATTCTCGGTGCTGGGGTCAGATCACTACATTAAAGCCTTACACTAGGGCCTAGGCCCCATCACACGGCCCGGCCTTTCTGTAGGTCCCATCACACGGCCCGGCTTTCCTGTAGGCCCCATCACACGGCCCGGCTTTCCTGTAGGCCCCTTCACACGGCCCGGCTTTCCTGTAGGCCCCTTCACACGGCCCGGCCTTCCTGTAGGCCCCATCACGCGGCCCGGCCTTCCTGTAGGCCCCATCACGCGGCCCGGCTTTCCTGTAGGCCCCATCACGCGGCCCGGCCTTCCTGTAGTCCCCATCACGCGGCCCGGCCTTCCTGTAGGCCCCATCACGCGGCCCGGCCTTCCTGTAGGCCCCATCACGCGGCCCGGCCTTCCTGTAGGCCCCATCACACGGCCCGGCCTTCCTGTAGGTCCCATGGGGCCTACAGGAAGGCGGGGGGCCGCGTGATGGGGCCTAGTGCAAGGCGGGGGGCCGCGTGATGGGGCCTAGTGCAAGGCGGGGGGCCGCGTGATGGGGCCTAGTGCAAGGCGGGGGGCCGCGTGATGGGGCCTAGTGCAAGGCGGGGGGCCGCGTGATGGGGCCTAGTGCAAGGCGGGGGGCCGCGTGATGGGGCCTAGTGCAAGGCAGGGGGCCGCGTGATGGGGCCTCCATTGTTTCCTGACATCAGAGAGACAGGCAGAGTAATGAAGGTTACATACCGCGGAGAATCAGCTTTAGGTCAGCATTAGGAATATGAAGAAGAGGCCCAGCAACTGGAAATAAATGAAATACTAAATGTAATACAAATATATTGTCAGACATGTTCAGAAACTGTCATGTTACATCTGTGTTCTTCTGATCACATGGTCATATCTGCAAGAGCATTCAGTCTCACACTCAGCCTGGCCGGGAAATAATGAGCAATCCCATAATCCCCTCTGACTATTGTCTTATTGTCCTATTCTCGGTGCTGGGGTCAGATCACTACATTAAAGCCTTACACTAGGACCTAGGCCCCATCACACGGCCCGGCCTTTCTGTAGGTCCCATCACACGGCCCGGCTTTCCTGTAGGCCCCATCACACGGCCCGGCCTTTCTGTAGGTCCCATCACACGGCCGGCTTTCCTGTAGGCCCCATCACACGGCCCGGCCTTTCTGTAGGTCCCATCACACGGCCCGGCTTTCCTGTAGGCCCCATCACACGGCCCGGCTTTCCTGTAGGCCCCTTCACACGGCCCGGCCTTCCTGTAGGCCCCATCACGCGGCCCGGCCTTCCTGTAGTCCCCATCACGCGGCCCGGCCTTCCTGTAGGCCCCATCACGCGGCCCGGCCTTCCTGTAGTCCCCATCACGCGGCCCGGCCTTCCTGTAGGCCCCATCACGCGGCCCGGCCTTCCTGTAGTCCCCATCACGCGGCCCGGCCAGGGCGCGTGATGGGGGGCCTAGTGCAAGGCCGGGGGGCCGATTGACGGGGCCAAGTGCAAGGCCGGGGGGCCGATTGACGGGGCCTACAGGAAGGCCGGGGGGGGGGGGCGATTGACGGGGCCTACAGGAAGGCGGGGGCCATGTGACGGGGCCTACAGGAAGGCGGGGGCCGTGTGACGGGGCCTACAGGAAGGCGGGGGCCGTGTGACGGGGCCTACAGGAAGGCGGGGGCCGTGTGACGGGGCCTACAGGAAGGTCGGGCCGTGTGACGGGAACTACAGGAAGGTCGGGCCGTGTGACGGGGACTACAGGAAGGTCGGGCCGTGTGACGGGGACTACAGGAAGGTCGGCCCGTGTGATGGGGGGCCTAGTGCAAGGCCGGGGGGGGGCCGATTGACGGGGCCAAGTGCAAGGCCGGGGGGCCGATTGACGGGGCCTACAGGAAGGCCGGGGGGGGCGATTGACGGGGCCTACAGGAAGGCGGGGGCCATGTGACGGGGCCTACAGGAAGGCGGGGGCCATGTGACGGGGCCTACAGGAAGGCGGGGGCCGTGTGACGGGGCCTACAGGAAGGTCGGGCCGTGTGACGGGGACTACAGGAAGGTCGGGCCGTGTGACGGGGACTACAGGAAGGTCGGGCCGTGTGACGGGGACTACAGGAAGGTCGGGCCGTGTGACGGGGACTACAGGAAGGTCGGGCCGTGTGATGGGGACTACAGGAAGGTCGGGCCGTGTGATGGGGACTACAGGAAGGTCGGGCCGTGTGACGGGGCCTACAGGAAGGCGGGGGCCGTGTGACGGGGCCTACAGGAAGGTCGGGCCGTGTGACGGGGACTACAGGAAGGTCAGGCCATGTGACGGGGCCTACAGGAAGGCGGGGGCCGTGTGACGGGGACTACAGGAAGGTCGGGCCGTGTGATGGGGCCTACAGGAAGGTCGGGCCGTGTGATGGGGCCTACAGGAAGGTCGGGCCGTGTGATGGGGACTACAGGAAGGTCGGGCCGTGTGATGGGGACTACAGGAAGGTCGGGCCGTGTGATGGGGACTACAGGAAGGTCGGGCCGTGTGATGGGGACTACAGGAAGGTCGGGCCGTGTGATGGGGACTACAGGAAGGTCGGGCCGTGTGATGGGGACTACAGGAAGGTCGGCCCGTGTGATGGGGGGCCTAGTGCAAGGCCGGGGGGGGGCCGATTGACGGGGCCAAGTGCAAGGCCGGGGGGCCGATTGACGGGGCCTACAGGAAGGCGGGGGCCATGTGACGGGGCCTACAGGAAGGCGGGGGCCATGTGACGGGGCCTACAGGAAGGCGGGGGCCATGTGACGGGGCCTACAGGAAGGCGGGGGCCGTGTGACGGGGCCTACAGGAAGGTCGGGCCGTGTGACGGGGCCTACAGGAAGGTCGGGCCGTGTGACGGGGACTACAGGAAGGTCGGGCCGTGTGACGGGGACTACAGGAAGGTCGGGCCGTGTGACGGGGACTACAGGAAGGTCGGGCCGTGTGACGGGGACTACAGGAAGGTCGGGCCGTGTGATGGGGACTACAGGAAGGTCGGGCCGTGTGATGGGGCCTACAGGAAGGTCGGGCCGTGTGACGGGGCCTACAGGAAGGCGGGGGCCGTGTGACGGGGACTACAGGAAGGTCAGGCCATGTGACGGGGCCTACAGGAAGGCGGGGGCCGTGTGACGGGGACTACAGGAAGGTCGGGCCGTGTGATGGGGCCTACAGGAAGGTCGGGCCGTGTGATGGGGCCTACAGGAAGGTCGGGCCGTGTGATGGGGACTACAGGAAGGTCGGGCCGTGTGATGGGGACTACAGGAAGGTCGGGCCGTGTGATGGGGACTACAGGAAGGTCGGGCCGTGTGATGGGGACTACAGGAAGGTCGGGCCGTGTGATGGGGACTACAGGAAGGTCGGGCCGTGTGATGGGGACTACAGGAAGGTCGGGCCGTGTGATGGGGCCTACAGGAAGGTTCGGCCGTGTGATGGGGCCTACAGGAAGGTTGGGCCGTGTGATGGGGACTACAGGAAGGTTGGGCCGTGTGATGGGGCCTACAGGAAGGTTGGGCCGTGTGATGGGGCCTACAGGAAGGTTGGGCCGTGTGATGGGGACTACAGGAAGGCGGGCTGTGTGATGGGGCCTACAGGAAGGTCGGGCTGTGTGATGGGGCCTACAGGAAGGTTGGGCCGTGTGATGGGGACTACAGGAAGGTTGGGCCGTGTGATGGGGCCTACAGGAAGGTCGGGCTGTGTGATGGGGCCTACAGGAAGGCGGGCTGTGTGATGGGGCCTACAGGAAGGTCGGGCTGTGTGATGGGGCCTACAGGAAGGTCGGGCTGTGTGATGGGGCCTACAGGAAGGTCGGGCTGTGTGATAGGGCCTACAGGAAGGTCGGGCCGTGTGATGGGGCCTACAGGAAGGCGGGCCGTGTGATGGGCCCTACAGGAAGGTCGGGCTGTGTGATGGGAACTACAGGAAGGTTGGGCCGTGTGATGGGGCCTACAGGAAGGTTGGGCCGTGTGATGGGGACTACAGGAAGGTTGGGCCGTGTGATGGGGCCTACAGGAAGGCGGGCTGTGTGATGGGGACTACAGGAAGGTCGGGCCCTGTGATGGGGCCTACAGGAAGGTCGGGCCGTGTGATGGGGCCTACAGGAAGGTCGGGCCGTGTGATGGGGCCTACAGGAAGGTTGGGCCGTGTGATGGGGACTACAGAAAGGTTGGGCCGTGTGATGGGGACTACAGGAAGGCGGGCTGTGTGATGGGGCCTACAGGAAGGTCGGCCTGTGTGATGGGGCCTACAGGAAGGTCGGGCTGTGTGATGGGGCCTACAGGAAGGTCGGGCTGTGTGATGGGGCCTACAGGAAGGTCGGGCTGTGTGATGGGGCCTACAGGAAGGTCGGGCCGTGTGATGGGGACTACAGGAAGGCGGGCCGTGTGATGGGGCCTACAGGAAGGCGGGCTGTGTGATGGGCCCTACAGGAAGGTCGGGCTGTGTGATGGGGACTACAGGAAGGTTGGGCCGTGTGATGGGGCCTACAGGAAGGTTGGGCCGTGTGATGGGGACTACAGGAAGGTTGGGCCGTGTGATGGGGCCTACAGGAAGGTTGGGCCGTGTGATGGGGACTACAGGAAGGCAGGCTGTGTGATGGGGCCTACAGGAAGGTCGGGCTGTGTGATGGGGCCTACAGGAAGGTCGGGCCGTGTGATGGGGACTACAGGAAGGCGGGCCGTGTGATGGGGCCTACAGGAAAGTCGGGCTGTGTGATGGGGCCTACAGGAAAGTCGGGCTGTGTGATGGGGCCTACAGGAAGGTCGGGCCGTGTGATGGGGACTACAGGAAGGCAGGCTGTGTGATGGGGCCTACAGGAAGGTCGGGCTGTGTGATGGGGCCTACAGGAAGGTCGGGCCGTGTGATGGGGACTACAGGAAGGCAGGCTGTGTGATGGGGCCTAAAGGAAGGTCGGGCTGTGTGATGGGGCCTACAGGAAGGCGGGCTGTGTGATGGGCCCTACAGGAAGGTTGGGCTGTGTGATGGGGACTACAGGAAGGCGGGCTGTGTGATGGGCCCTACAGGAAGGTTGGGCTGTGTGATGGGGCCTACAGGAAGGTCGGGCTGTGTGATGGGGCCTACAGGAAGGTCGGGCTGTGTGATGGGGCCTACAGGAAGGTCGGGCTGTGTGATGGGGCCTACAGGAAGGTCGGGCCGTGTGATGGGGACTACAGGAAGGCGGGCCGTGTGATGGGGCCTACAGGAAGGCGGGCTGTGTGATGGGCCCTACAGGAAGGTCGGGCTGTGTGATGGGGACTACAGGAAGGTTGGGCTGTGTGATGGGGCCTACAGGAAGGTTGGGCCGTGTGATGGGGACTACAGGAAGGTTGGGCCGTGTGATGGGGCCTACAGGAAGGTCGGGCTGTGTGATGGGGCCTACAGGAAGGTCGGGCTGTGTGATGGGGCCTACAGGAAGGTCGGGCCGTGTGATGGGGACTACAGGAAGGCGGGCCGTGTGATGGGGCCTACAGGAAGGCGGGCTGTGTGATGGGGACTACAGGAAGGTTGGGCTGTGTGATGGGGCCTACAGGAAGGTTGGGCCGTGTGATGGGGACTACAGGAAGGTTGGGCCGTGTGATGGGGACTACAGGAAGGCAGGCTGTGTGATGGGCCCTACAGGAAGGTCGGGCCGTGTGATGGGGACTACAGGAAGGTCGGGCCGTGTGATGGGGACTACAGGAAGGCAGGCTGTGTGATGGGGCCTACAGGAAGGTCGGGCCGTGTGATGGGGCCTACAGGAAGGTCGGGCCGTGTGATGGGGACTACAGGAAGGCAGGCTGTGTGATGGGGCCTACAGGAAGGTCGGGCTGTGTGATGGGGCCTACAGGAAGGTCGGGCCGTGTGATGGGGACTACAGGAAGGTCGGGCTGTGTGATAGGGCCTACAGGAAGGTCGGGCCGTGTGATGGGGCCTACAGGAAGGCGGGCCGTGTGATGGGCCCTACAGGAAGGTCGGGCTGTGTGATGGGAACTACAGGAAGGTTGGGCCGTGTGATGGGGCCTACAGGAAGGTTGGGCCGTGTGATGGGGACTACAGGAAGGTTGGGCCGTGTGATGGGGCCTACAGGAAGGCGGGCTGTGTGATGGGGACTACAGGAAGGTCGGGCCCTGTGATGGGGCCTACAGGAAGGTCGGGCCGTGTGATGGGGCCTACAGGAAGGTCGGGCCGTGTGATGGGGCCTACAGGAAGGTTGGGCCGTGTGATGGGGACTACAGAAAGGTTGGGCCGTGTGATGGGGACTACAGGAAGGTTGGGCCGTGTGATGGGGACTACAGGAAGGCGGGCTGTGTGATGGGGCCTACAGGAAGGTCGGGCTGTGTGATGGGGCCTACAGGAAGGTTGGGCCGTGTGATGGGGACTACAGGAAGGTTGGGCCGTGTGATGGGGCCTACAGGAAGGTTGGGCCGTGTGATGGGGCCTACAGGAAGGCGGGCTGTGTGATGGGGCCTACAGGAAGGTCGGGCTGTGTGATGGGGCCTACAGGAAGGTCGGGCTGTGTGATGGGGCCTACAGGAAGGTCGGGCTGTGTGATGGGGCCTACAGGAAGGTCGGGCTGTGTGATGGGGCCTACAGGAAGGTCGGGCCGTGTGATGGGGACTACAGGAAGGCGGGCCGTGTGATGGGGCCTACAGGAAGGCGGGCTGTGTGATGGGCCCTACAGGAAGGTCGGGCTGTGTGATGGGGACTACAGGAAGGTTGGGCCGTGTGATGGGGCCTACAGGAAGGTTGGGCCGTGTGATGGGGACTACAGGAAGGTTGGGCCGTGTGATGGGGCCTACAGGAAGGTTGGGCCGTGTGATGGGGACTACAGGAAGGCAGGCTGTGTGATGGGGCCTACAGGAAGGTCGGGCTGTGTGATGGGGCCTACAGGAAGGTCGGGCCGTGTGATGGGGACTACAGGAAGGCGGGCCGTGTGATGGGGCCTACAGGAAAGTCGGGCTGTGTGATGGGGCCTACAGGAAAGTCGGGCTGTGTGATGGGGCCTACAGGAAGGTCGGGCCGTGTGATGGGGACTACAGGAAGGCAGGCTGTGTGATGGGGCCTACAGGAAGGTCGGGCTGTGTGATGGGGCCTACAGGAAGGTCGGGCCGTGTGATGGGGACTACAGGAAGGCAGGCTGTGTGATGGGGCCTAAAGGAAGGTCGGGCTGTGTGATGGGGCCTACAGGAAGGCGGGCTGTGTGATGGGCCCTACCGGAAGGTTGGGCTGTGTGATGGGGACTACAGGAAGGCGGGCTGTGTGATGGGCCCTACAGGAAGGTTGGGCTGTGTGATGGGGCCTACAGGAAGGTCGGGCTGTGTGATGGGGCCTACAGGAAGGTCGGGCTGTGTGATGGGGCCTACAGGAAGGTCGGGCTGTGTGATGGGGCCTACAGGAAGGTCGGGCCGTGTGATGGGGACTACAGGAAGGCGGGCCGTGTGATGGGGCCTACAGGAAGGCGGGCTGTGTGATGGGCCCTACAGGAAGGTCGGGCTGTGTGATGGGGACTACAGGAAGGTTGGGCTGTGTGATGGGGCCTACAGGAAGGTTGGGCCGTGTGATGGGGACTACAGGAAGGTTGGGCCGTGTGATGGGGCCTACAGGAAGGTCGGGCTGTGTGATGGGGCCTACAGGAAGGTCGGGCTGTGTGATGGGGCCTACAGGAAGGTCGGGCCGTGTGATGGGGACTACAGGAAGGCGGGCCGTGTGATGGGGCCTACAGGAAGGCGGGCTGTGTGATGGGCCCTACAGGAAGGTCGGGCTGTGTGATGGGGACTACAGGAAGGTTGGGCTGTGTGATGGGGCCTACAGGAAGGTTGGGCCGTGTGATGGGGACTACAGGAAGGTTGGGCCGTGTGATGGGGACTACAGGAAGGCAGGCTGTGTGATGGGCCCTACAGGAAGGTCGGGCCGTGTGATGGGGACTACAGGAAGGTCGGGCCGTGTGATGGGGACTACAGGAAGGCAGGCTGTGTGATGGGGCCTACAGGAAGGTCGGGCTGTGTGATGGGGCCTACAGGAAGGTCGGGCCGTGTGATGGGGACTACAGGAAGGCAGGCTGTGTGATGGGGCCTACAGGAAGGTCGGGCTGTGTGATGGGGCCTACAGGAAGGTCGGGCCGTGTGATGGGGACTACAGGAAGGCGGGCCGTGTGATGGGGCCTACAGGAAGGTCGGGCTGTGTGATGGGGCCTACAGGAAGGTCGGGCCGTGTGATGGGGACTACAGGAAGGCAGGCTGTGTGATGGGGCCTACAGGAAGGTTGGGCCGTGTGATGGGGCCTACAGGAAGGTCGGGCCGTGTGATGGGGACTACAGGAAGGCGGGCCGTGTGATGGGGCCTACAGGAAGGTCGGGCTGTGTGATGGGGCCTACAGGAAGGTCGGGCTGTGTGATGGGGCCTACAGGAAGGTCGGGCCGTGTGATGGGGACTACAGGAAGGCAGGCTGTGTGATGGGGCCTACAGGAAGGTCGGGCTGTGTGATGGGGCCTACAGGAAGGTCGGGCCGTGTGATGGGGACTACAGGAAGGCAGGCTGTGTGATGGGGCCTACAAGAAGGTCGGGCTGTGTGATGGGGCCTACAGGAAGGCGGGCTGTGTGATGGGCCCTACAGGAAGGTTGGGCTGTGTGATGGGGACTACAGGAAGGCCGGGCTGTGTGGCCTAAGCTGGCGCGCCATGCTATTGGGTGAGACTGCTCCTGTCATAGGAAGTAGGAATGATCTGACTCGTGCAGGGGGCGGAGCCACAAGCATGACTGTGCTAAGCTGGGTGAAGCACAGGAAGTCGATGAGAGGGGGCGTGTGTTTAATTCTTAGGTGGTGTTCACCTTTAAGGGTGTGGCTGGGGGCGTGGCTTAATTGCAAATATTTTCACCCCCGCCCCCCCCTTGCTATTTCGGGAGGTAGGTATATGTAGGTATGTGGTTCTATGGAGCCTCCCCACCTCCCAGGTAGAGAAGCATCTCACAGCACAGACTAACATTAAAGCGGACCAAAACCCAGCGATTTCTCTTACCTTGGCTTTGGTTACACTCCCATGGTGCAAGTGCGGGCTCTCGTCCAATCAGAAATCAGTTCCAGGAATATTCCCGCCTATCTGGGTGGAGCGATTAGCAGGTGCGCGCCCAGCCCTTTAGATATGCAGGGGGGTGCGCACGTCAACTAGAGGAGGAGGTCACTGCACATGCTCTGTGGGGTAAGTATATGGGTGATGTCACTATGCGGGGTATCCACAAGGGAAAGCTGTAACATGCCCCTGGAGGCATTAAGGAGGGACCACATCTCTGCTGGGTTAGGAGTCTAGGGCAGGTCTTAGGAACATCCCAATTAGTGAGATGTGAAAAATACAATTCTGTGAAATACTCACCTGTAGAATTGGTATTATACGCATACAGTACGTCCTGCTCCAGATATAATCCTTACACATGGCTCAGTCCATTTGCTGAATAGGGGGATCTGCTGGGTTGTATTTAGTGAGCTGCTTCATTTAGCCCTCAGGCTGACACTGTAATTAGTGGTAACGGCTGTGCGTGTGTGAGGTGAGACCAGGTGACTCAAATGTGTAAAATCTATACAAAATAAACTAAACTGACTGAAATTCTTCTTTGAATAACTGTGCAGGAACATCTAAAGGTATTAAAGTGGAACAAAACCCCATTCTAAATCAGGATGCCCACTGAGTGAAATGACCCCTGGATAACCACAGATCCCCCCATTTTTCTGGCGCGCTCACGCAGATAGTCATTTAGACAGGCCGGGCGGCCAGGAAGGTTACTGCTCAGGCTCCGCATCTGCGTGCAAACAGAGCTGATTGGATGAGAGCCCGCGCATGCGCTGTGGGACAGGGAAAGGTACGTTTTCACAGGCGGACTTGGGGATTTCACATATCAGGGCATCCCAAGTCAGGATGCCCCTAGGGGCACAAAACTCCAGATAGTGAAAATCCTGGGTTGGACTTTGCTCAAAACACACAAAGCTGAAAGAAAGATCATATGGAAAAATGAAAAATAAGAATATGAAAGAGAAAATGGTAAACTGAAAGATTCTGCAGCAGAGCCAACATGAAGGGAAAACTGTCAAAATCAGCTAAATGACTTCTAGAGCTTTTCTCTCTGTTTTAGATATATAAGTTCTGGCCAGGCAATATTGCAATGTTGTTATCTTATGCTGGACTGGCTGCCAGCACTGAACAGCTGATACTTTGATACATTGTTTACCCCTCTCCTCAGCGTGGAACTGATACATTTGTATCTCCCTCTCCTCAGCATGGAACAGGCCAGAGTGTCGGCTCCCGACACTGACAAGACATAAACATGAGCTATTAGACTCCAGCTGTTCAACAGACACATTTTTTTCTACATTTGTAATTCTTACTCCAACACTTACCTACATTCAAAGTACCATTTAAATATAAGTCACCAAGAAAAATTCCAATACTGCTCCTTTAAATAATGATCATAAAACACCACCTTGGACAAAAGGGTCCGGCGTAAGGCGGAATACCACCACGTCATGGTGTGTGTATATATATATATATATATATATATATATATATAACGAGCGAAGGCTAAGTAAGCAGATCCACCTTCTCAGGCACATGTCTGACTGAAGCAAGAGCCCCCGGAGAAGCGACTTGGACTACAAAACAGCTCAGACAGCATCCAGAATAAGTCCCAAGGGACCAATCCGCAGGGCAAACAGAATGAAAATTGATCCCAACAGGGACCATAGAACTACTAGGGAGATGCCCCTGAGCAATCCCCAAGAGAACTCCTAACAAGGAAGACTGAACCAGACTTCTACAGGAAGGCCGACAGGACAGAACCTGAACCTTCAGAGTACCTAGATGGGGAGCCAACCCCAACCTATGCAACTCAAGAACCCTGGGAACCGAGAACGTCCAACAGGGGAGAGACCAAGACTCATGCCAATCAATATGGGTACCCAATAACCCACAATAGACGGAGGGAGAGGAAGCCAAGGAAGCTTGCTCCTAGCCCCCCATATACCAGGTCACCCAGGAGATAAGCCCGTCTCCAAAGGGTGAATGAATCAGCTGTCAAGCCCCAGACTAGAGTCTGTATATTGGGATGACAAAAGGGGCCTGACAAGGGCAGAACCGCACTCATGAGAGAGCGTACAGGTCAGCTGACCTCAGCAGAAGCAACTGCGAACCACAGTTCCCTAGGCCACCCAGGGGCCATCAATCTCACGGGTCTCTTTATCAGCACGACCGTGCGCAGAACCCCACATAGCAGGGTGAATGAAGAGAAGGCATATAAAATAGAAAGTCTATGCATAAATTTACTAAGCCCCCATGACCAGAGTCAGAATATTCTGGGACAGTAAAAACAAGGGCGGAGCCCCTGTGGTATAAGCGAGACCCAACAGAGCCACCCTAGTTGGCTCTCAGAGCGACACCAGGATAGCATAACCTGCCGCTGAAAGGCATCCATTGGAGCGAATACCGCTGAGAAGCAGGGGGCGTAGACCCCCGCCCAAATCAGGATCAGGAACCCTCCAGAGGGATCATCCTGCTTCAAGCTCCAGACCAATAATAAAACAGGCCATTGTCTTCCAACAGGCCAAGAGTCCCCAAATAGACAGGTCCTAAAAGAGGAGAAGTCCAGCCATATAGAGTCCACGGAAGGCTTATTGTTTTAACAAAGCCAGTAGGTAAGATGGACCCTCTAAGTCTAAGGGACCCTACCTAGGAACCACGGGGGGTTTTGGAAGAAATCCCCCCCCCCCGCCAACCTGCGAGACTTGGTACCCAAGGTGACCATTCACAGGAAGATGCAAGCAAAGAAGGGGGTGCCCCCTGACAGGGCCCTTGAATATGATCCGCTCAAGAGGAACCACCTTACCAAGAGGGAATGAGCACAGACCAAGCCCCAGGGGTGCTGGAACCCCATGTAGGATCAATAACCTACTGTGCCGAAGAGCCCAAGGGCTCGGTATATAAGGGACATCATCTGATACGCCACCAACGGGCCCACCAGCTGCAATCCTGCCTGGTGAAAGTAAGATGTCAGCAAAGGGGGACAGAGCCCCCGTAACCAGGAGTCCACTTGTTGCCAAGGAAGAAGGCTCAAGCCTGAACCAAATCCAAGGAATGGAGATAGTGGATAAGGGACCATGAGGGATTGAGGTGACTGAGCACCCAGCCAGTAACTTCCAGGGGACACCGCCGGCCGACCAATCCACTCGGCCTGACGTAGAGATTGGGGAGCAAGGAAAGACGACCCGGTAGGTCCTAACGCAGATGCCCCCCCCAGGCATGTCCGAGACATCCCCCCCATTCGCGCCATGGCGAGTAGCCTGGGAGCGAAAGAGAGGCCACAAACAAGGCCCCAATCCGCAGGGTTGGTCCTGCAACACCGCCTAGTAACGGTCTTGGTTTCCAGCAGACACAGGGGGAACTAAGAAGATCTAGAACTCCACAGGCGGCCGGAAGCCCCCCTTGCACAGGGCGCCTGTGTACCAAGACAGAGATGTCATATAGGGACTACCTGAGTGTAGAATTGCCAAGCCTATCATTGGCCAGCATGGCCCAGACTGCCTCATACTGTTGAGGGAAGGAGGAAGGTTAATATAGAGGCCATAGCCCCATTCTGTTAAGGGCAACCTGTTAGTAAGCCCAAACTCTGTAGGCCTAGTACGGCCTGCACCAATTCCTGAGGGGAAAAAAGGGGCTAGAAGCACCCCGACAACCACTGAGGGGGGCCGTCCAGCAAATGCTATCCTGTGTCCAGGGGAACTACCTCCTGGAACCACCAGAAGGAGAAGATACATTCCTAGATAGGAGTCAGCTGCTGTAGCAGTCCCAGAAGGGCGAGGGCGTCCCTTCATGCTTGGGAAGTCTTGGCAGATTTGGACTTAGTCCTGCCAGAGGGCCCAGGGCGTTGCCTGGCCACCCCGTGGTGGAAATCCACACCGAACACTTGGAAGCACACCTCAGGTTCGTGTTTGACACTAACGTAGGGAGGGGGAGGGGTGTCCCTGCCGAGGAGGCCGGGACGGCCTTCTGCGTAGGGGTGCCTTACCCTTTTTTCCAAAAAGGTCGAGACGGGCCCCAAATAGACGCGGTCCTCTGAAAGGAAGGCCAGTAAGAGCCCTTTTCGTATCATCGTCAGCACCACACTGTCGCAGCCAGACCAGGCGGCGAATAGCTACCACAAGGGCAGAGGTTCTAGCACACATCTTAATGGTGTCATCCAGCGCTGAGAGGATAAACCTTACAAACACATCACAGTCTGAGAGCGCATTAAATACCTCCCAGGGGAGGTCCTCAGGTCGGTGATCAAGTAGTTTTCTAATGAGAGTCCTGGCAGCCACCGCAGTGATGGCCGCGGCACAGACCGGGCGCAGAGCCATCCCTGCACACGAAAAGGCGTGGGAAGCCAGTCTGTCAATGCGCCGGTCCTCAGCATCCCGAATGGTACGATAATGAGGGGGCAGTCATGAAGAGGGGGTTAGTAACCCCTATAATCGGTGCGTCCACCACGGGAGATGCTGACCAAAAGTTAACCACATCAGGAGGGAAAGGGTACTTCCCATCCCAGACCCCTGGAACCCCTTTAAGTTTACAAGACGATTCCCATTCTTTGGATATAAGATTCTGGAAATGCTCCTGTTCGAGGAATTCCAAGCGCGGCGGCGCTGTGTGGAAACTCTCCTCCTTAGGCTTGGGAGCCTCTCCAGGAGGGGAGATATAAAGATCTTTGAGGTTTTGTCTAAGTAGTTCATCAGTGTTACACAGGCCCCAGGAACCGGGGCAGAATCATCATGGCTCCAGGGCATCTCATCCGAGGAGCCCGAATCGGAGAATAGCTCACCTTCATCAGAAGGATCCAGGTCCTGCATAGCAGCAGATTCATCCGTATCATTAGGAACCGGAGAACCAGGAGGCGTCAGGGACCGCTTCTTTCCAGGGCCCATACGCTCCGCCAATCCAGACAGCACCTGCTCAGCCGTAGGCAGCCTGCGCGGCACGACTTGCTGGTCATCCCCGCTCGAGTGAGACTCATCAGGAGTGAGATTTAGATCCGGGGAGACGGGTGTATTAAAGCGAGGTGCAGCCACTGGCAAACCTGATTGCAGGGCCAGTACTTGTTCAGCACACGGTCAGCAGACCCCGTGCTCTGTCAGCATCAGCATGGGGCTGGCCACACACTGTACACAGCCGGTCTTGTCCCCGAGGGAACCCGGGTACATAATTCTAAGATGCCTCCATATGGTGATTATCTGAGCAGTATGCCCGCAGGGATTTACGCAATAGGCAACCCTGGATGCCCCAAGACCCGCTAGTAAGTGGGAGAATTTGTTATGTGGACCCGCTATAAGTCAGAGAAGCCACCGGCGTCTGAAAGACATAATGGAATAAGGGGGGGTGTCAGTGCCATGCGCAGCTCGAATAAAAGAATCATAGGAACAAAACCGCCCCAGAGGGCACTTACATGACCAATGGAGGAGGCGGATTGCAACCATGGGCACGCGCGAAGACCATCAAAATGGCGCCAAGCGAACCTCGAGGGGCGGGCCTGATCTGGCTGTGACATGGGACGCGTCATGCTGAGTCCCCGCCTCCCCCAAAGAGCGTGAAGCTCTAACCAACAAAACGTGAAAAAGTAGTAGTGGGTAGTACGCCCATACATAAAGTTGCTGTAACGCTAGAGACAATGATGCTGCCGACTGGGCACTCATGTAATGAAAGACAAACATGCGCGCAACCATAAGCTTATGTGAAGCAAGGAGCGTGACACTGACACCCAAGTATAATAAAAGATCAAAGGCCTTAAAGTGGACCAACACCCAGGATTTTGACTATCCTGGGTCTTGGTCCACTTCGGTGGGGCACCCCCGATCGGGGTGCCCCGCTGTGTGAAACCCCCCCGAACAACTCACCTCTCCCAGCGCCAACGGACAAGCCGCGGACAAGCGGCTCCTCCGCCGCCGCCTCCCTCTTGACTCAGACGGCCGGCGCGGGCACGTCTAGAGGGGCGCGAAGGAGTTTGGGGGGGTTTCACCCCGCAGGACATCCCGATCTCGGATGTCCCGCGGAGAGGGAGGTGATCGGCCCGGGAATCTTATAGATTCCCGGGCCGATCACCCGTGGGTGTTGGTCCACTTTAAACGTGTTACATTGCACTAGGACTGCCACACATACCCCCCCCCCCTATTTTCCCCCGAGCTACGGGAGGAAGCGAGGGAGAAGCGGACCTGCATCCAGGGATTATCGCTATGAGGGGCACGGGCAACAATGCGGGAGGGGCATCTAATGGAGGCTCACCATCAGCCTAAACCGCCTACCCTATGGTGGGGGATTGCGGTGGAGCGTAGCTCCGTGAGCACACGAGGTGCTGCCTACCTTCACCCGACCAGCACAGCCCAGGCTAGGAGGCATATTCTTAACAAGAAGGACGGGGGGAAATAATACCATTTTGTGAATACTCACCTGTAAAATGGGTATTATAAGTATGTCGCACACCCCACTTCAATCATTAATTATTACACTTGGGTAACTCCACCAGCAGGTGGCGACGTGCAGAGAAGTCAAGAAAAACAAGCCCCTCCTGGTCTATACATTCCTGGCACCTCTCACTCATTCCCCAGTATTCAAACAGCAGTAAAGACAAGGTACCAGGAAAAAAAAACCCTCAAACTGTAAACAGAAACTTCACCCTATAAAGAATCCGGGATACCAAAAGGGCGGGTGAAGTGGGGTGTGCGACATACTTATAATACCCATTTTACAGGTGAGTATTCACAAAATGGTATTATTCTAAGTATGTCACACACCCCAACAAGGCCATAAAGCAAAACTCAAACCACTGCAGCCTGCAGAGCCTTGCGGCCAAACACAGCATCCGCTGAAGCCCGCACATCACCTAGTAAAAACTTAGAAAAAGTGTGAACAGAAGACCAAGTAGCAGCCTTACAAACTTGTTCAACATAGGCCTGGTGCTGAAAAACTCAAGGCAATCCAACAACACGAGTAGAATGAGCAGTGATACGAAAAAAGGGGAAACCTTCCCCTTGGTAGAATAGGCCCCAACAACAGCCTGACGAATCCATTTGCTAATGGAAGGCTTAGCGGGAGCCAAACCCTTCCTAGGCCCAACAGGGCACCAAGAAAAAGACATCAGTCTTACGAAAAAAAGAAGTAAACAAACAGTACTTCACCCAGCGTACCACATCCAAACAGTGCAAACCCTCTCCTTGTCATTCCCAGGCTTAGGACACAAGGAAGGAAGAACAATGTCCTGGTTTAAATGAAAATCCGAGACCACCTTAGAAGGAAGTCCGGTTTGAAGCGGAAAACCACCTTGACCTGATGTCTCTCAAAGTGAAGAGCCTGAACCGACAAGGCTGCCAACTCCGAGACACGCCGAACAGAAGTGATGGCCACCAACAAGGCAACCTTCTGAGTCAGAGTAGGAAGAACAATAACCTGCAAAGGCTCAAAGGAGAAGCCTGAAGAGCAGAGATAACCAAAATCAAATCCCAAACAGGGAGCAAAGGCTTCCTAGGAGGCCGCAGATGCGAACCCCCTGGAAAAAAGTCCAGACCAAAGGATGGAGTGCAAATGACCTAAAAAAGGTAGACAAGGCAGAAACCTGCCCCTTCAAAGTACTCAGCTGAAGACCAGAGTCCAGCCCAGATTAAAGAAATTCCAAAATCCTAGAAACAGAAAAGACCCGACAGGGCAAAGATCTAGCCTCACATCAATCAATATAAGATCCCCAAGCCCTATAATAGATGGAAGAAGAGGATCTCTTCCTGGCACTAATAAGAGTCCGAATGACCGGATCCGAAAGACCCTCCTCCTTTAAGATGGAGGTTTCAGCAGCCAAGCCGTCAAAGCCAGCGTTGGTAAACCGGGGTAACACAGTTGACCCTGAGTGAGAAGATCCGGCCGAAGAGGCAGATCGAACTGATCCACTGCCAGACAAACGAAGACTGCGAACCACACCCGCCTCGGCCACCTTGGAGCCACGAGAATGGCGGGACCTCCTTCCAGAACCAACTTTCGCAGCACCCCGCCTAGCATGGGGATCGGAGGAAACAGATAAAGAAACCCCAGGTCCCTCCAGCTCAGGGCCATGGCATCCGCCGCCAGAGCCAGAGGATCCTGGGAAAGCGACACGAATGTCGGAAGCTTGTGAATGCGACGGAAGGCAAACAGGTCCACCTCCGGCGTCCCCCACCGGAAACAAAATGACCGAAACACCTGGGGGATGGAGAGACCATTCCCCCCGGCGGGAAGAGCACCTGCTCAGAACGTCCGCCTCCACGTTTTCCACTCCTGGAATGTACACTGACAAAATGCAAGGGACATGAGTCTCCGCCCAAACTAGAATCAGACACCCCTCTCTGAGGGCACCCAGACTGCGAGTCCCTCCTTGGTGATTGATGTAAGCAACCGCCGTCCGATAGTCCGATCGAACCTGAACCGGCAGGCCCTGTAAATGCTGCGTCAAGTGAGACAGAACCAACCTGATGGCTCTCAACTCCAGAACATTGATGGGCAAGTGGGCTTCCTGAGGACCCCACCGCCCCCGGAACCGAAAATCCTTCCAGAAACCTCCCCATCCTGACAAACTGGCGTCCGTGGTGACAGTTTCCCAAAGCGGGGACAGAAGTGACCTGCCCTTCAAGAGATTGTCCGAGACCATCCACCACAGTAGAGACTGCCGAACCCGGGGGGACATCCGGAAGTACCGATCCAACGACCGCGGTCGCCGGTCCCAAGACGCCAACAGATGAAACTGAAGCGTCCGCGTGTAAAACTGAGCGAAGGGAACTGCCTCAAAAGAAGCTACCATCAGCCCCACCAGTCTCATCCCTAGACGGATGGACGGGCGAGGATTGGAAAGAAGAAGCTGAGCCAATTCCTGAATCAAAAGAACCTTGGCCTGAGGTAGAAAAACTCTGTGCTGGCAAGAGTCCAAGGACATCCCCAGAAAGGTCACCACCCTGGCCGGAACCAGAGAGTACTTGGGGTAGATGATCACCCAGCCGGACCTCTCCAGAGTGGACACCACCGTGCTGGTGTCCACTTCCGCTTGACTGAAGGAAGGAGCCATGATGAGAAGATCGTCCAGATAAGGCACATTGCGAAGCCCCTGAACTCTGAGAATGGCCATCAAGCCCGCCAGCACCTTGGTGAATACTCTCGGAGCCGAGATAAGGCCGAATGGAAGAACCACAAACTGAAAATGCCGATCCTCCACCACAAAGCGAAGAAACCTCTGGTGAGCTGGAAAGATCGGAATGTGAAGGTATGCATCCTTGATGCCTATGGACGTCATAAAGTCCCCCTGCCGAAGCGAATTGATCACAGACCACAGAGTTTCCATGCGAAACTACCATGGACGGACGAACCTGTTGAGGAACTTCAGATACAGGATGGGGCGAACCGACCCATCCCACTTGGGTACTGTGAAGAGATCGGAATAGTAACCGAGGCCCACTTCCGAGGGCGGCACCGGCCGGATAACCGCCATTCCCAAAAGATTTCTCACCGACGCCAGGAGACCCCGAGCGGCCAAGGATCGGTGGACACCCGTGACCTGAAAAATCTTGAGGGAGGTCGAGACTCGAACTCCAGACTGTAACCGGACGACACCAGCTCCCGGATCCATCTGTCCAGGACCTCACGGACCCAAACCTGGGAGAAGTGTAGCCACGTCCCCTCACCCACACGGGTGAGGGCGCCCCTTCATTGCTGAGCGGGCTTGGCAGCGGGCTTGAGCTCGGCGCCCCAAGAGTGACCGGGGCAGCCACGACCTCTCCCCCGGTTCCAACCTGCGCCCCTGGTAGCGGAAAAGGAGACTCCTATGCCCGCCCTGGCTCCCCGAAAGGAGGGGCTAAAAGAAGCTGCTCCCCGAAAGGAACAACGCGGCTTCTTGTGTTGAGGCAAAGTACCTACCTTGGTGACCGAATCCAATCTGTCGCCAAACAAGCGTAACCCCAGGAAGGGGAGAGCAGTAAGCGACCTCTTAGCGCCAACATCCGCCATCCAATGCTGAAGCCACACGGACCGTCGAATAGCAACCAACAAGGCCGAGGACCTGCTACACATAGCAATCGTATCGTCCTGGGCAGCCAAAACGCAAGAAGCGAAAGACCCCCACTGCCGAAGAAAACAAATTCTGCACAGGAGGGATCAAGATCAGCATATAAATCTCTAATTATGGACTGATATCCATCAACACTATTGCAGAAGCACACACCAGCCATGGCGTGCCAGCTGATCGATCCGACGATCCTCACCATCCTTAATGGCAGTAGTATCTAGAGAATACAATACAGACGTGTTAGACAGCCCCAACACCAGAGCATCCACAGCCGGGTGAACGGACCAAATCTTCAATTCCTCCTCAAAGGGATACCGCTTATCCCAACTAGGAGGCACCCCAACAAGACGCGTAGGCTGTTTCCATTCTTTAAGAACAACTCAAAATGTTGTTGCCTGGGAAACAGTAAACGCGGCTTGGGCAAATCAAAAATCTCACCCCTCGGGGGGGGGGGGGGGGGGTTGGGCGCCACAGGCGGGTCCAAAATCAAAATCTCAAACAATTGGGTCAGCAAAGAGGGGGTATCAAAGGACGCCCTCGCAGTCTGAGTGCCAGAAACAGCAGGCAATTGTAGAGCGTCAGGCTCGTCTGAATCCTCAAGGACCTCCCCCACCTCAGACGGGAGACAATCAGACCATCCAAAACTTCCTCCGCCTCCTCCACCGGGGCCGGGGCCGGAGGAAAGACATGCTTCCGCTAAGCCGTAGCCACAGAGCTACCACCGCGGAAAACATCTTCTCGAGGTAGGCCAAGCGAGCGCACACCTCGGACTGCGAATCCCCACCCATGACCACGTCACACGGGGGTCCGGAATAGGCGTGGGGGAGTAGGAGATGACTGAGGTTGCGAAGAGCCAGAAGCCGGAGTGCCGGTCTGAAGCGCAACATTCTGCTGGACGCATAATATGACGTCATCACCTGGGAGCGGAGCCCCCCTGGATTGCCCCGAAGAGCAATTTCCGGTATCTCTGGAAGCCTCCATACGGTGAATTTTTGGTATTCGCAAGTACCCAGGGATTTATGCTGTAAGCGACCCGGGATGCCCCTTAACAATTAACGTTCCGAGAGTGGGAGGATTTTAAGAACCCTTAAAAAGACCCAATTTAAAAAAGGGCTAGCCAGGTAAATCAGACCGGGAAACCCATGCAGCAAGGGTATCCCAGGCTCTGAAAAGCCAGAAAACCCAAATCAGCCTTCACATAAAGATACAGTGCATGCACACACACACATACTGAAAACCAAAACTCATTGCAGGAATAGCCACCAGAGGCCCTGTATGATACAACACCTAAATACACACATATATATATATAAAAACACACATACACACAAATATATATAAATACATACATACATATACAAATATATACACACATAAACATGGCTTCTCACACGCATGTGCGTGTCCTCCTTGCGCAGTGGGACTGCTAATCTTGTCCTGTGCCACTCAGGACGCATACATACACATACTTATACATATACAACCAAGTACAGCAAGGTAATGTATATTTAAATAAAACAAAGTATATACAATGTCAATTAAAAACAGTGAACAAGGCCAGCAGTGTTAATAGCAGGCCAGCGGTCACAAGGGCAATGGAAGCGCTGACAAACCTATATGCGCTATAAAAAATCTGCATGACAACTCACGAATGCCACACGCACAACCCGGCACCTGAGCAGCGAGAGGGAACAGCGGGGAACAGCGCCGCTCAGACGAGACGAAGGGCGGGCCGGAGAACGCGCGCGAAGCGCTCCGGCTCCGCCCCCCTGACCATAGCCCGTACAGTGCGGGCCGCGGCGGAACGCGGCCCCGCCCCCCATCACTACCCCAGACTGGCCAAAAATGGCGGCGTCGCCGCCATGAATAAATCCTAACAAAAAAGACAGCCACTCCGCAAGCACAAGGGCCGCAAGCCCTAGTAAAAAACACACACAACCGCACACTACCACACTAAGGAGACCCGCAGAACAGATAGAGCATAGCCTTATAAAAACACAAATGCCATGAAGGAAGCACCCCAACGCAATCACCCCCCCCCCCCCCCAAGCGAAGGAATTCTAGTGAGCAGGGGACAGGGGGACTAAAAAGGGGGCAAATCGGAACGGGGCATCCCAAATCCGGATCACCGGACCGGATCTTCGCATTGCCCCACGTGTGGGGTCTAGCGGAGGAGATAAGCTCCTAGGCACCATTAGGTGCCATCTACCATTACCCAGCCAGCAGCCGAGGCTGGGAGGCTTCCATCATTAAACTAACAAAGAATAAAAAGCGGACTGGGTAGAAATAGACCATGGGGGGGTGCCGGGGTGGTACCCCGGCTACCTGCAAGCAGGAGACTTCTTTCTTCTGTCTTGTCGCCATCTTGCAGAGAAGAAACACTGGGGAATGAGTGAGAGGTGCCAGGAATGTGTAGACCAGGAGGGGCTTGTTTTTCTTGACTTCTCTGCACGTCGCCACCTGCTGGTGGAGTTACCCAAGTGTAATAATTAATGATTGAAGTGGGGTGTGTGACATACTTAGAATAATACCATTTTGTGAATACTCACCTGTAAAATGGGTAATATAAGTATGTCACACACCCCACTTCAGATATTAAATCATTAGTCATGGTTATACTCACCACTAGGAGGCACTGTTTGCAGATAAGTCCAGAAAACAACAAGCCCCTCCCTCCTAACAATTCCCCAGTAATTCAAACAGCAATAAAGACAAGGTACCAGGAAAAAAACAATGGTAACCCTCAACTGTAAATAAAAAACTTCACCATATAAAGAACCAGGATACCAAAAAGGGCGGGTGAAGCGGGGTGTGTGACATACTTATAATACCCATTTTACAGGTGAGTATTCACAAAATGGTATTATTCTAAGTATGTCACACACCCCGCTTCAGATATTAAATCATTAGTCATGGGACATCCAACAGCAGTGTCCAAAAAGGGCGGGTATCCAACCAGGCAATAATGCAGAACTCAAACCACTGCAGCCTGCAGAACCTTGCGGCCAAAAACAGCATCCGCTGAGGCCCGCACATCAACCTTATAAAACTTAGAAAAAGTGTGAACAGAAGACCAAGTAGCAGCCTTACAAACTTGATCAACAGAATCCACTTGCTAATGGAAGACTTAGCCGGAGCCAAACCCTTCCTAGGCCCACAGGGCACCACGAAAAAGGCATCAGTCTTACGAAAAGACGACGCAGTACGCAGATAGTACTTGACACAACGTACCACATCCAAACAATGCAACGCCCTCTCCTTGTCATTCCTAGGCTTAGGACACAAAGAGGGAAGAACAATGTCCTGATTAAGATGAAACGCAGAGACCACTTTAGGGAGAAAGTCTGGTTTGAAGCGAAAAACCACTTTGTCCTGATGTTTCTCAAAATAAGGAGCCTGAATAGACAAGGCTGCCAACTCCGAAACACGCCGAACCGAAGTGATGGCCACCAAAAAGACAACCTTCTGAGTCAAAGTAGACAGAGCAATATCCTGCAAAGGCTCAAAAGGAGAAGCCTGAAGAGCAGAAAGAACCAAATTCAAATCCCAATCAGGGAGCAAAGGCTTCCTAGGAGGCCACAGATGCGAAACCCCCTGGAAAAAAGTCTTGACCAAAGAATGGAGTGCAAATGACCTCTGAAAAAAGATAGACAAGGCAGAAACCTGCCCCTTCAAAGTACTCAGCTGAAGACCAGAGTCCAGCCCAGATTGAAGAAATTCAAAAATCCTAGAAATAGAAAAGACCCGGCAGGGCAAAGATCTAGCCTCACACCAATCAATATAAGATCTCCAAGCCCTATAATAGATAGAAGAAGAGGACCTCTTCCTAGCACTAATAAGAGTCCGAATAACCGAATCCGAAAGACCCTCCTCCTTTAAGATGGAGGTTTCAGCAGCCAAGCCGTCAAAGCCAGCGTTGGTAAACTGGGGTAACACAATTGGCCCTGAGTGAGAAGATCCGGCCGAAGAGGCAGATCGAACTGATCCACTGCCAGACGAACGACGTCTGCGAACCACACCCGCCTTGGCCACCTTGGAGCCACGAGAATGGCAGGAACTCCTTCCAGAACCAACTTTCGTAGCACCCTGCCTAGCATGGGGATCGGAGGAAACCGATAAAGAAACCCCAGGTCCCTCCAGCTCAGGGCCATGGCATTCGCCGCCAGAGCCAGAGGATCCTGAGAAAGCGACACGAATGTCGGAAGCTTGTGATTGTGACGAGAGGCAAACAGATCCACCTCCGGCGTCCCCCACCGGAGACAAAGCGACCGAAACACCTGGGGGTGGAGAGACCATTCCCCCCGGCGGGACGAACATCGGCTCAGAAAGTCCGCCTCCGTGTTTTCCACTCCTGGAATGTACACAGCCGAGATGCAAGGGACATGAGTCTCTGCCCAAACTAGGATCAGAGACACCTCTCTGTGGGCACCCAGACTGCGAGTCCCTCCTTGGTGATTGATGTAAGCAACCGCCGTCCGATCGAACCTGAACCGGCAGGCCCTGTAGATGCTGCGTCAAGTGAGACAGAACCAACCTGATGGCTCTCAACTCCAGAACATCGATGGGCAAGTGGGCTTCCTGAGGGCCCCACCGCCTCCGGAACCGAAGATCCTTCCAGAAACCTCCCCATCCTGACAAACTGGCGTCCGTGGTGACAATCTCCCAAAACGGGCTCAGAAATGACCTGCCCTTCAGAAGATTGTCCGAGACCATCCACCACAGAAGAGACTGCCGAACCCGGGGAGACATCCGGAAAGACCGATCCAACGACCGCGGTCGCCGGTCCCAAGACGCCAAAAGATGAAGCTGAAGCGTCCTCGTGTGAAAATGCGCGAAGGGAACTGCCTCGAAAGAGGCTACCATCAACCCCACCAGTCTCATCCCTAGCCGGATGGACGGGCGAGGATTGGAAAGAAGAAGCTAAGCCAATTCCTGAATCAAAAGAACCTTGGCCTGGGGGAGAAAAACTCTGTGCTGGCAAGAGTCCAAGGACATCCCCAGAAAGGTCACCACCCTGGCCGGAACCAGAGAGGACTTGGGGTAGTTGATCACCCAGCCGAACCTCTCCAGCATAGACACCACCATGCTGGTGTCCCCTTCCGCTTGACTGAAGGAAGGCGCCATGATGAGAAGATCATCCAGGTAAGGCACAATGCGAATCCCCTGAGCTCTGAGCAGGGCCATCACTCCCGCCAACACCTTGGTGAACACTCTCGGAGCCGAGGTGAGGCCGAATGGAAGAGCTACAAACTGGAAATGCCGATCCTCCACCACAAAGCGAAGAAACCTCTGATGAGCCGGAAAAATCGGAATGTGAAGGTATGCATCCTTGATGTCTATGTACGTCATAAAGTCCCCCTGCCGAAGCGAACTGATCGCAGACTGCAGGGTTTCCATGCAAAACTTCCGGGGACGAATAAACCGGTTGAGAAACTTCAAATCCAGGATGGGACGGAACGACCCATCCTTTTTGGGTACAGTGAAGAGATTGGAATAATACCCGTGCCCCACCTCCGAAGGCGGGACCGGGCAGATGACTGCCAATCCCAGAAGATTCCTTACCGCCGCCAGGAGCCCCTGCGCGGCCAAGGGATCTGAAGGGACACGAGACCTGAAAAACCTTGGAGGAGGGCGGGACTCGAACTCCAGCTTGTAACCAGCCGACACCACCTCCCGGATCCACCTGTCCGAGACCTCCTGGTCCCATACCCGGGAGAAGAGTCGCAACCGTCCCCCCACCCGTAAGGGTGAGGGCGCCCCCTCATTGCTGAGTGG
The DNA here is from genome assembly GCA_027917425.1 of Gastrophryne carolinensis. Lineage (NCBI taxonomy): Eukaryota > Metazoa > Chordata > Amphibia > Anura > Microhylidae > Gastrophryne > Gastrophryne carolinensis. Next base: position 141,752 of record CM051241.1, read on the forward strand.
ACTTGGCAGCTGGCTTGGGCTTGGCGCCCCATACGTGAACGGGGCGGCCACGGCCTTTACCCCTATTCCAGCTGGCACCCCTGGAAGCCGAGAAGCCCGCACCCCTGCCGGCTCTGGCTCCCCGAAAGGAAGGATTTAAGGGGGCCGCCCCCCGAAAGGAACGACGAAACTTCTTGCGCTGAGGTAACTTGCCTCCCCTGGCAACAGAATCCAGCTTTTCACCGAAAAGCCTCAGACCCAGAAAGGGAAGAGCCGTGAGCGATCTCTTGGAATTAAAATCAGCCGTTCACTGCCTCAACCACACTGAACGGCGAATAGCCACCAACAGAGCCATAGCCCTGCCACACATCAACATGGCGTCATCCTGAGCGGCCAGAATAAACGACAAAAAGGATTCACAACGCTTAAGAGCAAGAAACTCATCACAAGTAGGATCAAGATCCACACATAAATCCCTGACAATAGACCTAACCGCCAACAACAAAAGTGCCGAAGCACAAACAGGCCTCAAAAGCGAACCCGCACAGACAAAACCATGACGGGCCAGCTGATCAATCCGGCGATCCTCGCCGTCCTTGAGAGAAGTCGTGTCAGGAGAATGAACAACCGCCGTATTAGACAGTCCCAAGACCGGAGCATCAACCTCAGGAGGGACAGACCAACGCTTCACCAAGTCCGCCGGAAAGGGATACTTTCTATCCCAGCTAGGCGGCACACCAACGAGACGCGTAGGTTGCTCCCATTGCTTAAGGACAACATCCTCGAAATGCTGTTGACTGGGAAACTCCAAGCGCGGCTTGGACACCCAAAAAGCTGACCCTTAGGCCGAGGAGCAGCTTCAGGAGGATCCAAATCCAAAACCTCAAACATTTGGGCCAGAATGGAAGGCGTATCGGGCACGGGCCCCTCAGCCTGGTCACCCTCAGCGCCCAGCAACTGCTGAACCTCGGGATCTGGCCAATCCAGAACCTCAACCTCCTCATCTGAGTCCGGCAGAGGCGGAGACAGGTGTTTCCGCTTAGCCGGAGCCTTCTGAGCGACCACAGCGGAAGACATTTTCTCAAGGCTGGCCAATCGGGCGCATACCTCAGATTGCGAATCTCCCCCAACGACAACGTCACACGGGGTCCGGAACAGGCGAGGAGGGGAGGGAGATGGCGCGACCGAAGAAGTACCGGGCACTGAGGTGCCGGACTGGCGCTCAATGTTCCGCTGTGCACATGGAATACAAATAATGACATCATCCCCTGGGAGCGGAGTCCCACATCCCCCACACAGCCTGGACTGGCCCGTAGGACCATTTCCGGTATCCTTGGTAGCCTCCATATGGTGAATTTATGGTATTCGCAGACCCCAGGGATTTACGCAGTAAGCAACCCGGGATGCCCCTCTCGTATTTCAATAAAAATATATATATTTATAGCCCTGACCAGGGGAATTTAGCAAACAACCCAAGAAGGACTATGACGCCAACCCCAACTAGCCAGGTATATAAGACCGGGAGAGCCCTGTAGGATGGAATCCCGGGATCTGAAAAACAAAGACAAGAGACAACAGTCATATCCAAGCGCAACCAAGCTGAAAAACACACATAATAGTAAGATACTGAGATGCAAGGGTGGGTCAGACTAGCAGAAAAAAAGGCAAAGGGCCAAGTACATATAAAAAAATCATATAAGTATATATGTAAGATACTCCACAATTCTATATGCCAGAATAGAAAACTCCCAGCCAGCGTGCCCAGAGCCTGGCTGAATAACCCTGCCATCACCCCCAGCGAGGGGGGGGGGGGGTGCAGAAGCCAGCAGCAGCCTGGCCCCCCGGACTAAAAAAACAGTGGCCGGTTAATCTTTAATGAAATAAAAACTGGCCTAACCTAGACCCTCTGCACCCTTATAGTAATGGTCTTGAGAACTAAAACAATTATCAACTATAAGTGACAAAAGGAATCCTACCTGGATCCTACGCAGCGAAATGGCGGCCAGCCAAGGAGAGAAGGAGAGACGCGGGGCGGGCCCAGCAGAAACGCGGGAGCCGCTGTGGCCCCGCCCCTCCCCATCCCGCCAGACACTGCGCGTCCCCGCCCACCTCTGAGGCCGAGCGAGCAGCGGGCGCCACAAGGAATGGCGCCCGCAGAGGCCGTCAGGCGGACCGGCGGCACGCATGCCGCCCGGTCCCGCCCATAAAGTACAGCCAGCGAGCGCCTTCACATACAGACGGGCCAGCGGCGCAGCGCGCCGCCTGGCCCCGCCCACAGGCAGCAAAACAGGGGATCCCAGTCAAAAGACGGGTGCCAGAACATGGCGCCCGCTCTAAATACCGAAAGACCCGTCCCCAAGTAATAACACAGGGGCTCAGGGAGCCCCCAAGCACAGTAGAACCAGCAGGGACGGACGGCCAGCGCCACAGGCCAACCGTCCCTGCCACACACATAAACACAAACCACAACATCCATAAGCACACATGCATAAAGGAATGTTAAAAGACACAAGGAAGACCTAAGGGGATATAAGGGCTGGGGCATCCCACGTCCGGATCACCAAACCGGATCACCGCTATGCCCCATAATATGGGGTCGAGCGGAGGAGCTAATCTCCTAGGCACCTTAAGTGCCATCTACCCTTGCCCGGCCTACAGCCTAAGCTGGGAGGCTACCAATTGAACAAGGGGTTAAAAACAAACAGAGCCGGGCAGAAATAGACCATGGGGGGGGGGGGGGCCCGGGGTGATACCCCGGCTACCTGCAAGCAGGAGACTTCTTTCTTCTGTCTTGTTGCCATCTTGCAGAGAAGAACACTGGAGAATTGTTAGGAGGTACCAGGTATGTATAGACCGGGAGGGGCTTGTTGTTTTCTGGACTTCTCTGCAAACAGTGCCACCTAGCGGTGAGTATAACCCATGTCTAATGATTTACTATCTGAAGCGGGGTGTGTGACATACTTATAGTCCCACGGGCTGTAAGGCCCGCTCGCCTGCGAGAGTGTGATACTTCATGTCTTCGCAGTCAGCACTGCAGAGAAATCTGGGGATTTGTGGGAGGTCCCTGGGTATATGAAGGGCCGGGAGGAGCCTGTTTTTTGCATGTCTGCAGTGAACAGCGCCATCTGGCGGAGGATTACCCATGTGTAATTATTATAGATGGAGCAGGACGTGCTGTATGCTTAGAATACCCCATGATTTCCCCTCTAATAACCTTGATTTCACAGCACATGTGCGCATCCACATTCGGCACACTTGCCACGCTTTGCTGGCAGGGGCGTGGAGTGGGGTGGAGGGCAGCCGACCCAGGCTCTGAGTTGTCTGTGGGGAGCCCCCGCCCAAGTTAGATGGCAGGCCAGCAGTCACTTGGGGGCCTTTTCTGTATATTAACAAATATTAATGGAGTGTCCACTTGCTCAGGTCACTTAAATACAGCAGGCACAGGTTGTTAGACCATTGTTGTTAGGCTACATTTGACGCTGACCTTAACTGTTTTCTGCTTCTAAATTGAGGCAGAAATGGCCGAGATATCGAGGAACACAGGTTCAGCCAATGACATCGTCTTATTCATCGCCGTCCCCAAATCAGTGCAGCAGAGCGGGACAGGGACGCCGGCTCCTCCAACTCCATATTTAACATTGCTGTGAGAGCAGACCCCGCCCATTATGCTGATTATTATGCAGCATCAGAGATCCAATGGCCATGCCCACTAATATATATAATCTATCTATACATACATACACAGGTATACCATACAGAGCTTTCCAGTGACACCCCTCTTCTGCCTATACAGAGCATTTCTGTTATAGGCTGTATAAGGTATATAAGGGGTGAGTAGTCACACAGCGGGATGCCCCCCGGGGGGGTGGGGCTTATTTCCCATAGATGATGATGAGTGTAGCGCCACCTCTGGCCACAGCCTGAACTTCCTCTAACATCCATATGGAACAGCATAAGAGCTGCAATGAGGCTGGGCGTAGGGGCGTGCCCGTGTCGTCGTGTGATTGGTGGATCCCGAGTAAGTAAGGCGGAGCTACTGGCCAACGGGGATTTAATAACAAAATATATATATATATAATATAGAACAAGAACAGGAGCAACAGGCGGGTAGAAAAAATCTCTCTATCTCCGGAATGTTCCGGGGCGCGCCCCCGCCAGATCCATCCGGGGCATCCCGAGCCCGCCCCCGCCATAAACCGATGCAAAAATAAACTCTTCATAGAACAGAATAGCGTCCATGTGGCGATGGCGCCGGGCGTCAGAGGGGGACGTCGAACAGGTCGCACACGCCCTCGCTTTCGTCCAGGTTGTAGACGTAGTCGTGGTCGCCGGGCGGAGGAGAAAGTCTGAGCAGGGGGACGAACACTGCGGGGGAGGAGGGGAGATAAGAGTCAGAGGGGGGCGGAGCCACCAGCCAGCCAATCACAGCACAGCACGCGCACACTCACCTTCAGAGGACATCAACTCCTCCAGCAGGTCGGAAGCGGTGCATTCTGGGAGGAAGAGATTAATGAAGACGTTTAAAGCAGAACGAAACCCAAACAAGGCAAGCCCTGGAATCCTAGAGATGCCCCACATGGAAACATGATGATGTCACGTGATGTCACAGTATAGTAAGCCATGGCAGTGAGACACATGATGATGTCACAGTATACTAAGCATGAAGGAAGCCATGGCAGTGATGTCATGCGATGATGTCACAGTATAGTAAGCATGAAGGAAGCCATGGCAGTGATGTCATGCGATGATGTCACAGTATAGTAAGCATGAAGGAAGCCATGGCAGTGATGTCATGCGATGATGTCACAGTATAGTAAGCATGAAGGAAGCCATGGCAGTGATGTCATGCGATGATGTCACAGTATAGTAAGCATGAAGGAAGCCATGGCAGTGATGTCATGCGATGATGTCACAGTATAGTAAGCATGAAGGAAGCCATGGCAGTGATGTCATGCGATGATGTCACAGTATAGTAAGCATGAAGGAAGCCATGGCAGTGATGTCATGCGATGATGTCACAGTATAGTAAGCATGAAGGAAGCCATGGCAGTGATGTCATGCGATGATGTCACAGTATAGTAAGCATGAAGGAAGCCATGGCAGTGATGTCATGCGATGATGTCACAGTATAGTAAGCATGAAGGAAGCCATGGCAGTGATGTCATGCGATGATGTCACAGTATAGCTGTGATCTCACCTTTTGTTGGGTCAAACAATTCAGAGAAGTCTGTGGGCAGGTCCAGCACTGGAAGACACAAAGCTCTCTGTTACCCCCCACATATGCGGCTAATACCCCGGGATACCCCTCCCCCCCACAGTTACCCCCGCGGGGGCGGGCACTTACCATCTGACGGCTCGGGCTTGATGGGCTGGAATGAGGTAGAAGGATCCGGAAGGTCCACGTCCAGAGACGCCGAGGACTGGAGGGAGCAGCTCGGGTCCACAGAGGGCGACTGGGGGGGTCCCGGCCCTTCAGCACCCGCACTGCACGGGGGAGGGCGCCCCACTGTGACTGCAACACAAACACCAACAACAGGTCACATGATCCCCCGAGAGAGAGGAGACACCCAGCACCCATCCCCCGAGAGAGAGGAGACACCCAGCACCCATCCCCCGAGAGAGAGGAGAGAGAGGACACCCCCAGCACCCATCCCCCGAGAGGAGAGAGAGGAGACACCCAGCACCCATCCCCCGAGAGGAGAGAGAGGAGACACCCAGCACCCATCCCCCGAGAGAGAGGAGACACCCAGCACCCATCCCCCGAGAGAGAGGAGACACCCAGCACCCATCCCCCCGAGAGAGAGGAGACACCCAGCACCCATCCCCCGAGAGAGAGGAGACACCCAGCACCCATCCCCCGAGAGAGAGGAGACACCCAGCACCCATCCCCCGAGAGGAGAGAGGAGACACCCAGCACCCATCCCCCGAGAGGAGACACCCAGCACCCATCCCCCGAGAGGAGAGAGAGGAGACACCCAGCACCCATCCCCCGAGAGGAGAGAGAGGAGACACCCAGCACCCATCCCCCGAGAGGAGAGAGGAGACACCCAGCACCCATCCCCCGAGAGAGAGGAGACACCCAGCACCCATCCCCCGAGAGAGAGGAGACACCCAGCACCCATCCCCCGAGAGAGAGGAGACACCCAGCACCCATCCCCCGAGAGAGAGGAGACACCCAGCACCCATCCCCCGAGAGAGACACCCAGCACCCATCCCCCGAGAGAGACACCCAGCACCCATCCCCCGAGAGAGAGGAGACACCCAGCACCCATCCCCCGAGAGAGACACCCAGCACCCATCCCCCGAGAGAGACACCCAGCACCCATCCCCCGAGAGAGAGGAGACACCCAGCACCCATCCCCCGAGAGAGAGGAGACACCCAGCACCCATCCCCCGAGAGGAGAGAGAGGAGACACCCAGCACCCATCCCCCGAGAGGAGAGAGAGGAGACACCCAGCACCCATCCCCCGAGAGAGAGGAGACACCCAGCACCCATCCCCCCGAGAGGAGAGAGGAGACACCCAGCACCCATCCCCCGAGAGAGAGGAGACACCCAGCACCCATCCCCCGAGAGGAGAGAGGAGACACCCAGCACCCATCCCCCGAGAGAGACACTCAGCACTCATCCCCCGAGAGAGAGGAGACACCCAGCACCCATCCCCCGAGAGAGAGGAGACACCCAGCACCCATCCCCCGAGAGAGACACCCAGCACCCATCCCCCGAGAGAGACACCCAGCACCCATCCCCCGAGAGAGACACCCAGCACCCATCCCCCGAGAGAGACACCCAGCACCCATCCCCCGAGAGGAGAGAGAGGAGACACCCAGCACCCATCCCCCGAGAGGAGAGAGAGGAGACACCCAGCACCCATCCCCCGAGAGAGAGGAGACACCCAGCACCCATCCCCCGAGAGAGAGGAGACACCCAGCACCCATCCCCCCGAGAGGAGAGAGAGGAGACACCCAGCACCCATCCCCCGAGAGAGAGGAGACACCCAGCACCCATCCCCCGAGAGAGAGGAGACACCCAGCACCCATCCCCCGAGAGAGAGGAGACACCCAGCACCCATCCCCCGAGAGAGACACCCAGCACCCATCCCCCGAGAGAGACACCCAGCACCCATCCCCCGAGAGAGACACCCAGCACCCATCCCCCGAGAGAGAGGAGACACCCAGCACCCATCCCCCGAGAGGAGAGAGAGGAGACACCCAGCACCCATCCCCCGAGAGAGAGGAGACACCCAGCACCCATCCCCCGAGAGAGAGGAGACACCCAGCACCCATCCCCCGAGAGAGAGGAGACACCCAGCACCCATCCCCCGAGAGAGACACCCAGCACCCATCCCCCGAGAGGAGAGAGAGGAGACACCCAGCACCCATCCCCCGAGAGAGACACTCAGCACTCATCCCCCGAGAGAGAGGAGACACCCAGCACCCATCCCCCGAGAGAGACACCCAGCACCCATCCCCCGAGAGAGAGGAGACAACCAGCACCCATCCCCCAAGAGAGACACCCAGCACCCATCCCCCGAGAGAGACACCCAGCACCCATCCCCCGAGAGAGACACTCAGCACCCATCCCCCGAGAGAGACACTCAGCACCCATCCCCCGAGAGAGAGGAGACACCCAGCACCCATCCCCCGAGAGAGAGGAGACACCCAGCACCCATCCCCCGAGAGAGACACCCAGCACCCATCCCCCGAGAGAGACACTCAGCACCCATCCCCCGAGAGAGAGGAGACACCCAGCACCCATCCCCCGAGAGAGAGGAGACACCCAGCACCCATCCCCCGAGAGAGAGGAGACACCCAGCACCCATCCCCCGAGAGAGAGGAGACACCCAGCACCCATCCCCCGAGAGAGAGGAGACACCCAGCACCCATCCCCCAAGAGGAGAGAGGAGACACCCAGCACCCATCTCCCAAGAGAGAGGAGACACCCAGCACCCATCCCCCGAGGGGACTCACCTGGGGCAGGACTGTGGGGTGGATCCGGGGTGAGGGTGGCGGGCTCGGCATCTTTGGGGTTCGGGGGTTCGACCAATGGCAGAGCAGTGAGGGCGAGGTCCTCGGGTGGGGGGACAGGGACCACCACTGGGGGGGAGGTGGAGGTGTCCTTATTCACCAGCAGAACCTCAATGGGACCCGACGAGCTCTTCAGGTGGATCTGGAACTTCTTCTGTCCATTGACGCTCTGCGCAGAGAACCCAGGGAGGTCAGCGCGGGGGGCGGAGCCAATCTACAGGAGGTCAGTGTGGGGGTGGAGCCAATCTACAGGAGGTCAGTGCGGGGGTGGAGCCAATCTACAGGAGGTCAGTGCGGGGGTGGAGCCAATCTACAGGAGGTCAGTGTGGGGGTGGAGCCAATCTACAGCTTCCAAGAGAGCGACAGCGAGCGTGCTGATTGGCCAAGTGAGCCCCTCAGCCAATCAGCGCACTCGCCCCCGAGTCTGCGCAATTGGGTGGAAGAAAAGCAATTGAAATGGGGCGACCTGGGGGGGGGGGGGGGGGGGGGCACAATTCAGGATCACACCGCAGAGGAACAACACACACTGTCATTTAATCATTCCGCTTTTTTTGTCATTAATTCATTGTGTTTTTTTTTTTTTATTTGGTCATGTTTCATAGTTTTTTTCTGTCACGTCTCATTTTTCAGTTTTTTATTGTGTCATTTTTCATTCTGTCATTTTTCATTCTGTCATTTTTCATTCTGTCATTTTTCATTCTGTCATTTTTCATTCAGTTTTTCATTGTCATTTTTCATTCAGGTTTTTATTGTGTCATTTTTCATTCAGTTTTTTATTCTGTCATTTTTCATTCAGTTTTTTATTCTGTCATTTTTCATTCAGTTTTTTATTCTGTCATTTTTCATTCAGTTTTTTATTGTGTCATTTTTCATTCAGTTTTTCATTGTGTCATTTTTCATTCAGTTTTTTATTGTGTCATTTTTCATTCAGTTTTTTATTCTGTCATTTTTCATTCAGTTTTTTATTCTGTCATTTTTCATTCAGTTTTTTATTCTGTCATTTTTCGTTCAGTTTATTCTAAGTATGTCACACACCCCGCTTCAAGATAATCATAACGTGCGTTATACTGACCTGCAGATGGCGATCTTGCAGAGATGATAACAAAATAAGTCAGACCCTCCTGGCCCATAAATACCTGGGACCTCCCACTCATTCCCCAGTCTTAGGCCTCATATTAGGGGGCAAAGCGGATATCCGGTCTGGTGATCCCGGATTTGGGATGCCCCGTCCCTGTTCCACCCTCCCCCCTGCCCGGACCCCATTCTCCCCGCGCTGGGGGGCCTTCTCTGCCTTGTGTGAGTGTTGTGCTTTTGACTTTCGTGTGTGTGTGCATGCCTTTTACTGTGGGTCCCGTCCGGGACCTGTGGCGCTGTTGGCTTTTTGGGGAGCTTCCCCACCTCAGGCATTCGGCGCGGCCGCACCATGCCTGGGTAAGGTTTGCTACCTCAGGTTGTGGGAGGGGCGGGGCCGGCCTTGGCGCGCGAGCTGGCGCCCGCCCGCTCCGGCGCCGTTTTTCAGAGCTCGGTTATTGGTCGGGCCCCTTTGTCTTTTTCGGTGTGGGAGGGGCAGGGCCGGATGTTGTGCACGTCCGGCGGTCGTCCCCCTTTTTGCTCGGTGGCGTTGCTGCTGGTGGAGAGGCGGGGCCCGCACTGTACCGTGTGAATAGGAGGGGCCGGGGCGCTTTGCGCGTCGTGGGCCGGCACGCCCCCCTCCCCTTCTCCGTCCTCCTGCGCTGCTGTATGCTGCCGTCGTCTCCCGTTGGGCCACCATTGGTGAGTCGGTTCCTTTATATGCGGGGGCTCAGGCGCAGGTCCTTCCCTGTTCCCTGGGTAGTTGTATGGTTGTTTATTGTGATAAGCAGCATGTGTATATTGGTACTCGGCATATAGCTTATTTTGCTGATTGCTTATGTACGCTTGTGGAAATCCTTGCCTCTGGAGTGACTGTTGTCCTTTCCTTTCCATATCCCGGGCCACAAGTTGAAGGGGTTTCCCGGTCTTGGGTACCTGGGTAGTCTTGAGTTTCCCAAATAAATTTTTCTTACAATTATAATTTTCCCTACAAATCCTCCCACGCGGGACATTTAAAGGGGCATCCCGGGTTGCTTATTGCTTAAATCCCTTGGTAATTGCGAATACCACAATTTCACCATATGGAGGCTTCCACCGATTCCGGAAACGGCCCTTCGGGGCAATCCAGGCAATGTGTGGGTTGTGGGGCTCCTCTTCCAGGGGATGATGTCATTCTCTGTATTCCATGCGCACAGCGGAACATTGCGCGGCAGGCCGGTACTCCGGCTCCTCGCCGCCCGTGTCATCACCTACCCCTCCCCGCCTGTTCCGGACCCCAGGTGATGTCATGGGGGGGGGATTCGCAATCTGAGGTGTGCGCCAGGTTGGCCAACCTTGAGAATATGTTTTCCAATGTGGTTGCTCAAAAGGCTCCGGCTAAATGGAAATATCTGTACCCGGCTGCGCCGGCCTGTGATGTTGAGGTATTTGAGTCAGACTGGTCCTCTTGACCCCCGCTCAAGGAGGGGGAGCTCTTTGTTGATTCGGACGGCTGGTGAGCAGGCGCTGGGGGATGCCTTTGATACCCCCCTCGATCCTGGCTCAAATGTTTGATGTCTTGCCTATCGCCCCTCCTGAGGTGGCTCCTCCACCGCAAGGCAAGTTATTCGAGGTGGCAAAGCCACGCCTGGAGTTTCCTCATCTAAGGCATTTTGAGGATGTCATCCTTAAAGAATGGGAGAGGCCTACTAGTCTTCCTGGTGTTCCGCTGGCTTGGGATAAGAAATACCCTTTCCCGGCGGACCTGGTTAAGCGATGGTCTTCTCCGCCTGCGGTCGATGCTCCCGTTTTGGGGCTGTCTAACACGGCTGTGTTGCACTCTCCTGCCTGTACTACCATCAGGGATGGTGAGGATCGACAGTTTGACCAACTGGCTTGCCACGGCTTTGCTAGTGTTAGGTCGGCCTTGAAGCCTGTTTGTGCTTCGGCACTGTTGCTGTTGGCTTCCAGGTTCCATTGTCAGGGAATTGTTCACTTCTTCCGGCCTTGACCCGGCTTGTGAGGAGTTTGTCGCTCTCCAACATTGTGTGTCGTTTTTGTCTCTTGTGCTTGCCGCTCAGGATGACGCCATGGTAATGTGTGGTTGGACCGCGGCCGTGTTGGTGGCTGTCCGGCGGTCGTTTTGGTTGCGCCAATGGGCTGCTGATTTTAATTCACAGAAGTCTCTCTGTTGTCAAGGGAGGTAAGTTACCTCAGCGCATGACAACGCCGTTCCCTTCGGGGGGCGGCTTCCTTTAACTCGTCCTTTCGGGGAGCCAGAGCTGGCAGGGGTTCGGCTTTCTCCACCACCAGGGGTGCCGTTTCGAACAGGGGCAGAGGTCGTGCCCGTCCTGTTCACTCCTGGGGCTCCAAGTCAAAGACCGCTGCCAAGCCCGCTCAGCAACGAGGGGGCGCCCTCACCCTTGCGGGTGGGGGGGCGGTTGCAAGACTTATCTCAGTTTTGGGACCAGGCGGTCTCGGACAGATGGATCCGGGAAGTGGTGTTGTCCGGTTACAAGCTGGAGTTTGGGTCCCGGCCTCCTTCCAGGTTTTTCAGGTCTTGTGTGCCTGCGGATCCTCTGGCTGCGCAGGGGCTCCTGGCGGCTGTGAGGAATCTTCTGGGCATGGCAGTCGTTTGTCCAGTGTCTCCCTCGGCCGTGGGCCTGGGGTATTATTCCAATCTCTTCACAGTGCCCAAAGAAGACGGATCAGTTCGTCCCATCCTGGATTTGTAGTTACTCAACAGGTTTATCCGTCCCCGGATATTTCGCATGGAGACTCTGCGCTCTGCCGTCATTTCTCTTCGGCAGGGGGACTTCATGATGTCCATAGAGTGATGGCCCTCCTCAGAGCCCAAGGGCTTCGCATCGTGCCTTATCTGGACGACTTTCTCATCATGGCCTCCTCGTTCAGTCAATCGGAGACAGATACCAGGTCTGTGGTATCCACTCTGGAGAGGTTCGACTGGATAATTATCCCAAGTCCTCCCTCTCTCCTTCCAGGGTGGTGTCCTTCCTGGGATTGTCTCTGGATTCTTCCCGACACAGAGTGTTCCTTCCTCTCTCCAAGGTTCTTTTGGTTCAGAATTGACTCAGCTTCTTCGGTCCACACCTCGCCCGTCCATGCGGCTGGGGTTGAGACTGGTGGGATTGATGGTGGCCTCCTTCGAGGCGGTTCCATTTGCTCAGTTCACACAAGGACGCTTCAGCTTCGTCTGTCGGCAGCTTGGGACCGGTGTCCGAGGTCGTTGGATTTGCCCTTTCTGATGCCTTCCCGGGTTCGGCAGTCTCTTCAGTGGTGGATGGTTCCAGCCAATCTCTTGAGGGGCAGGTCGTTTCTGACGCCTCTTTGGGAAACTGTCACCGCGGACGCCAGTCTGTCGAGCTGGGGAGGCTTCTGGAGGGATCTTCGGTTCCAGGGGCTGTGGGGGTCTCAGGAGGCCCACTGGCCCTTCAATGGTCTGGAGCTGAGAGCCATTATGTTGGTTCTGTCTCACTTGACACAGCATCTACAGGGTTTGCTTGTCGGTCGGACAATCGGTTGGCTGTTGCTTTCATCATTCACCAGGGAGGGACTCGCAGTTGGGGTCCCCTCAGAGAGGTGTCTCTGATCTTGGCCTGGGCGGAGATCCATGTCCCATGCAGCTCGGCGGTGTACATTCCGGGAGTGACAGACGCGGAGGTGGACTCCCGGAGCAGGTGCTTTTCCCGCCGGGGAGAAGGGTCTCTCAATCCCATATTATTTCGGTTTCTTTGCTTCCGGTGGGGGACACCGAAGGTGGACCCGTTTGCTTCTTGTCACATTCACAAACTTCCGGCATTTGTGTCTCTCTCAGGATCCACTGGCAATGGTTGCCATGTCCCTGAGCTGGGGGTATCTGGAGTTTCTTATTGGTTTCCCCCGGTTCCCATGCGGGGCACGGTGTTGCGAAAGCTGGCCTAGAAGGGGTTCTTGCCTTTCTGGTGGCTCCAAGGTGGCCAAGGCAGGTGTGGTTCGCAGTCCTCGTTCGGCTGGCAGTGGATGAGTTCGTTCTGCCCCTTCGGCCGGACCTGATCACTCAGGGTCAATTACGTTACCCCAATTTACCAACACTGGCTTTGACGGCTTGGCTGCTGAAACCTCCTTCTCGCTGGAGGAAGGCTTCTCCGATTCGGTCATTCAGACTCTTGTTCGTGCTAGAAAGAGATCTTCTTTTACCATCTACTGTAGGACTTGAAGGTCTTATATTGATTGGTGTGAGGTCAGGGCTTTGCCCTGCAGGGTCTTTTCTATTTCTAGGATTTTCTGCAAACTGGGCTGGACTCGGGTCTCCAGCTGAGTACCTTGACAGGGCAGGTATCTGCTCTGTTTGTCTTCTTTCAGAAATCCTTTGCGCTTCATCCTTTGGTCAAGATCTTCTTTCAAGGGGGGTACGCATGTGCGGCCTCCTAGGAATCTTTTGCTCCCAGTTTGGGATTTGAATCTGGTTCTGTCTGCTCTTCAGGGCTCTCCCTTTGAGCTTTTGCACTCAGTAGGTTGCCTTTTTTGGTTGCCGTCACCTCTGTTCGGCGTGTCTCGGAGTTGGTGACTTTGTCGGTTCAGGCTCCTTACTTTGAGAGGCATCAGGAATATCCGGACTTTCTTCCTAAGGTGGTTTCTGCCTTTCTTCTTAACCAGGACATTGTTCTTCCTTGTATCCTAAGCCTAGGAATGACAAGGTGAGGGTTTTGCATTGTCTGGATGTGGTACGCTGCGTGATGTACTATTTGCTTGCTACATCCTCTTTTCGTAAGACTGAGGTCTTATTCGTGGTGCCCTGTGGGCCTAGGGAATGTTTGGCTCCGGCCAAGTCTTCCATTAGCAAATGGATTCGTCAGGCTCTTATTGGGACCTATTCTGCTAAGGGGAAGGTTCCCCCTTTTCGTATTACTGCTCTTTCTCCTCGTGCTGTTGGAGCGTCTTGGGCTCTTCGGCCCCAGGCTTCTGTTGAACAAGTTTGTAAGGCTGCTACTTCGTCTTCTGTTCACACCTTTTCCAAGTTTTTACATGGTTGATGTGCGGGCTTCAGCGGATGCTGTGTTTGGCCGCAAAGTTCTGCAGTCTGCAGTGGTTTGAGTTATGCATTATTGCCTTGTTGAATACCCGCCCTTTGTGGACACTGCTTTTGGATGTCCCAATCGTAATTATTAAAGTGGAAGCGGGGTGTGTGACATACTTAGAATACCATTTTGTGAATACTCACCTGTAAAATGGGTATTATAAGTATGTCCCACACCCCGCTTCACACACCCTTTTTGGTATCCTGGATTCTTTATAGGGTGAAGCTTGGTTTACAGTTTGAGGATTACCAATGGGTTTTTCCTGGTACCTTGTCTTTACTGCTGTTTGAAAACTGGGAGATAAGTGGAAGGTCCCAGGTATTATAGACCAGGAGGGGCTCGTTTTTGTCAAGACATCTCTGCAACGTCGCCACCTGCTGGTGGATTAACCCAATCGTAATTATTAAAGTGGAAGTGGGGTGTGTGACATACTAATAATACCCATTTTACAGGTGAGTATTCACAAAATGGTATTTTTAGTACAAAAAATCACCATATGGAGGCTTCCCCGGAAACTGGGCTTGTGCACCCCTCGGGGCAATCCAGGCTGCCTTTTGGGGTGTGGGGTATCCCTTTTTGGGGGATGATGTGTTTTTTGTGTACCCTGTGCGCAGCGGTCTATTACGCGGCAGACCGGATCTCAGGCGTCTGGTTCTGCTCCGCCAATCTCCTCCCCGTCTCCCCCTCGCCTGACACGTGCGTGTGATGGGGTCATTAGCGGGGAGTCGCGATCTGTGGTGTGTGCCAGATTGGCCATTCTTGAAGAATTGTTTTCCAGTGCAGTCGCCAAAAAGGGCCACGGCAAACGTAAAACTTTTGTATTTGGCTGCACAGGCCTTTGATAGGGTGGGCTTTGACTCCCTGGATTGGTCTGATTGTTCCCCGCGTGAGGAAGGGGAGATGTTTGAGGGGTCTGAGGACTCAGACGATCAGCAGTTTGTGGGCGCTGATACCGAGCAGGGCCAGGGGGATTCCTTGGATACCTCTAGGGTCCTGGCTCATAAGTTTGAGGTCCTGGCTTTTTCTCCCACCGAGGCGGCTCCTCCGCTGAAGGGGGAGTTCTTTGAAGAGTTTAAGTCCCGCTTGGAATTACCGTATCAAAAGCATTTTGATGGTTTCATTCGCAAGGAATGGGAGAGACCGACGCGGCTTTCGAGAAATATCCCTTTCCGGTGGACGCAGTGAAGTACTGGTCGTCTCCCCCCAAAGTGGATGCTCCTTTTTGGGGTTGTCCAGCACCTCAGTCCTCCATTCTCCGGAGTGCACTACTCTCAAGGATGGTGAGGATAAACGCATTGACCAGATGGCTTGTCTTGGTTTTGCCAGTGTTGGATCGGTTTGGCGGCCGGTTTGTGCTTCGGCGCTTGTACTGGTTGCTGCCAGGTCGGTTGTTAGAGGATTGTTGACCTCGTCCGGGCTCGACCCGGTTAGTGAGGAATTTGCCGACCTTAAGTGCTGTGAGTTATTCTTATACTGTCCGCCCTGGACGACACTTTGGTGATGTGTAGCAGAGCTGCTTGTGGCTATCCGCCGGTCGGTTTGCTTGCGCCAGCGGGCGACTGATTTTGTGTCCAATAAGTCGCTCACGGCCTTTCCCTTTGTGGGGTTGCGGCTCTTTGGAGAAGGATTGGATTCGGTGGCAAACAGGTAAGTTACCTCAGTGTAAGACGCAGCGTCGCACCTTTCGGGGGGCGGCTTCCTTCTCTCAGTCCTTTCGTGGGGCTGGAGTCGTTAGGGGTTCGGCTTTCCCCTCATCCAGAAGTGATTTCTGGACCAGGGGCAGGGGTCGGGCCTGTCCAGGACACAGTTGGGGTTCCAAGCCTAGAGTCGCTGCCAAGCCGGCTCAGCATTGAGGGGGCGCCCTCACCCTTGCGGGTGGGGGGACGGCTGCTACTCTTCTCCCGGGTTTGGGTTCAAGAGGTCTCGGACAGGTGGAGTTAGGAAGTGGTGTCTTTCGAGTTCCGGCCCCTCCCAGGTTCTTCAGTTCTCGGGTGCCGTCATGGCTGTCATCTGCCCGGTGCCTCACTCAGACCGGGGCCTGGGCTTCTGTTCCATTTTGTTCACGATGCCCAAGGACGGATCCGTTCGTCCCACTCTGGATCTGAAGTTGATCAACAGGTTTGTTCGTCCCCGGAAGTTCCGTATGGAATCTTTGCGCTCAGTCATCCACGCATTGCGTCAGGGGGACTTCATGACGTTCACAGGCATCAAAGATGCTTACCTGCATAATCCAATATTTCCGGCACACCAGAGATTCCTCAGGTTTGTCGTGGACATTCCACATTTTCAGTTTGTGGCTCTTCCGTTTGGCCTTACTTCTGCCAACCCTTGGTAAAAACCCTTGGAGCCGGAGTGATGGCCATCCTCAGAGCTAGGGGTATCCGCATCGTGCCCTATCTGGATGATCTTTTCATCATGGCGTCTTCCCTCAGTCAGGCGCAGCTGGATACCAGGACTGTGGTGTCCACTCTGGAGAGTTTCGGTTGGGTGATCAACTATCCCAAGTCCTGCCTCACTCCCTCCAGGGTGGTGGAGTTTCTGGGACTGTCGCTGGACATTTCTCAGGCCAGGGGGTTTCTCCCCCGAGCCAAGGTTCTTCTGATTCAGGAATTGACTCAGCGTCTATCCATTCCCCGTCTGTCCATCTGGCTAGGGATGCGACTGGTGGGATTGATAGTGGCATCGTTCGAGGCGGTTCCCTTTGCCCAGTTTCACACAAGGACACTCCAGCTCCATCTCTTGGCGGCCTGGGACGGGTCCCCGCTGTCATTGGCTCAGTCCTTTCTGATGTCCCCCCGGGTGCAGCGTTCCCTTCGGTGGTGGCTGAAACCAAGCAATCTGACGAGGGGCAGGTCCTTTCTGACCCCTCGTTGGGAGACTGTCACCACGGATGCCAGCCTGTACAGGTTGGGGGGGGGGGGGGGTTGGAAGGCTCTTCTGTTTCAGGGACTGTGGGGGCCTCTGGAGGCTCACGATCCCATCAATGTTCTGGGGTTGAGAGCCATCAGGCTGGTTCTGGCTCACTTGACTCTTCAGTTGCAGGGCCTGCCGGTCCAAGTTCGGTCGGACAATCAGACGGCGGTCGCCTACATCAATCACCAGGTGAGGGACTCGAAGCAGGCGTGCCCTCAGGGTAGTGTCCTTGACCCTTGCCTGGGCAGAGAGCGATGTCCCATGCATCTCGGCGGTGTTCATTCCGGGAGTGGAGAACATGGAGGCGGACTCCCTGAGCAGGGGGACATCTCGCCGGGTGGAAGGGTCGCTTTGCCCCAAGGTGTTTCGGTCGCTTTGCCAATAATGGGGGTCTCTGGTGGTGGCGCCCTTTTGTCTCTCGTCACAATCACAAGCCTCCGGCATTTGTGTCTCTCTCGTGGGATCCACTGGCTCTGGCGGCGGATGCCATGTCTCTGAATTGGAGGGATCTTGGGTTTCTGTACCTGTTCCCTCCGTTTCCCATGGTGGGCAGAGTGGTGCGCAAGCTGGCCCTAGAGGGCGCGTCGGCAATCCTGGTGGCTCCAAGGTGGCCAGGACAGGTGTGGTTTGCAGACGTGGTAAGGTTGGCGGAGGTTCAGTTAGTTCTGCCCCTTCTGCAGGATCTGCTCACTCAGGGTTCACTGCTCTACCCCAATTTACCAACGGTGGCTTTGACGGCGTGGTTGCGGAAACCTCCATCTTGAGGGAGGAAGGTCTTTCTGATGCTGTCATTCAGACTCTGGTTAGGGCTAGGGGCCTTGCCTTGCAAGGCGTTCTCTATCCCTGGGGTTTTTGGAATTTCTGCACCATGGTCTTGACCGAGGTTTGCAGCTTAGTACGCTGAAGGGGGTTTCTGCCCTGGCGGTTTTCTTTCAAAAGTCCTTTGTCCTTCATCCTCTGGTTAAGACATTTTTTTCCAGGGGGTTACACATGTGCGGCCTCCTAGGAAGCTTTTGCTCCCAGTTTGGGATTTGAATTTGGTTTTGTCTGCCTTGCAGGGTCCTCCTTTTGGACCTTTGCAGGATATTGCTTTTTCCACGTTTATGCAGTAAGTTGTTTTTCTGGTCGCCATCATCTCCGTTCGGCGTGTTTCGGAGTTGGCAGCCTTGTCTATTAAGGCTCCTTACTTTGAGAGGCATCAGGACAAGGTTGTTTTCCGCTTCAAGCCAGATTTCCTTCCTAAGGTGGTCTCTGCTTTTCATCTTAATCAGGACATTGTTCTACCCTCCTTGTGTCCTAAGCCCAGCAATGACAGGGAGAGGGTTTTGCATTCTTTGGATGTGGTTCGCTGTGTGAAGTACTATTTGGTGGCTACTTCTCCTTTTCGTAGGACTGACGCTCTTTTTGTGGTGCCCTCTGGGCCTAGGAAGGGTTTGGCTCCTGCCAAGTCTTCCATTAGTAAATGGATTCGTCAGGCCATTGTTGGGGCCTATTCTGCTAAGGGGAAGGCTCCTCCTTTTCGTATCACTGCTAATTCTACTCGCGCGGTTGGAGCGTCCTGGGCCTTTCAGCACCAGGCTTCTGTTGAGCAAGTTTGTAAGGCCGCTACTTGGTCTTCTGTTCACACTTTTTCCAAGTTTTACAAGGTTGATGTTCGGGCCTCAGCGGATGCTGTTTTTGGCTGCAAAGTTCTGCAAGTTGCAGTGGTTTAAGTTTGTGCCTTGTTTTTTGGATCCCTGCCCTTTATGGACACTGCTATTGGATGTCCCACATGTAATGAATGTCTTGAAGCGGGGTGTGTGACATACTTAGAATAATACCATTTTGTGATTACTCACCTGTAAAATGGATATTATAAGTATGTCACACACCCCGCTTCACCCGCCCTTTGGTATTCTGGATCCTTTATATGGTGAACCTTTGTTAGTTTTTATTGGCTTTCCTGGTCCCTTTACCTTACTTTTGTCTTTATACTGGGGAATGAGTGGGAGGTCCCAGGTATTTATGGGCCGGGAGGGTCTTACTTTTTTGTTATCTCTGCAAGATCGCCATCTACAGGTCAGTATAACCCACATGTAATGAATGTTTTGAAGCGGGGTGTGTGACATACTTATAATACCCATTTTACAGGTGAGTATTCACAAAATGGTATTTTTCTTCTGTCATTTTTTCATTCAGTTTTTTATTCTGTCATTTTTCATTCAGTTTTTTATTCTGTCATTTTTCATTCAGTTTTTTATTCTGTCATTTTTCATTCAGTTTTTTATTCTGTCATTTTTCATTCAGTTTTTTATTCTGTCATTTTTCAGTTTTTTATTCTGTCATTTTTCATTCAGTTTTTTATTCTGTCATTTTTCATTCAGTTTTTTATTCTGTCATTTTTCATTCAGTTTTTTATTCTGTCATTTTTCATTCAGTTTTTTATTCTGTCATTTTTCAGTTTTTTATTCTGTCATTTTTCATTCAGTTTTTTATTCTGTCATTTTTCATTCAGTTTTTTATTCTGTCATTTTTCATTGTTTTTTTATTCTGTCATTTTTCAGTTTTTTATTCTGTCATTTTTCAGTTTTTTATTCTGTCATTTTTCATTCAGTTTTTTATTCTGTCATTTTTCATTCAGTTTTTTTATTCTGTCATTTTTCATTCATTTTTATTCTGTCATTTTTCATTCAGTTTTTTTATTCTGTCATTTTTCATTCAGTTTTTTTATTCTGTCATTTTTTCATTCAGTTTTTTTATTCTGTCATTTTTCATTCAGTTTTTTTATTCTGTCATTTTTCATTCAGTTTTTTTATTCTGTCATTTTTCAGTTTTTTATTCTGTCATTTTTCAGTTTTTTATTCTGTCATTTTTCATTCAGTTTTTTATTCTGTCATTTTTCATTCAGTTTTTTATTCTGTCATTTTTCATTCAGTTTTTTATTCTGTCATTTTTCAGTTTTTTATTGTCATTTTTCATTCAGTTTTTTATTGTCATTTTTCATTCAGTTTTTTATTGTCATTTTTCAGTTTTTTTATTCTGTCATTTTTCAGTTTTTTATTCTGTCATTTTTCAGTTTTTTTATTCTGTCATTTTTCATTCAGTTTTTTATTCTGTCATTTTTCATTCAGTTTTTTATTCTGTCATTTTTCAGTTTTTTATTCTGTCATTTTTCATTCAGTTTTTTATTGTGTCATTTTTCATTCAGTTTTTTATTCTGTCATTTTTCATTCAGTTTTTTATTCTGTCATTTTTCATTCTGTCATTTTTCATTCAGTTTTTTATTCTGTCATTTTTCATTTTATTTTTCTGTCATTTCTTTTTTTCCCTCAGCTATTCTATTTTCCCCTCTTTCTATTCTGTCAGTGATCACCGTGTGTGAATGTATTGCCAGCGCACTACCTGCAGGGGGAGCCACTATCACACAAGGGCGGGTGGTGGAGTATTAGGGAGCACTCCGCTTATACGGCCTCTATGTCTCTATGGCGGAGGCTCCTCTGTTGCCGGCCTATGAGGAGGTGGTGGATCAGGGAACATGGTGTGCAGCAGTTTCCATGGTGACGGTCACTTACCTCTGGCACAGGGACCTCTAAGCAGGTACCTGATGGGGCTCGGATGGCCAATAAGGTGTCTCCTGCCAAAACAAAACACATGTGACTTAAAGGGGAACAAAACCTCCAATACTCCCTGTGTGTGTATGTGTACTTTGTTATTGCATGGCACGGCCTGCTTCACTATTCATAACAGTTGGGTTATTCCGCCAAAAGGTGGCGCAGTGGTACTGCAGAAATGCTGTGGCTTGTCCCGGCCCCCTATAAAAACGGGCTTAAAGTGGACTAACACCCAGGGGGATCCCCGGGCCAATCAGATCCCTCCCCACAGGGCATCTGAAATATGGAAAATACCATTTTGTGATTACTCACCTGTAAAATGGGTATTGTAAGTGTGTCACACACCCCGCTTCAAACAATAATTACACTTGGGTTAACCCACCTCTAGGTGGCGACGTTGCAGAGAAGTCTTGAAAAACGAGCCCCTCCTGGTCTATACATACCTGGGACCTCCCAGTTTTAAAACAGCAGTAAAGACAAGGTACCAGAAAAAACCATTGGTAACCCTCAAACTGTAAACAAAGCTTCACCATATAAAGAGCCAGGATACCAAAAAGGGCGGGTGAAGCGGGGTGTGTGACATACTTATAATATCCATTTTACAGGTGAGTAATCACAAAATGGTATTATTCTAAGTATGTCACACACCCCACTTCAAACATTAAGAATTACTCTTGGGACATCCAAAAGCAGTGTCCAGAAAGGGCGGGTATCCAACAAGGCCACAATGCAAAACTCAAACCACTGCAGCTTGCAGAACCTTGCGGCCAAACACAGCATCCGCTGAAGCCCGCACATCAACCTTGTAAAACTTGGAAAAAGTGTGAACAGAAGACCAAGTAGCAGCCTTACAAACCCGTTCAACAGAAGCCTGGTGCTGAAAAGCCCAGGACGCCCCAACAGCACGGAGTAGAATGAGCAGTAATACGAAAAGGGGGATCCTTCCCTTTGGCAGAGTAGGCCCCAACAACAGCCTGACGAATCCACTTGCTAATGGAAGACTTAGCCGCAGCCAAGCCCTTCGTAGGCCCGCAGGGCACCACGAAAAAGGCATCAGTCTTACGAAAAGGAGATGTAGTACGCAAATAGCACTTCACACAGTGTACCACGTCCAAACAATGCAAAACCCTCTCCTTGTCATTCCTAGGCTTAGGACACAAGGAAGGAAGAACAATGTCCTGGTTAAGATGAAAAGCAGAGACCACCTTAGGAAGAAAGTCCGGTTTGAAGCGGAAAACCACTTTGTCCTGATGTCTCTCAAAGTAAGGAGCCTGAATCGACAAGGCCGCCAACTCCGAAACACGCCGAACCGAAGTGATGGCCACCAAAAAGGCAACCTACTGAGTCAGAGTAGACAGAGCAATATCCTGCAAAGGCTCAAAAGGAGGAGCCTGAAGAGCAGAGAGAACCAAATTCAAATCCCAAACTGGGAGCAAAGGCTTCCTAGGAGGCCGCAGAAGCGAGACCCCCTGGAAGAAAGTCTTTACCAAAGGATGAAGCGCAAAGGACTTTTGAAAAAAGATAGACAAGGCAGAAACCTGCCCCTTCAAAGTACTCAGCTGAAGACCAGAGTCCAGCCCCGATTGAAGAAATTCCAAAATCCTGGAAACAGAGAAGACCCGACAGGGCAAAGATCTAGCCTCACACCAATCAATATAAGATCTCCAAGTCCTATAATAGATGGTAGAAGAGGACCTCTTCCTGGCGCTAATAAGAGTCAGAATAACAGAATCCGAAAGACCTTCCTCCCTTAAGATGGAGGTTTCAGCAGCCAGGCCGTCAAAGCCAGCGTTGGTAAATTGGGGTAACGCAGTTGACCCTGCGTGAGAAGATCCGGCCAAAGAGGCAGATCGAACTGATCCACCGCCAGACGAACGATGTCTGCGAACCACACCCTCCTTGGCCACCTTGGAGCCACGAGAATGGCGGGAACCCCTTCCAGGGCCAGCTTTCGCAACACTAGCATGGGGATCAGAGGAAACAGATAAAGGAACCCCAGGTCCCCCAGCTCAGGGACATGGCATCCACCGCCAGAGGATCCTGAGAGAGCGACACGAATGTCGGAAGCTTGTAATTGTGACGAGAGGCAAACAGATCCACCTCCGGCATCCCCCACCGGAGACAAAGCGGCCGAAACACCTGGGGGTGGAGAGACCATTCCCCCCGGCGGGAAGAGCACCTGCTCAGGAAGTCCGCCTCCGTGCTTTCCACTCCTGGAATGTACACTGCCGAGATGCAAGGGACATGAGTCTCCGCCCAGGCTAGAGTCAGAGACACCTCTCTGAAGACACAGACTACGAGTCCCTCCCTGGTGATTGATGTACGCAACCGCCGTCAGATTGTCCGACCGAACCTGAACCGGCAAGCCCTGTAAATGCAGTGTCAAGTGAGACAGAACCAACCTGATGGCTCTCAACTCCAGAACGTTGATAGGCAAGTGGGCCTCCAAAGGACCCCACCGCACCCGGAACTGAAGGGCCTTCCAGAAACCTCCCCATCTCGACAAACTGGCGTCCGTGGTGACAGTTTCCCAAAGAGGCGTCAAAAAGGACCTGCCCCTCAAGAGATTGTCCGAGACCATCCACCACTGGAGAGACTGCCGAACCCGGGAGGACATCCGGAAGGACTGATCCAACGACCGCGGTCGCCGGTCCCACAACGCCATGAAGCTGAAGCGTCCTCGTGTGAAACTGAGCAAAGGGAACTGCCTCAAAGGAAGCTACCATCAACCCCACCAGTCTCATCCCTAGCCGGATGGACGGGCAAGGATTGGAAAGAAGAAGCTGCGCCAATTCCTGAATCAAGAGAACTTTGGCCTGAGGCAGAAACACTCTGTGTTGGCAAGAATCCAAGGACATCCCCAGGAAGGACACCACCCTGGCCAGAACTAGAGAGGACTTGGGATAGTTGATCACCCAGCCGAAACTCTCCAGAGTGGATACCACTGTCCTGGTGTCCAACTCCACTTGACTGAAGGAAGGGGCCATGATGAGAAGATAGAAACATAGAAGGTTGACGGCAGAAGGAGACCATACGGTCCATCTAGTCTGCCCTTATGTGTATACTGTGTGTACTCTTTATCTTAGGATAGATGTGTGCTTATCCCAGGCATGTTTAAATTCAGTGACTGTTGATGTTTTAACTACCTCTGCTGGAAGTTTGTTCCAAGCACCTACTACTCTTTCTGTAAAATAATATTTTCTAACATTGCTCCTGATCTTCCCCCCGACTAGCTTCAGGTTGTGCCCCCTTGTTCTATCGTTAAGTTTCTTCTTAAAAACACTTCCCTCCTGAACCTTATTCAATCCTTTCACATATTTAAAGGTCTCCATCATGTCCCCCCTCTCCCTTCTTTCCTCCAGACTGTACAAATTAAGTTCTTTAAGTCTCTCCTGATAAGTTTTAAGTTTAAGTCCTTCCACCATTTTCGTTGCCCGCCTTTGGACACGTTCTATTTGAATAATGTCTTTTTGCAGGTAAGGTCTCCAGAACTGCACACAGTATTCTAGCTGTGGCCTTACCAGGGCTCTATACAGCGGCATCACAACCTCCCTCTTCCTACTGGTGATGCCTCGAGCTATGCAGCCGAGCATCCTGCTTGCTTTTCCCACTGCCTGGCTACACTGTCCACTCATCTTGCAGCTATCAGTAATCAGTACCCCTAAATCTCTCTCCTCCGAGGTCCTGGCTAACACAGTGCTGCCCTTACGGTGCTCAGAGCAGGGATTCCTTCTACCCAAGTGCATGATTTTACATTTAGAGACATTAAACTCTAGTTTCCACAGTTTTGACCATCTATCCAGTAAAGCTAAATCATTTTCCATGTTGCAGACACCTCCAGGATCGTCCAGATAAGGAACAATGCGAATCCCCTGAGCTCTGAGAAGGGCCATCACGCCCGCCAACACCTTGGTGAACACTCTTGGAGCCGAGGTAAGGACAAAAGGAAGAGCCACAAATTGAAAATGCAGATCTTCCACCACGAAGCGAAAAAACCTTTGGTGAGCCGGAAAGATAGGAATGTGAAGGTAGGCATCCTTGATATCTATGGACGTCATGAAGTCCCCCTGCCGAAGAGAATTGATGGCAGAGCGCAGAGTTTCCATGCAAAACTTCCGGGAACGAATAAACACGTTGAGGAACTTCAGATCCAGGATGGGACGAACCGACCCGTCCTCCTTGGGCACTGTGAAGAGATTGGAATAATACCCGTGACCCACTTCCGAAGGCGGGACCGGGCAGATGACAGCCATTTCCAGAAGATTCCTCACCGCCGCCAGGAGCCCCTGCGCGGCCCAAGGATCCGAGGGAACAAGAGACCTGAAAAATCTTGGAGGAGGACGGGACTCGAACTCCAGCTTGTAACCGGCCGACACCACCTCCCGGATCCACCTGTCCGAGACCGCCTGGTGCCACACCTGGGAGAAGTGTCGCAACCGTCCCCCCACCCGCAAGGGTGAGGGCGCTCCCTCATTGCTGAGCGGGCTTGCCAACTGGTTTGGGTTTGGCACCCCAGGAGTGACCGGGACGGCCACTGCCTCTACCCCTGTTCCAGCTTGCACCCCTGGAGACCGAAAAGCCCGCACCTGTGCCAGCTCTGGCTCCCCGAAAGGAGGGATTAAAAGAGGCCGCCCCCCGAAAGGAACAACGAAGTTTCTTGCGCAGAGGTAACTTACCTCCCTTGGCAACCGAGTCCAATTTCTCACCAAACAGGCGCAAACCCAAAAAGGGAAGAGCCGTAAGCGACTTCTTAGAATTAAAGTCAGCAGACCATTGCCGCAACCATGCCGACCGTCGGATAGCCACTAACAAGGCCGTGGTCCTGCCACACATCACCATGGCGTCATCCTGAGCGGCTAGGACAAACGAAACAAAGGACTCATAACGATTGAGAGCAACAAACTCATCACAAGTAGGATCAAGGTCCGCACATAAATCCCTGACAATGGACCTAACCGCCAACAACAAAAGTGCCGAAGCACAAACAGGCCTCAAAGCCGAACCCACACAGGTAACACCTTGGCGAGCCAGCTGGTCAATCCGGCGAACCTCGCCATCCTTAGGGGTAGACTTGTCAGGAGAATGCAACACAGCCATGTTAGATAGCCCCAAAACGGGGGCATCAACCTCGGGAGGAAAAGACCAACGCCTCACCAAGTCCGCCGGAAAAGGATACTACTTATCCCAACCAGGCGGAACACCAACGAGACGCGTAGGCTGCTCCCATTCTTTAAGGATGACATTCTCAAAATGTCGTTGACTGGGAAACTCCAAACGCGGCTGAACCACATCACACAACTCACCCTTAGGCGGAGGAACCGCCTCGGGAGGGTCTAAATCCAAAACTTCAAACATTTGAGCCAATATGGAAGGGGTGTCAAATACCATCCCCGCCGCCTGGTCACCCTCAGCACCAAACAACAGCTGGGCCTCAGGGTCGTCCAATTCATCTAGAATCACCCCCTCTTCAGCCGGGTGGGGGGCAGTCCGACCAATCCAATGCCTCAATAACATCCAAGCTACCGCGGCGGAAAACATCTTCTCGAGGCTAGCCAACCGGGCGCACACCTCGGATTGCTAATCCCCACCTATGACCACGTCACACGGGGTCCGGAATAGGCGTGGGGGGTTATGAGATGACTGAGGTTGCGAAGAGCCAGAAGCCGGAGTGGCGCGCAATGTTCTGCTAAGCACATGGAATACATAATAAGACATCACCTGGGAGCGGAGCCCCACAGCCCCCACACAGCCTGGATTGCCCCGAAGAGCCGTGACCGATCATGCCGGAAGCCTCCATATGGTGAAATTGTGGTATTCGCAATAACCCAGGGATTTACGCAGTATGCAACCCGGGATGACCCTTTATAATAAAAGTCCCGGGAGCGGGAGGATATTAAGCCAAGGGAAAAATCCAATTTGTAATAAGACCAGCCAGGCATATCAGACCGGGAGACCCAAGCAGCAAGGGTATACCAGGATCTGTAACAGAAAAAGACCACAATTAGTCTTCAGAGAATAAAGTCACAAGGAACAAAACAATGAAAAAAGGCCATAATGTGCATGCACACACACCAAGGCAAATGACATGAAAGAAAAAAAAAAACTAACAAAGTAAGAAAGGGAGAATGTGACACAGACAATCATGGGGCAGGCAGGACTGATTCTAATAATACATACCAATCAGTCAGGCATAAGATAATATAACCCACATAAATACCGACATCTGGTTACTTGCTGGGCTGGCCAATAAACATACTGACATAATTAGCCAAAAAGGAACTCACTTTTAATGGTAGTAGAAAAATGACACACAACGCATATGACAGACAAGACTTAGTAACACACACTAATTAAAATCGCAATTGCGATAAAACATATACAAATAAATGGAGGCCCCTGCCAGGCCGACCTGGACTCCACACTCTCACCCGCAGACACTCAGCTCACATGCAAAAATACTGGCCAGCATATAATGGAGGGACAAAAAATCTATCCTCAATGGGAGCAAGCAGTTAGCATATATCAGGATCATAAGCACTGGGGACGCCAGGCTTGTAGTGCTATCCACCAAATCCAGTGTGATAAATGTTGGTAAATGTTATACTGCTGTCCAACATATACAGGTAATATATATCTGTAGCAGAGTGATATGCTGGTTTAGTGAGAGCTCCACACATGGGGCACTTTGGAGGCAATCCTATGTACACGGGTTCGTGTTATTCCTGGAAAACGCCATAAACCCCTCCACATAGAGTTCATACCCCCACTGGGGATTAGGTATAGTCTACCAGACAGGAGTGCAGGGTGCTTGTACCGAGACACTCTAACATGGATATACTTGCACTCTCTGTGAGGGCCGATACAGGCGTTCAAAGATCATCCCCGTCATATCTCCATAAAGAGTTCCTCAGGCCATCAATGTGTGCCGTGCGGCGTTGCCACCAACAGTCTCGCCGCTCTTACTCTGCCCGGTCCTTCCCGCCGGTGATATGTCCAGGCTAGAAACTACTTGCAGGCGCGGCCGTGCTGTGAGCGAGCACGCGTGGTGGGTGTGGTCAGGGGCCCCGACCGACAGCTGTTTCGCCCCTGCTCGGGAGCTTCGTCAGGGTGGGAGGGGCTAGTTCTGTTGCGTCATCTTTATAGGCGGCCTTCAATAGAGAGGAAACCAATCACTTCCCTGCGCTCGCAGCTGCGCAGTGTGCAGAACGGGACACTTACGTCTCATAACTCCTATTCCAGCTTGTCACACTTAACTCTGCATTGCTTCCTTCACTCGCGCCTGCGTGATACATCACCCGCAGCGCGCGCATGCGCAATAGGTTTCTCTTCGCCGCCCGCAGCTTACACGCTATGCTCAACTCTTTCAGTGTTAGCTGGCAGCCAAAAGTGTCCGCAAGTTCATTGCTTAGTATCCACAGTATATCGGCATTGGCAACTCATACGCCAGTTTTAATACCCTCCCTCATCTGTTAAAGGTATATACTATTCTATTGGGTTATTGATATTCAAATTGACACAACATCACGCATCCAGCAAACCTCACACACAGCTTGGCCTAGGTATACATAAGAAAGGCAGCCAGGCAAATGACAGCCTATCCCGTCTTAGGGCCACATACCATTGTAGTCCCGGGCCCCAATCCTTATTCCCTTAGGTGGGTGGGTAACTACGCTAGAGAGAGATCTAGTACATATATCCTAAAAGCCACTATTAAAGGTGCATCGCAAATAGGATGGAGAAAACACCAAGAAAACCAAAAAGAAAGAGAAAAAAGAAAAGAGAACTACCCTTCAAACATCTAGGCAGATCTACCAACAGCGATCCTATTCATCAACTATTAGGATCATCAATAGAAAATTCTTTACATTTATCACCTCTGCCCACATCCGGACCTATAGAAACCCTGTGGGACGGACAGCATGTGGAATTTTCAAGCTGAAGGGCTCCAATAGAGGGGGGTCCTGGGATGCACGTTTATTGCAGCAGGAATCGAGGCTCATTTATGAGCTGGGTACCATGTTCCCGCTGGGCTTGAATACGGACATGGGCCTAAAAGCGTTTCTATAGGTCCGGGTTACCCCGGCTACCTGCAAGCAGGAGACTTCATTCTTCTGTCTTGTCGCCATCTTGCAGAGAAGAACACTGGGAGATAAGTGGGAGGTCCCAGGTAATATAGACCGGGAGGGGCTCGTTTTTCAAGACTTCTCTGCAACGTCGCCACCTGCTGGTGGAGTTACCCAAGTGTAAATATTAATGTTTGAAGCGGGGTGTGTGACATACTTAGAATAAATATACTGACAGTCAGATTACCTACCTCTGGGCCATGACAGAGTAGTTTGAATAAAGTAAAGGGAGGGAGGGATCCCCAACTACAGCAGGAGGAAACGGACAGGGCATCCCAAACCAGGGTCACCAACCTGGTAGCCGCCTTGTAATGGGGTCTCACGGAGGAACGTGGCTCCTATCAATACACCTGTTAAGGTGACTCCTACCCTCACCTGGACCTACAGCCAAGGCTGGGAGGCATTAGGGGACCAAGGTCCGGGCAGAAATAGGGATAAAAATGGCCGGGTGTGAACCCAGCTTACCTGCAAGGAGGAGACTTCATCTTCTGACTTGCTCGCCATCTGCAGAGACGATTACTGGGAGGTGTGTGAGGGGTCCCGGGTATTTATGGGCCGGGAGGGGCTTCTTCTTTTTTCTAGTCATCTCTGCAGAAGTTCGCCCTCTACTGGACATAACCCGAGTGTAATGACTACTACCGAAGCAGGGTGCGAGACATACTTAGAATAAGAGGGCTATGGCGCTGTATGAGATCATTAATGCAGACCCCACCCCACCTGGCCTGTAGTCACATGGTGTGTCAGTATGCCCTGCCCCCGATAGTCACATGGTGTGGTCAGTATGCCCCGCCCCGATAGTCACATGGTGTGGTCAGTATGCCCCGCCCCCGATAGTCACATGGTGTGGTCAGTATACCCCGCCCCCGATAGTCACATGGTGTGGTCAGTATGCCCTGCCCCCGATAGTCACATGGTGTGGTCAGTATGCCCCGCCCCAATAGTCACATGGTGTGGTCAGTATGCCCTGCCCCCGATAGTCACATGGTGTGGTCAGTATGCCCCGCCCCCGATAGTCACATGGTGTGGTCAGTATGCCCCGCCCCCTCGCCCCAGGAGAGGGGTCACTGCTCTGTAGGAGGGAGACAGCACAGGGGTCAGGCTCCTCCCTCCAGACAACCAATAGGCTGAAGAGCTGGCAATCACATGACTCACCTCGGAAGCAGCCGCAGATGTCTTCGTGTGTCAGGTAAGCTAGCGTAACTCCATTAAGGAAAACGAGAAATTCCAGTGACATCATCAACGTGGCTCCGCCCCCCCAGTTATTACCGTGGTACCCGTCACCCTGACCAATCAGAGCCCTGTGCAGGTTATCTGGACTGATAAAGGGTTAAAATGCACCCAGCTCAATGGCCGTTGACAGCACAGGTGACACAGCTATAGGCAACGCCCCCAATCCCTCACCTGCGTGCCAGCCCGGAGGAGGCCCCGCCCCAATCCCTCACCTGCGCGCCAGCCCGGAGGGGGGCCCCGCCCCAATCCCTCACCTGGGCGCCAGCCCGGAGGGGGGCCCCACCCCAATCCCTCACCTGCGCGCCAGCCCGGAGGGGGGCCCCGCCCCCAATCCCTCACCTGCGCGCCAGCCCGGAGGGGGGCCCCGCCCCCAATCCCTCACCTGGGCGCCAGCCCGGAGGGGGGCCCCGCCCCCAATCCCTCACCTACGTGCCAGCCCGGAGGGGGGCCCCGCCCCCAATCCCTCACCTGCGTGCCAGCCCGGAGGGGGGCCCCGCCCCCAATCCCTCACCTGGGCGCCAGCCAGGAGGGGGGCCCCGCCCCAATCCCTCACCTGGGCGCCAGCCAGGAGGGGGGCCCCGCCCCAATCCCTCACCTGCGCGCCAGCCCGAAGGGGGTCCCCGCCCCCAATCCCGCCAGCGCCGAAGGGGGGCCCCGCCCCCAATCCCTCACCTGGGCGCCAGCCCGGAGGGGGGCCCCGCCCCAATCCCTCACCTGGGCGCCAGCCCGGAGGGGGGCCCCGCCCCAATCCCTCACCTGCGCGCCAGCCCGAAGGGGGTCCCCGCCCCCAATCCCGCCAGCGCCGAAGGGGGGCCCCGCCCCCAATCCCGCCAGCGCCGAAGGGGGGCCCCGCCCCCAATCACTCACCTGAGCGCCAGGAAGCTTGGAGAGGGCTCCGCCCCCAATCACTCACCTGTGCGCCAGCAGGGGGCGTGTGTAACTGATGGCGGGGGAGCGAGTGCAACGCCCTATAAATTATGAACGTTGGCGTGGCGAATCAGTCGCACAGATCAGATGCGGCAACGCCCATTAAAACTGGACCAATTAAATGACTCCTCCGATTAGGGTCATGACTATGATTTGAGATGCCCCACTGTGTGACCCGAAATCACTTACCTTTCCACCAATCCCAAGCCACGTTCCCGGGCCGCACCCTCGGCGCCCCTGCAGCCTGACTGCCGTGACGTGGGAGCGCCGCACTCCGAAAGGAAACCAGGGAGGCGGGAGCTCAGTACAAAGCTCTGATTGGACGAGAGCCGCGCATGTGTCGGGGAAAGGTGAGTGTAGCAGCCACAGCGGGGCGTCACTAACTGGGAAGATCCAGGTAACGGGTAACAAAACGCACCTGGGGCATCCCAATTGGGGAACCTCTAATACCCAGCAGTGTTGGGTCGGGGGGCGGGGCCTGTTGCCATGGAAAGGATATCCCGCGTTCTGGACGTCGTCGGTGACGTTTCTGATGCTTTGCTGCACCCAAACTCGCTGCTGGTCGAGCTCCGCCTCCCGCTGATCCAGATACGCAAGCTCCGCCTTCAGGTCGATGAGTTTGTCAGCGATCTCTCGTGTGTTGCACCCGGGGCCGACTCCCCTGCAAGGAACACGCCCCCCTGTTATTCACCAATCACTGCCCGGCTCCACCCACACAATACAGCTCCGCCCTGCTGGAATGTGACTGAACAATGCCCCGCCCCCACACAACACCCCATTTACACTTCCAGCCATAGCCCCGCCCTCTCCCATCATGCAGTGCGGTGCTTACTTCCACTGGATGCTGTTCTTGGATTTCTTCTCTATGAGGCCGATTCCTTCCAACACGTTGGTGATGTCATAGATGCGACGCTTCTGTCTGACGGCGAGTGTGTCCGCTGCCTGCGGGGGAGGAGAGAGGTCACATGTCACGCCCACCGCTGACCCCGCCCCCAACTGCTAAATAACACCCGGGGGAGGAGACAGCGTCACATGTCACACCCACTGCAGGCCCCGCCCCCAACTGCTAAATAACACCCGGGGGAGGAGTGTCCACTTTAGTGTATGGGGGACCTGGGGGGTATCAGACATGGGGTATCCTGATTCTAGATACCCAGGGGGGTGGGGGGAGGGGCTATATACACACAGTGATAGCACAGCTCCTATAACCCTGCTGTGTGAGTATAGAACCCATTACAGGGCTTATATTCAGAACAAAAGCCACCAGCGGAGGATCCCAAATCGGGAAGCAGTAAAATCCCACCTTTCCCCACTCTGATGCATGCGCGAGCTCTCGTCCAATCAGAGCAGCCTGCCACGATGATGTCATTCAGCAAACAGCTCTCATTGACATTAATGGGGACGTGTCCCCTGCATTGTGCACGCCCCCACACACAGCACTCCGCTCTGATTGGCCGAGAGCCTGCACACATGTCATTGGGATGCGGAAGAGGTGAGTCATTTAGGGCTTTCGGGGGTTACAGAGCAGGGAATGGCAAACCGGGACGCTCCTGGGGAACAGAACCAGACCCTGCAAAGTCATATTCACAAGTTTGGTTCTGCTTTAAAGTGGACCTAAACCTTGGGTTTAAAGTGGACCAATCAGCAGGATCCTGTTACTTGGTCCCTGCCCCGGGGGCATCCCGATGTAGGAAGCTCCTGTGAGAAACCTCCCAGATCCCCCCTTTCACTCAGGTTACCCACACTCAGGGGGCATATAGAGGGATTATGGGGGAATAAGGGGATCTCTAGCATCCTGTGGGGTATATATAGAGGGGTCACGTGGGGTATCTCTAGCATCCTGTGGGGTATATATAGAGGGGTCACGCGGGGTATCTCTAGCATCCTGTGGGGTATATATAGAGGGGTCACGTGGGGTATGTAGCATCCTGTGGGGTATATATAGAGGGGTCACGTGGGGTATGTAGCATCCTGTGGGGTATATATAGAGGGGTCACGTGGGGTATGTAGCATCCTGTGGGGTATATAGAGGGGTCACGTGGGATATATATATATATATATATATATATACACAGTGGTGTCTATTTGGCCCTGCACGGGGCGCTCTCCGGCCATTACCGCCTTGAGGTCCAGCACGCCGTCCTCGGCCTCCTGCAGCAGGGACACGAACTTGCTGGTGAGCAGGCCCAGGCTCTTCTCATGGCGGCTCGGCGTTACCGGACACTGCGCGGGATCCGCCATCACACGAGGCAGGGGGCGGGGCCGCCGGCAGGTCACGTGCTACAACCGCCACCACACAGCGCCCGTTACCTCCGCGAAGCACGACGGGAAATGGGGGCGTGGCCAGGCACGAGGGGATGGCAGGGGGCGGGGCCACCGGCAGGTTACGTGCTCCAACCGCCACCACACAGCGCCCGTTACATCCGCGAAGCACGCCGGGAACAAGGGGCGTGGTCAGGCACGAGAGGATGGGCGGGGCCGCCGGCAGGTCACGTGTTACAACCGCCACCACACAGCGCACGTGACCTCCGCGTGCACGCCTGGAATCGGGGGCGTGGCCAGGCACGAGAGGATGGCAGGGGGCGGGACCGCCACCACACAGCGCCCGTTACATCCGCGAAGCACGCCGGGAATTGAGGGCGTGACCAGGTACTAGAGACGGTCAGGGGGCGCGGCCAGACGCAAGATGATGGAAGGGGCGTGGCCATACACTAGAGACTAGAAGGGACGTATGGCAATCGCTGGGGAAGTGAGGGAGCGTCTGACAATCACCGGACAACATGGAAAGCGATGAGGGAGCGTCTGACAATCTCTAGCAGGGGTTATAGCGATAAATATAGAGACCCGTAAAGTCACACCTCCCAATTGTCCCTCATTGGGAGGGACTGTCCCCCTTTTGAGTCCATGTCCCCCCGTCTCGTTTTTCTCATTCCCGCCCCCTGTACTTTATCCTGCTCTCCTCTGTATGTGATGCTTCTTAGGCAAGATGGTGGCCTGTGGAGTCTCAGGCAGCCTGCAGACAGGAAGTGTCTTCTGCTCTGCATTCTGGGATTGCTGACCTTTTCCTGACCCCAGCTCTGCTCTGTCTATAAGCTATAACCCCCCCCCCCGCACTTTAAAGAGGAACTAAAACAAAAAAAAACAGCCACTCACCTTGTCTTTCCCGCGGCCACTCCACCACGTCAGTAATACAGTGTGTCTATTCATTGCAATATTATATAATATCAATATATTAATAATATATATATATATATATATATAACAATAATATATATTAATTATATATATATATATTATAATTATATAATTATATTATATATTAATTATACATATAACATAATATGTATATATATAATATATATTATGGTATATATTAATTATATAATAATATATATTAATTATATATATATATATATATATATATATATATATATATATATATTATAATAATATATCAATATCTATCACAATATTAATTATAGAGCGTGAGGAAGTGATGCCGCGGCTGGCCGCACATGCTCTATGGGATGGTTGGGGGGGGCACCCGGGATACCCCAGGGGTGGAATGCAGCTTAGTGTATGGCAAGGGACAGTTTTAGTCCACTTTAAAGTGGAGCAAAACCCCGGATTTTGACTATCTTGGGGTTTGTGTGACGCCCCCCAGATCCCTGAGTGCAGCTCTCCTCTTCCCAATGCTACAGAGCATGTGCGGCCTCTCGTCCAATCAGAGCGCTCGAAGCTGCTGATGTCACGCTTCCCTCTAACATGGAGCCTGGCTAGAGGGAAGTGGGGGACGCGGCTCACACAAGCGCCATTGGACCAGGAAAAACAGGGTGACCTGGGGGGTATCACACAGCAGGGCACCAATCAGGGAACAAAACCCAGGAGAGTCAAAATCATGGGTTCTGGTCCACTTTAAAGATTCCAGGGCTGGCTGCCAAATCAATCACCCAGCATCGGGGAAAGGTGAAGCTTTAGGAGCGTTTGCTTGTTCTACTATTTCTTGCTTTTCCCTTATATTCTTTTTTTTATGTCATTCCTTTTATTCTTTCTTTTTATATTACTTTATTATATTCCCATCTATCCTTTTTCTGTCATTCATTTTTTTCTCTTTCTTTCTGTTGTTCCTTCTATTTTCTTGTTCTTTATTTCTATGTTTTGTCTTTCTTCTATCATGTTTTTCTGTCATCCCTTTTATTCTTTTTCTGCTTCCGCCATTCATTCAGTTCTTCTTTGTTTCTGTCCATTATATGCTTTTGTTCTCTTTTTTTTTTTTTTTTTGTTTCTTTTCATATTTCTTTATTATTTTCCCATTTGTTCTTTATTCTAAGTATGTCACACACCCCGCTTCAGATAACCATAACACGTGGGTAATACCAAACTGAAGAGGCGTTCCTGCAGAGATGATAGTAAAAAAGAAAGCCCCTCCCTGATCCATAAATACCTGGGACCTCCCACTCATTACCCAGTTTTTCATCTCTGCAGACGGCGAGCAAGTCAGAAGATGATGCCTCCTCCTTGCACAGGGGGATGTCAGGTAGCCGGGACAACTCCCGGCCTGTTATCTTGCTATTTCCGTTCGGGCTTTCTCTTTACCTATCAGACTTAAAAATGTATGCCTCCTCAGTCTTGGCTGCGGGCCCGAGCGAGGGTATGCTGGCACCTATGGTGCCTTGGAGCAGGGCTTCCCCGTGAGACCCTAAATAAGAGGGTAGGCGGGATGCCGGGTTGGTGACCCCGGTTTGGGACGCCCCGTCCCTTGGTGCTGGGCCCCGGAGGGGCCCCTTAATTCCCATGTCCTACATAGTGGGGTTTGGGGGGGGGCCTCTCTCTATTGCCTGTCTGCCTTTATTTTCTACTGTATAGCGTGTGTGTGTTTTTACTGTACTTGTGGGCACCGCGGCCGCCATTACGGCCGGGGTGCTGGTTCATTGTGAGGGGAGCATTCCCCTCACACACTCTTCCAGGGGGCGGGGCCGGGCCGCGGTGGCTGCCGCGGCCGGCTCTCCGCTGCCTGTGCGGGCTCGGGACGGGTGCTCCGCCGGTGCCGGCGGTCACACCCGCCCGCTCGTTCCTTTGCTTTACCGGCGCCGCGGCAGTCGGCGGCGCCGGTCTCAGTGTCCTGGCCGGTCTGTCTCTCTCCTCCCGGCTGCGTCGGGGGGGAGGGCGTGGCCGGGGCCTTCGCGCGCGCCGCGGCTCCGCCCCCCCCGCTGCTTGAGCTGGTCTCCGGTGGCTCCGATGCGGAGCTTGGGCTTCTGCTGAGGGCGGAGTTGGGAGGTCCTCCATCTTCGCGCGGTCCGCGCTGCCACGCCTCCTTCCTTCTCCCTGCACCTCGTGCTGTGCGGCGCCATTGCTCATCGCATCAGGATACGTGAGTGGCCCTTGGGCCTTTTCTGGTTATTCAATTTTGTATTTTACTGCTTCCTTATCAGTCATTTATTGGGTCCTTTCTTTTCCTTCTTTTTTAGAGTGGTGGTGTTATCGGGAGGACCCTTCTTTAGTAATTTAGGGGCTTTTCTTCCGGTCCTAGATCCCTGGGTTCATTATTGGCATAAATTCTCCCACTCGGGACATTAAGGGGCATCCCGGGTCGCTTATTAGCGTAATTCCCTGGGTCTTGGAGACTACTAAAAGTTCACCTATGGAGGCATCCCCGGATACTGGGGCTGGGACCCCTGCGGGGCATCCCAAAAAGTGCATATTGTGTGGCGCATCCGTTACTGGGGACGATGTATTGCTTTGTATACCTTGTGCACAGCAAACCATTACGCGGCAGTCGGGAGCCCAGGCGTCTGGGTCAGCACCGCCGG
Source organism: Gastrophryne carolinensis (assembly GCA_027917425.1). Classification (NCBI taxonomy): domain Eukaryota; kingdom Metazoa; phylum Chordata; class Amphibia; order Anura; family Microhylidae; genus Gastrophryne; species Gastrophryne carolinensis. The sequence goes on from CM051241.1 coordinate 178,477, forward strand.
CCGAGTCTTCTCAGCCCCCCACCCTGACACGCGCTCCGTGTGACGTTGTCCTGGGCAGGGATCTGCAAGCTGAGATGTGCGCCAGATTGGCCAACCTAGAGAAAATTGTTTCCAGTTCGGCCGCCCGTAAGGCCCCGGCCAAGAGGAAGCATTTGACCCCGGCGTTGCCGGTTGTTGACCTGGACGAGTTTAATAATCTCGATTGGTCTGATTATTCTGGGCTAGAGGAAGGCGAGGTTTCTGAGGGCTCAGAGGTGTCGGATGATGAACAGTCCGCGGGTGCTGATGAGGAGCTCAGTGAGTTGGGGAGATCGTCGGAGTCTCCTCACGCCCTGGCGCTGATGTTGGAGGTTCTGAAGATTTCCCCTCCCGCGGCGGAGTCTCAGCAGGAGGGTGAGTTGTTTGAGGAATCCAGGCCACGCTTGGAGTTTCCTTCACAACGGCATTTTCACAAGATCATCGATAAGGAATGGGACAGGCCTGCTAGGCTCCCTGGTATCCCCCAGGGGTGGGACAAGAAATACCCTTTTCCTGCGGAGGTGGTTAAGCGCTGGGCTTCCCCTCCCGAGGTCGATGCCCCGGTTTTGGGGTTGTCTAATTCCTTGGTTTTAAATAGGCCTGATTGCTCCACCCTTAAAGATGGGGAGGAGAAACGCATTGACCAGATGGCTTGTCATGGCTTTGTTAGCGTTGGGTCAGCCATACGGCCTGTGTGCGCGTCTGAGCTTATGGTGTTGGCTGCCAGGTCCGTGGTCAGGGACTTGTTGACATCTTCTGGGCTTCGCCCCGGTAGTTCTGAATTCATTAGTCTCAAACGGTGTGAGTTGTTTTTGTCCTTTGTGTTAACCGCCTTGGATGACACCTTAATGATGTGTAGTAGGGCCTCGGCCTTGTTGGTGACTATTCGGCGGTCGGTCTGGCTGCGCCAGTGGGCGGCAGACTTTATGTCAAAAAAAGTCTGACGGCTTTACCCTTTGTAGGATTGAGGCTCTTTGGTGAAACATTGGATTCCGTCACTAAAGGTGGCAGATTGCCTCAACGGAAGAAGCAGCGCCGTTCCTTTCGGGGGGCGCCTACCTTTACAACTTCCTTTCGTGGGGCCAGATCTGGCAGAGGATCTGCGTTCCAATCTTCCAGAGGAGATTCCGGGAACAGGGGCAGAGGGCGTGCCCGTTCCGCATACCATTGGGGTTCTAAGCCCAAGCCGGCTATTAAGCCGGCACAGCAATGAGGGGGCGCCCTCACCCTGGCGGGTTGGGGGACGGCTGAGACACTTCTCCCAAGTCTGGGATCAAGAAGTCTCGGACAGATGGATACGGGAAGTGGTGTCTTCCGGTTACAAGCTAGAGTTCGAGCTCCGCCCCCCCTCCAGGTTCTTCAGGTCTCGGATGCCTTCGGAGCCTCTGGCGGTGCAGGGGCTCCTGGTGGCAGTAAAGAATCTTTTGGACATGGCGGTCATTTGCCCGGTGCCCCCCGCGGAGCAGGGCTGGGGCTTCTATTCCAATCTGTTCACGGTCCCCAAGAAGGACGGGTCAGTCCGTCCTATCTTGGATCTGAAGTTTCTCAACAAATTTATTCGGCCGCGCAAATTCCGCATGGAAACGCTGCGCTCGGCCATTCATTCTCTTCGTCAGGGAGATTTTCTGACGTCCATAGACATCAAGGACGCGTATCTGCACGTCCCGATTTTTCCAGCACACCAGAGGTTTCTCAGGTTTGTGGTGGAGAATCGGCATTTTCAGTTTGTGGCTCTGCCCTTCGGTCTCACCTCGGTCCCCCGGGTCTTCACCAAGGTGCTAGCGGGGGTGATGGCTCTGCTCAGAGTGCGGGGCATTCGAATTGTGCCCTATCTGGACGATTTACTGATCATGGCCTCTTCGTTCAACCAGGCGGAGTTGGACACGGGAGTGGTGGTGTCCACTCTGGAGAGGTTCGGTTGGGTGATCAACCGCCCCAAGTCTTCTCTTCGTCCATCCAGAATTGCGCTGTTTCTGGGGATGTCTCTGGACACCTCGCAGGCCAGGGTGTTCCTGCCCCAGGACAAGATTCTTTTGATTCAAGAGCTGGTTCAGCTTCTCTTGTTGGCCCCTCATCCGTCCATCCGGCTGGGGATGAGGCTGGTGGGGTTAATGGTGGCCTCGTTCGAGGCGGTCCCTTTTGCACAGTTCCATACGAGGACGCTTCAGCTTCTTCTGCTGAAGGTTTGGGACAGGTCGCAGTCATCTCTGGACAAATCATTCCGGTTGACTCCCCGAGTTCGTCGTTCCCTACTATGGTGGTTGGGGTCGGTCAATCTGTCGAAGGGCAGATCCTTCCTGGCCCCCCGTTGGGAAACGGTGACCACGGATGCCAGTCTCTCTGGCTGGGGGGGTGTTTGGAAGGACTTTCAGTTTCAGGGTCTGTGGAGTCCGCAGGAGGCTCACGAGCCCATCAATATTTTGGAGTTGAGAGCCATCAGGCTGGTTCTGCTCCGCTTGACTTGTCAGCTGAGAGGATTGCCAGTTCAGGTCCGGTCGGACAACAGGACGGCGGTTGCTTATATCTATCACCAGGGAGGGACTCGCAGCAGGAGTGCCCTCAGGGAAGTGTCTTTGATTCTGGAGTGGGCAGAGACCAACGTTCCGTGCATCTCAGCAGTCTACATTCCGGGAGTGGAGAACACGGAGGCGGACTTGCTGAGCAGGGCCTCCTCTCGTCAGGGGGAGTGGTCTCTCAGTCCCAAGGTGTTTCACTCGATCTGTCTCAGGTGGGGGTTCCCGGCAGTGGATTTCTTTGCCTCTCGTCACAATCACAAGCTTCCAGTCTTTGTGTCTCTCTCACAGGACCCTCTGGCTCTGGCGGTGGATGCCATGTCTCTGGATTGGAGGGATCTGGGACTGCTTTACCTGTTCCCTCCGTTCCCGATGCTAGCCAGGGTGGTGCGCAAACTGGTGTTGGAAGGAGTGTCAGCGATCCTGGTGGCGCCAAGGTGGCCAAGGCGCGTTTGGTTCGCAGATCTGGTAAGGCTGGCAAAAGATCAGTTCGCCCTGCCTCTGAGGCCGGACCTGCTAACACAGGGTCGGCTATGTCATCCAAATTTACAATCGCTGGCTTTGACGGCTTGGCTGCTGAAACCCCAATCTTGAAGGAGGAGGGCCTTTCTGATGCGGTGATCCAGACTCTTATCAGCGCCAGGAAGCGGTCTTCCTCTACTGTTTATTATAGGGCCTGGAGGTCCTATATTGATTGGTGTGAAGGTAGGTCCTTCTCTTGTTGAGAGTTCTCCATTCCTAGAATTCTGGAGTTTCTTCAACACGGTTTAGATCTGGGGCTCCAAATTAGTACCTTGAAGGGGCAGGTCTCTGCCCTGGCGGTGTTCTTCCAAAGGTCCTTTGCACTTCATCCTTTAGTCAGGACCTTTTTCCAAGGAGTTACGCATGTGCGTCCGCCTAGGAAGCCCTTGGTTTCAGTTTGGGATTTGAACCTGGTTCTTTCTGCTCTTCAGGGTCCTCCGTTTGAGCCCTTGAATGAGGTTGCCTTGTCTTCACTTACTCAAAAGGTGGCCTTTTTGGTGGCTATCACTTCGGCTAGGCGTGTTTCTGAGTTGGCAGCTTTATCCATTAAAGCTCCATACTTTGAGAAGCATCAGGGCAAGGTTGTCTTTCGTTTCAAGCCGGATTTTCTTCCTAAGGTGGTCTCGGCTTTTCATCTGAATCAGGACATTGTTCTGCCTTCTCTATGTCCTAATCCTAGCAACGACAAGGAAAGGGCATTGCATTCCTTGGATGTAGTTCGTGTTGTGGAATATTATCTGGAGGTTACGTCTTCCTTTCGCAAGACGGACGCCTTTTTTGTGGTGCCTTTTGGGCCTAGGAAAGGTTTGGCTCCTGCCAAATCTTCCATTAGTAAATGGATTCGTCAGGCCATCATTGGGGCCTATTCTGCCAAGGGGAGGAGTCCCCCTTTTCGTGTTACTGCTCATTCTACTCGTGCTGTTGGAGCGTCCTGGGCTTTTCAGCACCAGGCTTCTGTTGAGCAAGTTTGTAAGGCCGCTACTTGGTCTTCTGTTCACACTTTTTCCAAGTTTTACAAGGTTGACGTTCGGGCCTCAGCGGATGCTGCTTTTGGCCGCAAAGTTCTGCAAGCTGTTGTGGTTTAAGTTGTGCATTGTTGCCTTGTTTTGGATCCCCGCCCTTTTATGGACACTGCTGTTGGATGTCCCACGTGTTATGGTTATCTGAAGCGGGGTGTGTGACATACTTAGAATAATACCATTTTGTGAGATACTCACCTGTAAAATGGGTATTATAAGTATGTCACACACCCCGCTTCACCCGCCCTTCTTGTATTTGGGATCCTTTATATGGTGAACTTTGTTGTTTTTATATTTGCCTCTTCCTGGTCCCTATCTTACTGCTTCTGTATACTGGGTAATGAGTGGGAGGTCCCAGGTATTTATGGATCAGGGAGGGGCTTTCTTTTTTACTATCATCTCTGCAGGAACGCCTCTTCAGTTTGGTATTACCCACGTGTTATGGTTATCTGAAGCGGGGTGTGTGACATACTTACAATACCCATTTTACAGGTGAGTATCTCACAAAATGGTATTTTTTCTCTTTCTTTCTGTCATTCCTTCTTCATTCATCCTGTTCTTTATTTCGCCATTCGAGCCACCGCGCATGCGCTGTAGGACCGGGAAGAGGTGAGTTGGGCAATCACTATGTAAAGATTCCAGGGCTGGCTGCCAGTCATTCCCAGACCAATCACCCAGCACCGGGGAAAGGTGAAGCTTTAGGAGCGTTTTTTTCCTGTCATTCATTCATTTCTTCTTTGTTTCTTTCCATTTTGTTATTTTTCTTTATTTGGTTCTCATCTATTGTTTTTTATGTCTTTCCTTTTTTCTTTTTCCACTTCTTCCTTCTTTCGTTCCTTGTCCTGCTTTGTTTTCTGTCATTCCTTTTATTTATGTCTTTTCTTCTTTCCATTTTTCTTTATAAGATTCCCATCTATTGTTTTTTATGTCTTGCCTTTTTTCTCTTTCTTTCTCTTTTTTTTGTGTCGTTCTTTCTCTTCTCTTGTTTCTTTTCTATTTCTAGAATCCCCCTTAGAATCGGCTCCTCGTCTTATTGCGCAACAATACAGCGACCAAGCAGCCAATTATATATTCAAATTTTATTTACATATTCTATAGAATTTCTGCATATATTATATAAATATATTAATCCACTTATTAGGTAGTGAGCACAAAGGTTGCTTCTGGAAGGTCTACTTCAAGGGAGGCTGAAAGAAGGGGTGGAGCTTCTTCCCCGGACCCCAACCCAACCTTTATCTCTCACCCTAGACTCCTCCCCCGCTCATCAGACCCCAACCCAACCTTTATCTCTCACCCTAGACTCCTCCCCCGCTCATCAGAAACCCAACCCAACCTTTAGCTCTCACCCTAGACTCCTCCCCCGCTCATCAGAACCCCAACCCAACTTTTATCTCTCACCCTAGACTCCTCCCCCGCTCATCAGAAACCCAACCTAACCTTTATCTCTCACCCTAGACTCCTCCCCCGCTCATCAGAAACCCAACCCAACCTTTATCTCTCACCCTAGACTCCTCCCCCACTCATCAGAACCCCAACCCAACCTTTATCTCTCACCCTAGACTCCTCCCCGCTCATCAGAACCCCAACCCAACCTTTAGCTCTCACCCTAGACTCCTCCCCCGCTCATCAGAACCCCAACCCAACCTTTATCTCTCACCCTAGACTCCTCCCCCGCTCATCAGAACCCCAACCCAACTTTTATCTCTCACCCTAGACTCCTCCCCCGCTCATCAGAACCCCAACCCAACCTTTATCTCTCACCCTAGACTCCTCCCCCGCTCATCAGAACCCAACCCAACCTTTATCTCTCACCCTAGACTCCTCCCCCGCTCATCAGAACCCAACCTTTATCTCTCACCCTAGACTGCTCCCCCGCTCATCAGAACCCAACCCAACCTTTATCTCTCACCCTAGACTGCTCCCCCGCTCATCAGAACCCAACCCAACCTTTATCTCTCACCCTAGACTCCTCCCCTGCTCATCAGAACCCCAACCCAACTTTTATCTCTCACCCTAGACTCCTCCCCCGCTCATCAGAACCCCAACCCAACCTTTATCTCTCACCCTAGACTCCTCCCCCGCTCATCAGAACCCAACCCAACCTTTATCTCTCACCCTAGACTCCTCCCCCGCTCATCAGAACCCCAACCCGACCTTTATCTCTCACCCTAGACGCCTCCCCCACTCATCAGAAACCCAACCCAACCTTTATCTCTCACCCTAGACTCCTCCCCCACTCATCAGAACCCAACCTTTATCTCTCACCCTAGACTCCTCCCCCGCTCATCAGAACCCAACCCAACCTTTATCTCTCACTCTAGACTCCTCCCCCGCTCATCAGAACCCAACCTTTATCTCTCACCCTAGACTCCTCCCCCGCTCATCAGAACCCAACCCAACCTTTATCTCTCACCCTAGACTCCTCCCCCGCTCATCAGACCCCAACCCAACCTTTATCTCTCACCCTAGACTCCTCCCCCGCTGATCAGACCCCAACCCAACCTTTATCTCTCACCCTAGACTCCTCTCCCGCTCATCAGAAACCCAACCCAACCTTTATCTCTCACCCTAGACTCCTCCCCCACTCATCAGAACCCAACCCAATCATTATCTCTCACCCTAGACTCCTCCCCCGCTCATCAGAAACCCAACCTAACCTTTATCTCTCACCCTAGACTCCTCCCCCGCTCATCAGAACCCAACCCAACCTTTATCTCTCACCTTAGACTCCTCCCCCGCTCATCAGACCCCAACCCAACCTTTATCTCTCACCCTAGACTCCTCCCCCGCTGATCAGACCCCAACCCAACCTTTATCTCTCACCCTAGACTCCTCTCCCGCTCATCAGAAATCCAACCCAACCTTTATCTCTCACCCTAGACTCCTCCCCCACTCATCAGAACCCAACCCAATCATTATCTCTCACCCTAGACTCCTCCCCCGCTCATCAGACCCCCAACCTTTATCTCTCACCCTAGAATCCTCCCCGCTCATCAGACCCCCAACCCAACCTTTATCTCTCACCCCAGGCTCCACCCCCGCTCATCAGAGCCCTAAGACAACCTTTATCTCTCACCCTAGACTCCTCCCCCGCTCATCAGAACCCCAACCCGACCTTTATATCTCACCCTAGGCTCCACCCTCGCTCATCAGAGCCCTAAGCCAACCTTTATCTCTCACCCTAGACTCCTCCCCCGCTCATCAGAAACCCAACCTTTATCTCTCACCCTAGGCTCCACCCCTGCTCATCAGAACCCCAACCTAACCTTTATCTCTCACCCTAGACTCCTCCCCCGCTCATCAGAACCCCAACCCAACCTTTATCTCTCACCCTAGACTCCTCCCCCGCTCATCAGAAACCCAACCCAACCTTTAGCTCTCACCCTAGACTCCTCCCCCGCTCATCAGAAACCCAACCTTTAGCTCTCACCCTAGACTTCTCCCCCGCTCATCAGAACCCCAACCCAACTCTTATCTCTCACCATAGGCTCCTCCCCCTCCCCCTGCGGCCTCCAATCAGGATCAGATCACTTTTCCCGGGTTCATGAGATTCTTTGGGTCCAGCACAGCTTTGATCTGCCGCATGGCGCCGATTGCGACCTCCCCGACCTCCTCCGCCAGCAGGCGGCGCTTTCCGATCCCAATGCCGTGCTCCCCGGTGCAGGTCCCGTGCAGCGCCAGCGCCCTCCTGTTGGGGGAGAGAGGAAGAGCGCACACTGTGTCAGGCCCGACTCGTCCACAGAGCTTACACTCTACAGCCATAGCAGAGAGGGATCACAGACCAATCCCCAGCCTCCAGGGCTGCCGGGGTCTGATTGTGACCCAACACTAAGCTCAGCCTGGAGCAGCAGGTGGTGCTATTGTTCCCTGACACACTGAAAGGAGAGAACAGCTCAGCCTGGAGCTCAGGATTATAAAGCCTTTCACTTGATATCACACATGACATATATGTATTGGCGAGAAACTGATAATCCGCATAGTATCAGACTCTATGATATAGAGTTAGAGTCTAAGTTCATGTAACTAAGATAAAGAGTTAAAGTCTAAGTTCATGTAACTAAGTTAAAGAGTTAAAGTCTAAGTTCATGTAACTAAGTTAAAGAGTTAAAGTCTAAGTTCATGTAACTAAGTTAAAGAGTTAAAGTCTAAGTTCATGTAACTAAGTTAAAGAGTTAAAGTCTAAGTTCATGTAACTAAGATATTAATGGGGATCATGACTTCCTTGGTTACAATATGTCAGTTATGATTATATTAGTTATTATTAGTTTTTTTCAGGACTATAAGACCTTTCATTTGATATCACACATGACATATTTGTATTGGCCAGAGACTGATAATCCGCAGAGTATCAGACTCTGTATGCTATGAAGTTAGAGTCTAAGTTCATGTAACTAAGATATTAATGGGGATCGTGTCTTTCTTGATTACAATATGTCAGTTATGACTATATTAGTTATTATTAGTCTTATTCAGGATTATAAGACCTTTCATTTGATATCCGCATAGTATCACACTCTGCATGATATATATTTGGTGTTTGGGTTCATTGATAATCCGCAAAGTATCAGACTCTGTATGATAAAGAGTTAAAGTCTAAGTTCATGTAACTAAGATATTAATGGGGATCATGAATTTCTTGGTTACAATATGATAACATGTATATTGTTATATTACTTTATAGAATATGTATCTAATCTCACAGAGGCAGGTTCATTGCAGACACACCCAGGAGGCGGAGAATGCTGGCCACACCCCCTATTTCTCACACCATAGATTGAAGGTGCGCGCCATCTGAGGGAAGATATTTCTTAGGACAAGTCATTGATGTGGGAGGAGCCTCAGTGACCATTGGTTTGTATCAGATTAGTGGGAGGAGCCTCAGCGACCATTGGTTTGTATCAGATTGATGGCCGCTGGGCTGATATGATTATTAGTATTTGCGATATTTATAATATTAATCTCTAATAGCGTGCGTGCTCCGGGCGCGGTGTGTGCAAAACAGTGGCATTATCCAAGCCAGGGAGGGGGCGGAGTTACCTGGCCAGCCTATTGGTGAACTCCTGCACGCGCCGCACCTCGTCCTCGTCGCCTGGGTCCAGGACCATGATGCAATGGAAGTTCCCGTCACCAACATGTCCTGCTATAGGACCTGCGGAGACACAGCAAATCACTGCCTGACACACTCGCCACCGCGCACCCTCCACGTACCCGCCACCACCACACAACCGCCACCACCGCCAGGTACCCGCCACAGCCACGTACCCGCCACCACACACCTGCCGCCACCACGTACCCACCACACAACGGCCACCACCACCACATACCCGCCGCTGCCACCACGCACCTGCCACCACCACCACGTACCCACCACCAGCACCACATACCCGCCACCACCATGTACCCGCCACCACCACGTACCTGCCACCACCACACAACCACCACGCACCCGCCAACACCACACAACCCGCCACCACCGGACACAGAGTCCCTTACCTGTCAGGCGAGATTGCAGCAGGTCCTCCTTGGTTTCCACAATGATCTGCGGGAGCCTGGAGAGCGGCACGCACACGTCTGTGCTGTAACCCTGACACACAACAACAGGGCAGTGAGGGGGCGTGGCTATGACAGCATGGTGCAGGGTTAAGTTGCCGCTCTGCATTCTGGGGGTGGTCAGAGCACAGGTAAGTACTCACCCGGCACCCGGGTCGCAGGGCCAGTGCTGCATACCAGGCGTTGTGTCGCGCCGTCCATAGCCGCGTCCTCTCCTCTTGGTCTCGGGCCCAGGTGAAGGCGGAGCCGCCGTTGAGTTGGGTGATTTCCGCTGCACAGAGGACAGAAGGTGGTCAGGCCACACCCACATCTGCGTCCCATCAACCAAACCCCACCACCGGCAGAGCTCACCAACCCCGAGTCTAGTGTGTGAATGTCACCTGTGATTGGTTCCTGTCTTTGGGGCCAGTCCCCAATCAGGAGATAGAATCCCCAGATCACCCACTGAGCATGTGCAGCCTGTCGTCCAATCAGCACTTCACACCGCGCATACCAATCATACTAATACTAATATAATACTAAACATACTAATATAATACTAATCATACTAATATAATACTAATCTAATACGAATCATACTAATATAATACTAATCATACTAATACTAATATAATACTAATCATACTAATACAATACTAATCATACTAATACTAATAATACCATTTTGTGAATACTCACCTGTAAAATGGATATTATAAGTATGTCACACACCCCGCTTCAAGATATTCATAACCTGTGGGTAATACTGACCTGTAGAGGGCGATCTGCAGAGATGATAGGGAAAAAGCCCCTCCCGGTCCACAAATACCTGGGACCTCCCACTCATTCCCCAGTCTAAATACAGCAGTAAGGAAAGGGACCAGGAAGAGCCAAATATAAGTCATAACAACGCAAAGTTCACAATATGAAGGATCCAGAATACAAAAGGGCGGGTGAAGCGGGGTGTGTGACATACTTATAATACCCATTTTACAGGTGAGTATTCACAAAATGCTATTATTCTAAGTATGTCACACACCCCGCTTCAAGATATCCATAACCTGTGGGACATCCAATAGTAGTGTCCATAAAGGGCGGGGATCCAAAACAAGGCAATAAGCTCAACTTAAACCACTGCAGCCTGCAGAAATTTGCGGCCAAAAACAGCATCCGCTGAGGCCCGAACATCAACCTTGTAAAACTTGGAAAAAGTGTGAACAGAAGACCAAGTAGCGGCCTTACAAACTTGCTCAACAGAGGTCTGGTGCTGGAAGGCCCAGGACGCTCCAACAGCATGAGTAGAATGAGCAGTAACAGGAAAAGGGGGACTCCGCCCCTTAGCAGAATAGGCCCCAACAATGGCCAGACGAATCCATTTACTAATGGAAGACTTGGCGGGCGCCAAACCCTTCCTAGGCCCAAAGGGCACCACAAAAAAAGCATTAGTCTTACGAAAGGAGGACGTTACCACCAAATAGTACTTCACCACGCGAACCACATCCAAAGAATGTAGAGACCTCTCCTTGTCGTTGCTGGGATTAGGACACAGAGAGGGCAAAACAATGTCCTGATTTAGATGAAAAGCAGAAACCACCTTAGGAAGGAAATCCGGCTTAAAACGAAAAACCACCTTGTCCTGATGCCTCTCGAAATACGGAGCTTGAATGGACAAAGCCGCCAACTCAGAGACACGCCGAACAGAAGTGATAGCTACCAAAAAGGCCACCTTCTGCGTAAGCGAAGACAAGGCAATATCCTGCAAGGGCTCAAAAGGAGGACCCTGAAGAGCAGAAAGAACCAAGTTCAAATCCCAAACTGGACCCAAAGGCTTCCCAGGAAGCCGAACATGCGTAACCCCCTGGAAAAAGGTCTTGACCAAAGGATGAAGCGCAAAGGACCTTTGAAAGAACACCGCCAGGGCAGAAACCTGCCCCTTCAGAGTACTAAGCTGGAGCCCCAGATCCAGACCATGTTGAAGAAACTCCAGGATTCTGGAAATAGAAAATTCCCTACAAGGGAAAACCCTGACCTCACACCAATCAATATAAGACCTCCAGGTCCTATAGTAAACGGTAGAGTAAGACAGCTTCCTAGCGCTAATAAGAGTTCGAATCACCGCATCAGAAAGACCTTCCTCCTTCAAGATGGAGGTTTCAGCAGCCACGTCGTCAGCGGTGGTAAATTGGGATAACGTAGCCGACCCTGGGTAAGCAGGTCCGGCAGCAGGGGCAGAACGAACTGATCCTCTGCCAATCTTACCACGTCTGCGAACCAAACCTGTCTTGGCCACCTTGGGGCCACCAGAATTGCTGATGCGCCCTCCAGGGCCAGCTTGCGCACCACTCTGGCTACCATTGGAAACGGAGGAAACAGGTGTAGAAACCCCAGATCCCTCCAGTTCAGTGACATGGCATCCACTGCTAGAGCCAGTGGATCCTTCGAGAGAGACAAAAATACTGGAAGTTTGTGATTGTGACGAGAGGCAAAGAGGTCCACCACCGGTGACCCCCACCTGAGGCAAATCAAGCGAAACACCTTGGGACTGAGAGACCATTCCCCCTGGCGAGATGAGGACCTGCTCAGAGAGTCCGCCTCCGTGTTCTCCACTCCCGGAATGTAAACTGCCGAGATGCACGGGACGTGGCTCTCCGCCCAGTCCAGAATCAAAGACACTTCCCTGAGGGCACTCCTGCTGCGAGTCCCTCCCTGGTGATTGATGTAAGCGACTGCCTTCCGATTGTCCGACCGAACCTGAACCGGCAAGCCCTGCAACTGATGAGTCAAGCGAAACAGAACCAACCTGATGGCTCTCAATTCCAAGACATTGATGGGCTCGTGAGCCTCCTGAGGCCCCCCACAGACCCTGAAACCGAAGATCCTTCCAGAAACCCCCCCATCCTGATAGACTGGCATCCGTGGTGACCGTCTCCCAACAAGGAGTCAGAAAGGATCTGCCCTTAAACAGATTGACTGAATTCAGCCACCAGTGAAGGGAGCGCCGAACCCGGGGGGTCATCAGGAAGGACTGATCCAACGACAGTGGAGACCTGTCCCAAAACGCCAAAAGATGGAGCTGGAGCATCCTTGTGTGAAACTGAGCAAAGGGAACTGCCTCGAATGAGGCCACCATCAATCCCACCAGTCTCATCCCCAGCCGGATGGCCGGACGAGGGATGGGCAGGAGAAGCCGGACCAACTCCTGAATCAAAAGAACCTTGGACTGAGGAAGAAACACCCTGGCCTGGGAAGTATCCAGAGACATTCCCAGAAAGGTCACTACCCTGGACGGAGAAAGGGAGGACTTGGGGTAGTTGATCACCCAACCGAATCTCTCCAGAGTGGATACCACCGTCCTTGTGTCCAACTCTGCTTGGCTGAAGGAAGACGCCATAATGAGAAGATCGTCCAGATAAGGCACAATGCGTATACCCTGGGCTCTGAGGAGAGCCATCACCCCAGCCAGCACCTTGGTGAAAACCCGTGGAGCCGAGGTAAGACCGAAAGGAAGTGCCACGAACTGAAAATGCCGATCCTCCACCACGAACCTGAGAAACCTCTGGTGCGCTGGAAAAATCGGAACATGCATGTAAGCGTCCTTGATGTCTATGGACGTCAGAAAGTCCCCCTGACGGAGAGAGTAGATAGCTGAACGCAGCATTTCCTGCGGAATTTCCGCGGACGGACGAACCTGTTGAGGATCTTCAGATCCAGGATGGGTCGAACCGAGCCGTCCTTCTTGGGTACCGTGAACAGATTGGAATAAAATCCCCGGCCCGGTCTGAGGGGGGCACTGGGCAAATGACAGCCATATCCAGAAGACTCTTTACTGCCGCCTGGAGCCCCAGTGCGGCCAGAGGGTCCGAAGGCACCCGAGACCTGAAGAATCTGGGAGGGGGCCGGAGCTCGAACTCCAGCTTGTAGCCGGAAGTCACCACTTCCCGGATCCATCTGTCCGAGACCTCCCGGTCCCAGACCTGGGAGAAGTGTTGCAGCCGTCCCCCCACCCACATGGGTGAGGGCGCCCCCTCATTGCTGAGCTGGCTTAGCAGCGGGTTTGGGCTTAGAGCCCCAAGTGTATCCCGGACGGGCATGTCCTCTGCCCCTATTCCAGGAATCGCCTCTGGTGGATGGGAAGGCAAATCCTCTGCCAGCTCTGGCCCCACGAAAGGAAGGAGCTTACTTACCACCTTTGGCGACAGAATCCAATTTTTCTCCAAAAAGCCGTAATCCCACAAAGGGAAGAGCCGTAAGCGACTTTTTGACACAAAATCGGCCGCCCATTGGCGCAACCAAACCGAACGCCTAATAGTCACCAGCAGGGCAGAAGTTCTGCCACACATCATGAGAGTGTCATCCAAGGCGGCTAGCACAAATGACAAAAACAACTCACACCGTTTAAGGCCAAGGAACTCATCACTATCCGGATCTAGTCCGGAAGAAGTCAACAGGTCCCTAACCACCGACCTGGTAGCCACCACCAACAGCGCCGAAGCACAAACTGGCCACATGGCTGACCCAACACTGGCAAAACCATGACAAGCCAGCTGGTGAATCGGTGAATCCACCTCAGGAGGGGACGCCCAACGCTTAACCGTATCCAAAGGGAAAGGATATTTTTTATCCCAACTCTGAGGAACGCCTGGAAGCCGAGCAGGCCTCTCCCATTCCTTAGTAATAATTCCATCAAAATGTTTTTGATTAGGAAATTCCAAACGCGGCCTGGATTCCTCGAAAAACTCCCCCTTTTGCTGTGGAGCCGCCTCAGGAGGAGAAATAGCCAGAACCTCAAACATCTGAGTCAGAACGTTGGGAGTATCCGAGGAACTCCCCGCTCGGTATCAGCGCCAACAAACTGCTGATCGTCCGAATTATCCGATTCTTCATATAACTCCCCTTCCTCTAGTGGGGAGTAATCGGACCAATCCAGATAATCCACATCATCATATTCAACTGCCGGCGCGGCCGGTAACAAGTGCTTTCTCTTAGCCGGGGCCTTTTTGGCAACCGCGGTAGAAAATAATTTTTCAAGATTGGCCAATCTGGCACACACATCAGATTGCGACTCCCCACCCATGACAACGTCACACGGGGCACGGATCAAGCTGGGAGGGGGAGGGGAAGGAGCCGGCGGTGCTGAACCAGACGCCTGGGGTCCGGACTGCCGCGTAATAGTCTGCTGCGCACATGGTATACACAGAAATACATCCTCCCCTGTTAGGGATACCCCACGCCACATACACTTCCGAAATTGCCCCGAGGGGAGCCCGGTATCCGGGGATGCCTCCATACAGTGAACTTATAGGTAGTCGCAATGACCGAGGGAATTACGCATATAAGCAACCCGGGATGCCCCTTTAATGTCCCAAGTGGAAGGATTTGTAAGAAGTCAATTAAAAGAACCCAGGGACCCTAGGACCGGGAGGAACCCCCTAAACCCCACTGTAGATCCGCCTGAAAAACACAAAGAAACCCAATGAGTAAAACAGGCGCATAAGACACAAGTAAACATGGAATAGAGTAAAAAAAAGGGGGCCCACAGGGCCACTCACAGTGCCGTCAGTAGCGGGGGTAATGGCGTCCTCACACCCCGGGAGGGAAGCAGGCAGACCGAGAGGAGAAGGGGGGCGTGGCCAGCGCAGACCGCGCGAGGTGCCTTGCTCCGCCCCCTTCCTGTAATCATAGTAACAGAGTGTGAAGCTCCGCAGCGGCGCCTGTAGTAGGGGGGCGGGACGCCGTGACACGCCGAAAGTCCGGCCCCGCCCCCTATAGTAAACGCGTGAGGGGAGAAGCTCCCCTCCGCCATGTCACCCCAGAGGCCGGCGCCGCGGCGATCGTGCGGCCGCGGCGCCTGTCAAATGAAGGAAGGAGGAAGGGGGGCGGGCCACGGCCTCGTGCGGAACACCCGGCCCTGCTCCCAGTGCCAAGCTCCTCAGCGGCGGCTGATACACGGGGGCGGGCCGCGGCTTCGCGCTTAAAGCCCGGCCAGGCCCCCAACTGAAGTGCGCGAGGGGAGAAGCTCCCCTCCGCCATTTACCACAGAAAAAAACTGCGCCGCGGCGCCGGAAAGTACAAAACAACACTTAAAGTGACAGTACACAAAAAAAAAAAAAAAACACAATAAAATAAACAGACCTAACACTAAGGAAGTGACCCACCCCCGCTAGGGAGAAGGGCATCCGTAGAGGGGCCACCCAGGGTTTAAGGCCAAGGGACAGGGCATCCCAAACCGGGGTCACCAACCCGGTGTAACCGCCTACCCTCTTGTATAGGGTCTCACGGTGGAGCAATAGCTCCTGAGCACCTGAGGTGCTGAATTACCCTCGCCCGGACCAGCAGCCTAGGCTGGGAGGCATGGTGAGCAAAAGAGATCCGGGCGGAAATAGTTACATAACGGGCCGGGAGTCATCCCGCTACCTGAAATCCCCCGGCAAGGAGGAGACATCATCTTCTGACTTGCTCGCCGTCTGCAGAGATGAAGACTGGGGAATGAGTGGGAGGTCCCAGGTATTTATGGACTGGGAGGGGCTTTCTTTTTCCCTATCATCTCTGCAGATCGCCCTCTACAGGTCAGTATTACCCACAGGTTATGAATATCTTGAAGCGGGGTGTGTGACATACTTAGAATATAGTACTAATCATACTAATACTAATATATAATATAATACTAATCATACTAATACTAATATAATACTAATCATACTAATATAATGCTAATACTAATAATACTTATATAATACTAATCATACTAATACTAATCATACTAATACCAATATAATACTAATCATTCTAATACTGATATAATACTAATCATACTAATACTAATATAATACTAATCATACTGATATAATACTAATCATACTAATACTAATATAATACTAATCATACTAATATAATACTAATCATACTAATACAATACTAATCATACTAATACTAATATAATACTAATCATACTAATGCTAATCATACTAATATAATACTAATCATACTAATGCTAATCATACTAATATAATACTAATCATACTAATACTAATCATACTAATCATTCTAATACTGATATAATACTAATCATACTAATATAATAATAATCATACTAATACTAATATAGTACTAATCATACTAATACTAATATAATACTAATCATACTAATATTAATATAATACTAATCATACTCATACTAATATAATACTAATCATACTAATCATAACCCGGGATAGTCACACACGTTTTGGGGTATCTCGCTGTGTGAATCCCCCAGAATGCCGAGCTAACTCTCCTTGATCCCAATGAGCAGACGCAGCTGCTCGTCCAATCAGCTTCTCCCACTGCGCATATTAATGAGCAGCTACACAAGCTGAATGGTATCACTTGCTCCCTTCGGAGGGGCGTGGCCCACACACAGCCAATCAGCTCACAGGGGAGATGGGTGATGTCAGTGCCGGCCGCACCCTCGTGGGATGCCCCTGAGCCAGCCCTGGAGTCTCAGACTTGGTGCACCCCTATAATCCCCCAGGCTGCCCCTGCCACTTACTGGTTTGCTGCAGCTGCTCAGCCACGCCGGCCTCTGTGCCGTGGAACTCCAGGAAGAGGGTGGGCAGGACGGGGAAGCTCAGGCCACTGAACTTATTGCAGGCCTCCATCATGACGTCATCCAGGAACTCTGCAGTGACAGGAAGTACAGGGGGCGGTGACTATGGTGATGTGAGGAGCCAGATCTATAGTGATGGGAGGAGCCAACTCTATGGTGATGGGAGGAGCCAGCTCTATGGTGATGGGAGGAGCCAACTCTATGGTGATGGGAGGAGCCATCTCTAAAGTGGAACTCCAGGAAGAGGGTGGGCAGGACGGGGAAGCTTAGGCCACTGAACTTATTGCAGGCCTCCATCATGACGTCATCCAGGAACTCTGCAGGGACAGGAAGTACAGGGGGCGGTGACTATGGTGATGGGAGGAGCCAGATCTATAGTGATGGGAGGAGCCAGCTCTATAGCAGAACTCCAGGAAGAGGGTGGGCAGGAGGGGGAAGCTCAGGCCACTGAACTTATTGCAGGCCTCCATCATGACGTCATCCAGGAACTCTGCAGTGACAGGAAGTACAGGGGGCGGTGACTATGGGGATGTGAGGAGCCAGATCTATAGTGATGGGAGGAGCCAGATCTATAGTGATGGGAGGAGCCAGCTCTATGGTGATGGGAGGAGCCAGCTCTATGGTGATGGGAGGAGCCAACTCTATGGTGATGGGAGGAGCCATCTCTAAAGTGGAACTCCAGGAAGAGGGTGGGCAGGACGGGGAAGCTTAGGCCACTGAACTTATTGCAGGCCTCCATCATGACGTCATCCAGGGACTCTGCAGGGACAGGAAGTACAGGGGGCGGTGACTATGGTGATGTGAGGAGCCAGCTCTATGGTGACGGGAGGAGCCAGCTCTATGGTGACGGGAGGAGCCAGCTCTATGGTGATGGGAGGAGCCAACTCTATGGTGATGGGAGGAGCCATCTCTATGGTGATGGGAGGAGCCATCTCTAGAGTGGAACTCCAGGAAGAGGGTGGGCAGGACGAGGAAGCTTAGGCCACTGAACTTATTGCAGGCCTCCATCATGACGTCATCCAGGAACTCTGCAGGGACAGGAAGTACAGGGGGCGGTGACTATGGTGATGGGAGGAGCCCACTCTATGGTGATGGGAGGAGCCAGCTCTATAGCGGAACTCCAGGAAGAGGGTGGGCAGGACGGGGAAGCTCAGGCCACTGAACTTATTGCAGGCCTCCATCATGACGTCATCCAGGAACTCTGCGGGGACAGGAAGTACAGGGGGCGGTGACTATGGGGATGGGAGGAGCCATCTCTATGGGGATGGGAGGAGCCACCTCTATGGGGATGGGAGGAGCCACCTCTATGGGGATGGGAGGAGCCACCTCTATGGGGATGGAAGGAGCCACCTCTATGGGGATGGAAGGAGCCACCTCTATGGGGATGGGAGGAGCCACCTCTATGGGGATGGGAGGAGCCACCTCTATGGGGATGGGAGGAGCCACCTCTATGGGGATGGGAGGAGCCACCTCTATGGGGATGGGAGGAGCCATCTCTATGGGGATGGGAGGAGCCACCTCTATGGGGATGGGAGGAGCCACCTCTATGGGGATGGAAGGAGCCACCTCTATGGGGATGGAAGGAGCCACCTCTATGGGGATGGGAGGAGCCACCTCTATGGGGATGGGAGGAGCCACCTCTATGGGGATGGGAGGAGCCACCTCTATGGGGATGGAAGGAGCCACCTCTATGGGGATGGGAGGAGCCATCTCTATGGGGATGGGAGGAGCCATCTCTATGGGGATGGGAGGAGCCATCTCTATGGGGATGGGAGGAGCCATCTCTATGGTGATGGGGGGAGCCATCTCTATGGTGATGGGGGGAGCCATCTCTATGGTGATGGGGGGAGCCATCTCTATGGAGATGGGAGGAGCCATCTCTATGGTGATGGGGGGGAGCCTTCTCTATGGTGATGGGAGGAGCCATCTCTATGGTGATGGGAGGATCCATCTCTATGGGGATGGGAGGAGCCATCTCTATGGGGATGGGAGGAGCCATCTCTATGGTGATGGGAGGAGCCATCTCTATGGTGATGGGAGGATCCATCTCTATGGGGATGGGAGGAGCCATCTCTATGGGGATGGGAGGAGCCATCTCTATGGGGATGGGAGGAGCCAGATCTATGGGGATGGGAGGAGCCAGCTCTATGGGGATGGGAGGAGCCACATCTTATCCCCACTCATGAGGATTTTCCCATATATACTCACCGATCCTGGCGATGGGGATCCCGCACTGCAGGACCTGCACCGTGCTGTCCACCGCAGCCTGGACACTGGGGAAGGAGCAGGTGGCGGCCACCGTGGCCTCGGGCATCCCGTGTAACCGCAGCGTCGCCTTAGTGATGATCCCCAGGGTCCCCTCCGAGCCCACAAACAGGCTGGTGAGGTTATATCCCGCCGACGTCTTCCTGCAGCACAAAGAGACAGGAAATTAGGTCATGTGACCCCGCCCAAGTGACCACACCCATGTGACCACTCCCTCACATAGGTAGCCCACAAACAGGCTGGTGAGGTTATATCCCGCCGACGTCTTCCTGCACCACAAAGGGACAGGAAATGGGGTAATGTGACCACACCCATGTGACCCCGCCCTCACATAGGGAACCCACAAACAGGGGGCGTGGCCAAGATGGCGACCTGATCGGACGTGCCTGTGCTGGGCTCCGCCATACATCCTGAAATACCCCATTACCTTGGTGGCTGAGCAGCGTTTTCTAGGCTCCTGGAGGTCTCTCCCTTCCGAGGGATTGAGCGTGGTGTTGCGGAGGCGGCGGCTGCCCCCAGAAGGCTGCAGTGACTGAGAGCAGAGGAGTGGGGAGAGGGTGGCTGTCCTGGCCACATGCGTCCCCGGCGTGAAGTGAGGTGCCGGCGGCTGCGGATCTGCACCAATAGACTGCTCCGGGCGGCGGCGGTGAATTGAGGCGGCTGTCTCCGGTGTGAGGCGGCTGAAGAAGCAGTGGACAGGACGAGACTGCTCCGGGCGGCGGCGGTGAGTTGGAGCGGAGGAGCGGGGAGGAGGCGGCTGTCATGGCCACGTGCGCCTACTGTGTGCAGTGGAGACCAGGCAGTGAATTGATCGCAGCACAGTCCAGCCCCGGGTGGCGGCGGTGATATAGAGGGGGGGACGCCTGAAAGTGTGGACAAGCGCCTGTAAATTACCTAGCTGACAGTGCAGGGGAACAGGGCGCCATCTTACCCTGCTGCACGTGGTGTGGGGGAGGTGAAGAGCCCAGGGGAAAAAAAAAAAAATAAGCCACAGTCTGGAGAAGAATACGTGTGGGGGGTTGCTCTGGCCTGAGTTGGCTGACGAGCACAATAAGCCTAACCTATTATCCAGACATGTCAGACCCCCGGAGCTACTTGCACTAGCTGGGGTGCTCCCCCTGTGGACATACAGCCCTGATAGCCAATCCGGCAGAGGAGGATATCTGGGTTTTGGCATATATATATATATATATATATATATATATATATATATATATCTATCTGTTTGAGAGGAAATAAAAAGCGCAAGTCAGCGGTGGTCGCCTGTAGCACGCAAACGATGGAGCCTCGGAGAGGGGCTGGGCAGGAGCCCTCTAATCCTGATACTGCAGCTATAATGGCAGCTATTGCCTCTTGTCAGAGTGCCCTCACAGCCAAATTTGATACCCTCCAAGAGCAATTTAATTATGTCTGCCATGACCTGGATAAAATTCGGGACCGCACTGGTGAGGCGGAGAGAAGGATTGGAGAGACGGAGGACCGGCTCACCACTCGGGCGGGGGAACTTGCAGCACTGAGGAGACAGGTGACCACCTTGATGGGGAGGGCAGAGGATGCAGAAAACAGAAATCGGAGAAATAATGTCAGAATTCTGGGTCTACCTGAAAAAGCTGAGGGTCCCTCCCCAGAGAAATTTGTTGAAAATCTTATAAGAGAGACCTTGGCACCAGCTAACCTAACCAAATTCTTCACTGTAGAAAGAGCTCACAGAATTCCAATGAGACCCCTCCCCCCTGGAGCCCCACCGAGACCCTTCATATTTAAAGTCCTCCACTACAGGGACAGAGACGCTATCCTGGCCGCCACCAGAATGGAGTGGTGAATTTGATAACGTGCGGCTGTCCTTCTTCCTGGACTTTACCTCAGAGGTCCAAAAGATGCGACGTTCCTTTAATGGAGTAAGAGAGAGGCTCAGGAAAAGGAAGATCAAATACTCCATGTTGTTTCCAGTTTCGCGTTCAAGATGGGGAATCCACCAGATTTTTTGCCTCTGCTGAAGAGGCCAGTAAGTGGCTGGACTCTCTGCCCGGGGCAGATCTGATAGCTGCTTGCTGGTGGGGGCGCCTGCCTCCGTCGGGCTTCTTGGTTGTTCGCCTGAATGTGCCTTCCGGCTCAGCCCAGGGCACGTCCGCACCCGTGATACAAAGTTGGAAGTTGTTATCGTTGTTAAAGGAGCAGTATCGCAAATTTTTCTTGGTGACTTATATTTAAATGGTACTTTGAATATAGGTAAGTGTTGGAGTAAGAATTACAAATTTAGAAATAAATGATGTCTGTGTTGAGCAGCTGGAGACTAATAGCTCATGTTTATGTCTTCTGAGTGTCGACACTCTGGCCTGTTCCATGCTGAGGAGAGGGGGAAACAATGTATCAAAGTATCAGCTGTTCAGTGCTGGCAGCCGGTCCAGCATAAGATAACAACATTGCAACATTGCCTGGCCAGAACTCATATCTAAAACAGAGAGAAAAGCTCTAGAAGTCATTTAGCTGATTTTGACAGTTTTCCCTTCATGTTGGCTCTGCTGCAGAATCTTTCAGTTTACCATTTTCTCTCTCTTTTCTCAACACATTTTCATGATCTTTCTTTCAGCTTTGTGTGTTTTGAGCAAAGCCCAACCCAGTTCACTATCTGGAGTTTTGTTTTGTGCCCCTAGGGGCATCCCGACTTGGGGTGCCCTGATATGTGAAATCCCCAAGTTCGCCTGTGAAAACGTACCTTTCCCTGTCCCACAGCGCATGTGCGGGCTCTCATCCAATCAGCGCTGTTTGCACGCAGATGGGGAGCCTGAGCAGTAACCTTCCTGGCCGCCCGGCCTGTCTAAATGACTATCTGCGTGAGCGCGCCAGAAAAATGGGGGGATCTGTGGTTATCCAGGGGTCGTTTCACACAGTGGGCATCCTGATTTAGAATGCCCAAGGGGCAAGGTCAATGGCCGGGTCTTATAGACTTCAGGGTCAGCCACTCAGGGTTTTGTTCCACTTTAATACCTTTAGATTTTCCTGCACAGTTATTCAAAGAAGAATTTCAGTCGTTTTCATTCAGTTTAGTTTATTTTGTATAGATTTTACACATTTGAGTCACCTGGTCTCACCTCACACACACACAGCCGTTACCACTGATTACAGTGTCAGCCTCTGAGGTAAAGTGTTGCTAGGAGACCAGTGGGCTAAATGAAGCAGATCCCCCTATTCAGCAAATGGACTGAGCCATTGTCATTATACAATTTAAAAGAAAGGCAGATATTTTTTCCTTTTTCTACCGCCAGATTATTTATACACATGTTAGAAGCTATTGTGTGGCTATTTATCTATTTATCTTTTTTAATGCAAATTTCGCGATACTGCTCCTTTAAGCCTGGATTTGCTGCTCAAGCCACCGAACATCCTGCTCTGAATATTACAGGAGAGCTTGTGGCTCTGGATTCCCAGGGTGTGATGGCCCTCCCCTCCCTCTGCCCCTTCTCTCTTCCTTATCCTTGGCCCCCCGGTCCTCCCTTCTCCCGATTTCCCTTCCCCCTCCTTCCCTTATTAATTGTGCCCGTCCCCACCTCCCATTTACTTCCATGCGACCCTGGGAACCCAAGGCAGATGTCTGCCGACCTGTATAGCGTTATTGGTTATTTTTTAAGTTGCAGGCCCAGTAGGCGTTGGGTCCCTGCACCCCAGTTGCAACTAGTTACACCTGTGTTGTATTTTTGGTTGGGAGAGATTGATGCTCGCCAAGGTTGGGGGGTGGTGGAGCGGGGTGGGGGGAGTGGGGCATGGGAATGTTTGGATTTATGTATAGTTTTATCTGTATATGCTGTCTTTGTGCTGGGATGAATGTGAGGTATGAATGCCAGACTCGAGAAGAGGTAGGATCTTGGTTGGGAGGTTTGAAGAGCTTGGGAGACTTTGCTCCCGGTTTGGATACATGTACTCAAATTTTTGATAATGGGTGAATGTAGATTCCTCTCCTGGAATGTCCGGGGGCTTAACGATAAAATTAAGCGGGCCACGGTCCTCCAATTTGTCAAGAGATATAAACCTAATGTAGTGATCCTGCAGGAGACTCACCTGGTGGGGCAGAGAGAACTTGCACTTAAGAAACCTTGGATTCAGTGCTCTTACCATGCTTCTTTCTCAGCCTACTCCAGGGGGGTCTCTGTACTGGTCTCCAAGGGGACGCCATTCGTGTTGTATTCAGTGCAGACGGACCGGGAGGGACGCTATGTGATCCTACATGCCAAACTCATGGAAACGGATGTGATCATAGTTGGCGTGTATGTGCCTCCTCCCTTTTGTATTCAGGTACTGAACCGGGTCATGGAAGGAGTGGTTGGCCTGCCACCTGCACCAGTTCTCCTTATGGGGGACTTTAATATGGTGCTGGATTCGGCTTTAGATCGCCTGGACAGGAATTCGGGCCCCAGAACGCATCTGGCCTCTTGGGCTGAGGCTCTGGGTCTGCGGGAGCTCTGGAGATGGAAACATCCCAGTGACAAGGCGTACTCCTGTCACTCGGCCACTCACAAATCCCTGTCCAGGATTGACCTGGCCTTTTCATCATCTGACTTACTGGCCAAAGTAGAAGCTTGCAACTATCTTCCGAGAGGTATCTCGGATCACTCACCACTGTTCGTAGTGATTGGGTTGTCACAGGTGCGGAGTGGGAGAGTGGGGTGGACCCTGAATCCACTGTGGTTAGAGAACCCTGTAATTAAAGATAGTCTGTCATCTTCGGCAGAGATGTTTTGGGAGCGTAATTTGGATGAGACGTCCGTGGGGGTAAGATGGGATGCTTTTAAGGCAGTTACCAGAGGTTGCGCCATAAGTGCCATAAAGCGGTTAGAGAGAAGAAAGGGAGGGAGAGGGTCGAACTTGAAAGTAAACTTGCGGCCGCGGAGAAGAAATTTGTGGCCTCGACCGACAGTGGGGACTACTCGACGCTGATGATTCTTAAGAGGGAGTATAATCTATTGCTGACTGACTCCGCCAGGAAATTGTTGCTATATAGACAGGCGACGATCTTTGATAAAGGGGACAAGAATGGGAAAACCTTAGCTTATCTAGCAAGGGCCGAGGCACAGTCCAATTGCATTGCTGGAATATCAGATGGGAGGGGATTGGCAACAGAGGGGACTGAAATTGCTCAGCGGTTCCATGAGTATTATTCGGCCTTGTATTCCTCGGGGTCCAGTTACCGGGTGGAGGAACTGGAAACCTATCTAGACCGGATCGACTTCCCGGTGCTGGCCCCAGAGGCGCGGGAGTCCCTGGACGCCCCCATCACTGTGGAAGAGGTCACGAGTGCAATTGGGGCACTCCCTGGAAGGAGGGCATCAGGCCTCGACGGAATGCCGGCCGAGTGGTACAGACTGGGGCGGGAGCAGATAGCACCTAGACTATTAGAAGTATTTAAAATGGCGCTGGGAAATGGAAGTCTCCCCGCCTCTTTTTGCGAGGCACATATAGTTCTTCTATACAAGGATGGGAGACCTCCTGATGCTTGTGCTTCATATAGGCCCATATCTCTTTTAAATCAGGATGCCAAAATATTAGCCAAATTGTTAGCCATTAGATTAAAACGAGTCATACTACAATTAATTGGGCCTGATCAGGCCACGGGGACAAAACTGCGGAAACCGATGTCGAACCTTCAAATTGTACACGATAACTGTGGTGATCGGGCGATTGTTTCGCTTGACAATGAGAAGGCCTTTGATTCGGTGGAATGGGCCTTTCTGTGGGCGGTGTTGGCTAGAGTTGGGCTCCCCGAGAGTTTTGTAAAATATATCAAACTATTATATGGACGTCCCACGGCCCGCGTGCGGGTCAACTGATGTTTTTCTGACCCCTTTACACTGAGCAGAGGAACCAGACAGTGGTGCCCACTCTCGCCGCTGCTATTTGCATTTGCCATTGAACCATTGGCAATTCTGGGAACTTCTTGGGAACTCCCCGGCCATCTCGGGATGGAAACTGGGTGCGATGGAAGAGAAAATTTTGCTGTACGCAGATGATACCCTGCTATACTTGGCTGACTGCCACAAGTCCCTAGAAGCAGCCTTAGACATCATCGATACATTTGGGAGATTCTCAGGCCTGAAAATTAATTGGGACAAATCCAGTCTGATGCAGGTTGATGCCTGTGATTCTTCGGGTATCTCCCCGAGATTCCAACTAAAGGTGGTGCGGCAATTTAAGTACTGTATCTTGGAATCATGATTGGGAAGCAGCCTAGTCAATTTATGCCTCTCACTATATCACCAGTCATTGCGAAATTGAAACAGAGGGTCAGTCGGTGGGCGGGTCTGCCACTGTCGGTCATGGGTAGGATCAATATTTTCAAGATGATCTTTTTTCCAAAATTATTGTATATTTACCAGGCCTCACCCATATTGCTCCCCGCTTCTCATTTTAAGGCGCTGGAAGCAATTATTTTTGGATTTATTTGGGGGCAGTCCCCTCCTCGGTTAAATAGGCAAATTATGAAGGCGCAGATAGCCGTCGGACTGGCTGTTCCGCACATGAAAATGTACTTTTATGCCGCCCAACTACTGTATGCCCATTGGTGAATTAGCCGACCGGGGGATAATCCGTCTGGAGGAGGAGGTGCTGGGGTCCCCCGTGCGGCTGTCCTCCTTGGCCTATAGGGGTACAAGGGGACTCAGGGAGGTGACCACATGTATGAGAACGGTCTGTAGTATCTGGGAGAGAGTGGCCAAATTATGTGCGGATCCAGACGGGAGTGGGGCGTATTCCCCCTTTACCCCCCTTTGGGCTAACCCTGGACTCGGGACTGTGCAGGATCCACACTTCTGGAGTAGAAGGGGTGTTCACCAGCTGGGTCAACTTTACAGTGGGGGGGGGGGGGTAATGGTGTCCTTTGATCAGCTCAAAGAGAACTTTCATTTGTCTAATCTGGATTTTTTCCGTTACCTACAAATTAGACATGCCCTGAACACTCAGTTCTCCAGGGTGGGCCCCAGGGTGTCGGTTTTGAGGGTGGAGAATGTGGTTAGGAACTCGAACCTGGAAAAAATGGTTTCCACGCTATATAAATATTTGCTGGGTGAACTGGGGTCCCCTAGGGCAGGAATTGTGATGAGGTGGCAGGCTATAGACCAGAGCCTGGATCAGGACGATTAGGAGGAGGTATTGGATAATCTGCATTCTTCGGTGGTCGAGGCGAGAGATAGATTGATCCAGACCAAATGGGTCCACCAGGTGTATATTACTCCGGTCCGTCTGCACAGGATGGGACTACTGGATAGGGACACGTGTCCTAGATGTGAGGGTGGTAGCGGTACATGGATACATATGATCTGGTCATGTGGAATACTTGCTGGTTATTGGGAGGATGTGATGGGCCTGATTGGCAAAATTGTGGGATTTCGCATAAGGGGTTCTGTCTCGATATGCCTTCTGGGAGTGGTGGAGCCGCTGTCGGAGCTCAGTGCATTGAAAACATTGCTTCGGCTGCTGCTCTTTTATGCCCGGAAGTGTATGCTGATAAATTGGAAGCACCCGGCTACACCATCTGTGCAGGCATGGAAAAGGCTGGTTAATCAGAAGCTTGCCATGTATAAATTGACATATGAGGCGAGAGGAGTGCCGGACAAGTTTACCAAGGTATGGGATCCCTGGTTACACTGCCAGCATTCGGTCTCTGATGAGGGCTGAGGTGAGAGTATGGTCGCATCACGGTGGTTACGGCTTTTATGCCGATGCGTGGAGCAGATGAAGGTGACTGCAGACTGGCATCTAATCCTGGAGGGGGGAGCGGAGGGAGGTGGAGAGGTAGTTTCTGTGTGGGAGAATGACTACCCTGATGTACTTATACCCATTTTCGGCTCTTTTGGGCCTCCTCAGAAGGATTTCCTATCTTGTAATGCTTGAGTCCAAAGTGGACGTCGTTGTGTTGTGTGAATGGGTGTTTTTGTGTAAGTAGGCCAGTTTGATATTAGGCGCCTGTGGCGTCTTGATTGCTGTATTGCATAATTTTATTGTATGTTATGTTTTACGTTTCATGCAAAATAAAAACTTTAAAAAAAAAAAAGGGAACCCACAAACAGGCTGGTGAGGTTATAGCCGGACGACGTCTTCCTGCAGCACAAAGAGACAGGAAATGAGGTCATGTGACCCCGCTCATGTGACCACACCCTCACATAGGGAGCCCACAAACAGGCTGGTGAGGTTATATCCCACCGACGTCTTCCTGCAGCACAAAGGGACAGGAAATGAGGTAATGTGACCACGACCATGTGACCATGCCATGTGACCCTGCCCATGTGACCCCGACCTCACATAGGGAGCACAGGGAGATTTCCCGGTGGGACAGACCCCGCCCATGTGACCCCAACCTCACATAGGGAGCACATGGAGATTTCCCTGTGGGACAGACCCCGCCCTCACATAGGGAGCACAGGGAGAATTCCCGGTGGGCCAAAATGCTTATCTAGATGCCAGAATTCCCCCCACACCTGGCCCCATTCTACTGAGAAAAATACCCCAGCCCATGATTTGCCCCCGAATGCTTATAGTCCCAGTATCATGGCAGTATCTGCCCCACACAAAAGGCCCAGGAATCTATAAGATTCCCCTCCCCCCGGGGCATCCAGAAACCTTATACTTTAAAGCAGAGGGGGGGGGGGGCGGTGGAGTGGGTCACAGTGGGGCATCCCGGACCCCCTGTGGAAGGTCAGTGGCCGTGGCCCCGTTGGGCTTGGTTCCATTCTCAGAGGGGCCCCTGAATGGACACATGATCAGTCCCTGACACGCTAGAGCCACAACTGATGAACATATACATTGAGTGTCTGTGACGCTCTCTGGGGGCGGGGCTGAGCAGCTTGTGGGCTGGCCATGGTGTGACTCCACCCCCTGGCTATGCAGGTTGGCAGCTGTGTTTCAGAGAAAAATGTGCATGATCTCAATTATAAATGAATTATTATTAAATCACTAATATTACTGATAAATAAGTAACTTGGATGAATGTGGAATCTGTGGATGTTTATCTGCCATTTATTATGGTTCTGATCTGGAGCTGGCTGATTCAAGGGAAATCATACACATATAACATAAGGTTTATTTGGGTGAATTGCATCAAATTTCATTGTATGTATATATATATATCTGTATCTAGGTATATATATATATATATATATATATATATATATATATATATATATATACACACACACACACACACAGACTGAAATAATGTTATGTCTGGGTTTTTCTCCTAGGAATTATTGAAACCATATGTAATCATATGCTTAGGAGATAGTATTTCATGAATGGGGGATGGAAAAGAGGTGCTTTCCTAGAACGGAAAGTATTTGCACAGTACCCCAGTCCAAGGACAGATAGCATTACCCATCAGTCCTTGCAGTAGGTGGAGCAATGTAAATCATCTCTTGGACTGGGTACTGTGCAAATACTTTCTACGTTCTAGGAAAGCCACTCTTTTCCTTTACCTAAGTAGAGGGTTTATCCCCCCTATATTAAGCCTAACATGGGTCTCTCCACATACTGGCTTGCGACTCTGTTTTGTACTCACCAAGTCTCACCCCCCCCCCTGTACAGCCAGAAACATCCGGCCTAGTGCTGATGAGAGCCTAAAGCTCGAAACACGTGTCCACTAGTTGGATGTGTCTGGCTGTGTAAAATTTAAAGCTAATCCTTGGCATTGCACCCTTAGCGTTTCTAAGGGCCTTTGATGGCACAGAGACGTAAAGAGATGATTTGCATAGCTCCACCTGCTGCAAGGATTGATGGGTAATGCTATCTGTCCTTGGACTGGGTACTGTGCAAATACTTTCTGTTCTAGGAAAGCCACTCTTTTTCTTTACCTAAGTAGAGGGTTTTCTGGTCTCTTTAGCCCCGCCCCCTATATTAAGCCTAACACGGGTCTCTCCACATACTGGCTTACACTATGTTATGAATGGGAATTGTGGGAAGGAATTTAAGGGATCAGAGAAATGATATTTAAGGAGGGAACGTGGGGGAAGGTCTCTCACAGCCGATATGAGGCCGGCAGCTCAGCCAACCCCAGCGGGGGAGAGACAAAAGGCCTGAGAGGCCTGAGAGAGAGAACGATTGCTGCATTTTGTATGGACACTGCAACTTACATATTATTCAGATTATTATTTTTCTGTTATGTAATTGGTTCTATTTTAATTAAATCCACTTATTGATTTTTGGTTTCGGCCAATACTTGTTCCTTGAATCACCATCGCTGAGATTATATTGGACGGCCCCAAATTCCCCTTGTAAAGGTAAAAACAAGGAAAAGAGAACATTATTACACACTATGACATCACAGACACACGTACCGGAACCTTCTGTCCTTCCCGGCTGTGTCCATGACGCGCCCGTCCGGCAGCACCACCTCCAGGTTCACCACGTTGTCCCTCATGGTCCCGTATCGAACCGCGTTGGTCCCGGAGGCGCTGGTGGCCGCCATCCCGCACAGCGACGCGTCAGCACCAGGGTCTGCGGGGGGGCAAAAAACATGGCCACTCACACCCGCCATCACCCACTGCCCCGCCCCCGATGGCCAGACCCCGCCTCCCCCCCACACAGGAGGCCAGACCCCGCCCCCCCCACACAAGGCCAGACCCCGCCTCCCCCCACACAGGAGGCCAGACCCCACCCCCACAGGAGGCCAGACCCCACCCCCCCACACAGGAGGCCAGACCCCGCCCCCCCTCCCGCAGGAGGCCAGACCCCGCCCCCCCTCCCGCAGGAGGCCAGACCCCGCCTCCCTCCCCCCTGCAGAAGGCCAGAGCCCGCTTACCCACAGGGAACCAGAGGCCGCTGTCCCGCAGGTAAGTGTTCAGAGACTTGCGGGTCACCCCGGGCTCCACAGTCACATAGAAATCCTCAGTGTTCAGGGAGACGATCTTATCCATGTGACTCAGGTTACAGCACACGCCCCCCTGCAACACATGACCAAGTGACATCACATGACTCCCCCCACCCTGCATCACATCACATGACTCTCCCACCCTGCATCACATCACATGACTCTCCCACCCTGCCTCACATCACATGACTCTCCCACCCTGCATCACATCACATGACTCTCCCACCCTGTATTACATCACATGACTCTCCCACCCTGCATCACATCACAACTCCCCCACCCTGCATCACATCACAACTCCCCCACCCTGCATCACATCACATGACTCTCCCACCCTGCATCACATCACATGACTCTCCCACCCTGCATCACATCACATGACTCTCCCACCCTGCATCACATCACATGACTCTCCCCCACCCTGCATCACATCACATGACTCTCCCACCCTGCATCATATCACATGACTCTCCCCCACCCTGCAGCACATCACATGACTCTCCCACCCTGCATCACATCACATGACTCTCCCACCCTGCATCACATCACAACTCCCCCACCCTCCATCACATCACATGACTCTCCCACCCTGCATCACATCACATGACTCTCCCACCCTGCATCACATCACATGACTCTCCCACCCTGCATCACATCACATGACTCTCCCACCCTGCATCACATCACATGACTCTCCCACCCTGCATCACATCACAACTCCCCCACCCTCCATCACATCACATGACTCTCCCACCCTGCATCACATGACTCTCCCACCCTGCATCACATGACTCTCCCACCCTGCATCACATCACATGACTCCTCCCACCCTGCATCACATCACATGACTCCTCCCACCCTGCATCACATCACATGTCTCCTCCCACCCTGCATCACATCACATGACTCTCCCCCACCCTGCATCACATCACATGACTCTCCCCCACCCTGCAGCACGTCACATGACTCTCCCCCACCCTGCATCACATCACATGACTCTCCCCCACCCTGCATCACATCACATGACTCTCCCACCCTGCATCACATCACATGACTCCTCCCACCCTGCATCCCATCACATGACTCCTCCCACCCTGCATCACATCACATGTCTCCTCCCACCCTGCATCACATCACATGACTCTCCCCCACCCTGCAGCACATCACATGACTCTCCCCCACCCTGCAGCACATCACATGACTCTTTCCCACCCTGCATCACATCACATGACTCCTCCCACCCTGCATCACATCACATGACTCTCCCCCACCCTGCATCACATCACATGTCTCCCCCACCCTGCATCACATCACATGACTCTCCCACCCTGCATCACATCACATGACTCTCCCACCCTGCAACACATCACATGACTCTCCCCCACCCTGCATCACATCACATGACTCTCCCCCATCCTGCATCACATCACATGACTCCTCGCACCCTGCATCACATCACATGTCTCCTCCCACCCTGCATCACATCACATGACTCTCCCCCACCCTGCATCACATCACATGACTCTCCCACCCTGCATCACATCACATGACTCTCCCCCACCCTGCAGCACATCACATGACTCTCCCCCACCCTGCATCACATCACATGACTCTCCCCCACCCTGCATCACATGACTCTCCCCCACCCTGCATCACATCACATGACTCTCCCACCCTGCATCATATCACATGACTCTCCCCCACCCTGCAGCACATCACATGACTCTCCCCCACCCTGCAGCACATCACATGACTCTCCCCCACCCTGCAGCACATCACATGACTCTCCCCCACCCTGCATCACATCACATGACTCTCCCACCCTGCATCACATCACATGACTCTCCCCCCTGCCTCTATTATTTATCTCATGCTGGCTCGTGTTATTCTATAAATCACATTTACTAACATAAGGAAACAAAATGTTAGATGAGCTCAGCACCTGGGTGACATCACACTCACTAAGGGGAGGGGACAGATGTGGCTCCACCCACCTTCAGAGCGCTGACTCCGCCCTCCAGTCCCGTCCCCGTCCCAAAAGGGATGATGGGAACATTGTGCGAATAGCAGAGTTCCGCCATCCTGCTGACCTGCCCCACGTCCTGCGGCCAGACCACCACGTCTGGGGGGTGACACCTAGGGGAGGGGAGGAGGCGGGGTTACAAGAGAGGAGGCGGGGTTACAGGACAACACCCACCTGGGGAAGAAGAGGAGGCGGGGTTACAGGACAACACTCACCCACCTGGGGGACGAGAGGAGGCGGGGTTACAGGACAACACTCACCCACCTGGGGGAGGAGAGGAGGCGGGGTTACAGGACAACACTCACCCACCTGGGGGAGGAGAGGAGGCGGGGTTACAGGACAACACTCACCCACCTGGGGGAGGAGAGGAGGCGGGGTTACAGGACAACACTCACCCACCTGGGGGAGGAGAGGAGGCGGGGTTACAGGACAACACTCACCCACCTGGGGAGGGGAGGAGGCAGGGTTACAGGACAACACTCACCCACCTGGGGAGGGGAGGAGGCGGGGTTACAGGACAACACTCACCCACCTGGGGGAGGAGAGGGGGCGGGGTAACAGGAGAGGAGGCGGGGTTACCTGTGCATAGACTCGTCCCGCCCATGCTGCTCGCACACGATCCTGGAGGTGGAAACGTTGGACTCTCCCACCACTCGCCTCAGATCCACCACCAGCTGCAGAGAGAAGACACCATTACCCATCATCCTCCTGTGCTGAGGAGACACCATTACCCATCATCCTCCTGTGCTGAGGAGAGACACCATTACCCATCATCCTCCTGTGCTGAGGAGAGACACCATTACCCATCATCCTCCTGTGCTGAGGAGAGACACCATTACCCATCATCCTCCTGTGCTGAGGAGAGACACCATTACCCATCATCCTCCTGTGCTGAGGAGAGACACCATTACCCATCATCCTCCTGTGCTGAGGAGAGACACCATTACCCATCATCCTCCTGTGCTGAGGAGAGACACCATTACCCATCATCCTCCTGTGCTGAGGAGACACCATTACCCATCATCCCCCTGTGCTGAGGAGACACCATTACCCATCATCCTCCTGTGCTGAGGAGACACCATTACCCATCATCCTCCTGTGCTGAGGAGAGACACCATTACCCATCATCCCCCTGTGCTGAGGAGACACCATTACCCATCATCCTCCTGTGCTGAGGAGACACCATTACCCATCATCCTCATGTGCTGAGGAGACACCATTACCCATCATCCTCCTGTGCTGAGGAGAGACACCATTACCCATCATCCTCCTGTGCTGAGGAGAGACACCATTACCCATCATCCCCCTGTGCTGAGGAGACACCATTACCCATCATCCTCCTGTGCTGAGGAGACACCATTACCCATCATCCCCCTGTGCTGAGGAGAGACACCATTACCCATCATCCTCCTGTGCTGAGGAGAGACACCATTACCCATCATCCTCCTGTGCTGAGGAGACACCATTACCCATCATCCTCCTGTGCTGAGGAGACACCATTACCCATCATCCTCCTGTGCTGAGGAGAGACACCATTACCCATCATCCCCCTGTGCTGAGGAGACACCATTACCCATCATCCTCCTGTGCTGAGGAGAGACACCATTACCCATCACCCCCCTGTGCTGAGGAGACACCATTACCCATCATCCTCCTGTGCTGAGGAGACACCATTACCCATCATCCTCCTGTGCTGAGGAGACACCATTACCCATCATCCTCCTGTGCTGAGGAGAGACACCATTACCCATCATCCTCCTATGCTGAGGAGAGACACCATTACCCATCATCCCCCTGTGCTGAGGAGACACCATTACCCATCATCCTCCTGTGCTGAGGAGACACCATTACCCATCATCCCCCTGTGCTGAGGAGAGACACCATTACCCATCATCCTCCTGTGCTGAGGAGAGACACCATTACCCATCATCCCCCTGTGCTGAGGAGACACCATTACCCATCATCCTCCTGTGCTGAGGAGACACCATTACCCATCATCCTCCTGTGCTGAGGAGAGACACCATTACCCATCATCCTCCTGTGCTGAGGAGAGACACCATTACCCATCATCCTCCTGTGCTGAGGAGAGACACCATTACCCATCATCCTCCTGTGCTGAGGAGAGACACCATTACCCATCATCCTCCTGTGCTGAGGAGAGACACCATTACCCATCATCCCCCTGTGCTGAGGAGACACCATTACCCATCATCCTCCTGTGCTGAGGAGAGACACCATTACCCATCATCCTCCTGTGCTGAGGAGAGACACCATTACCCATCATCCTCCTGTGCTGAGGAGACACCATTACCCATCATCCCCCTGTGCTGAGGAGACACCATTACCCATCATCCTCCTGTGCCGAGGAGAGACACCATTACCCATCATCCTCCTGTGCTGAGGAGACACCATTACCCATCATCCTCCTGTGCTGAGGAGACACCATTACCCATCATCCCCCTGTGCTGAGGAGAGACACCATTACCCATCATCCCCCTGTGCTGAGGAGAGACACCATTACCCATCATCCTCCTGTGCTGAGGAGAGACACCATTACCCATCATCCTCCTGTGCTGAGGAGAGACACCATTACCCATCATCCCCCTGTGCTGAGGAGAGACACCATTACCCATCATCCTCCTGTGCTGAGGAGACACCATTACCCATCATCCTCCTGTGCTGAGGAGAGACACCATTACCCATCATCCTCCTGTGCTGAGGAGAGACACCATTACCCATCATCCTCCTGTGCTGAGGAGAGACAGCATTACCCATCATCCCCCTGTGCTGAGGAGACACCATTACCCATCATCCTCCTGTGCTGAGGAGAGACACCATTACCCATCATCCTCCTGTGCTGAGGAGAGACACCATTACCCATCATCCCCCTGTGCTGAGGAGAGACACCATTACCCATCATCCTCCTGTGCTGAGGAGACACCATTACCCATCATCCCCCTGTGCTGAGGAGAGACACCATTACCCATCATCCCCCTGTGCTGAGGAGAGACACCATTACCCATCATCCCCCTGTGCTGAGGAGACACCATTACCCATCATCCTCCTGTGCTGAGGAGACACCATTACCCATCATCCCCCTGTGCTGAGGAGACACCATTACCCATCATCCCCCTGTGCTGAGGAGAGACACCATTACCCATAATCCTCCTGTGCTGAGGAGACTCCATTACCCATCATCCTCCTGTGCTGAGGAGAGACACCATTACCCATCATCCTCCTGTGCTGAGGAGGGACACCATTACCCATCATCCCCCTGTGCTGAGGAGACACCATTACCCATCATCCCCCTGTGCTGAGGAGACACCATTACCCATCATCCTCCTGTGCTGAGGAGAGACACCATTACCCATCATCCTTCTGTGCTGAGGAGAGACACCATTACCCATCATCCCCCTGTGCTGAGGAGACACCATTACCCATCATCCTCCTGTGCTGAGGAGAGACACCATTACCCATCATCCTCCTGTGCTGAGGAGAGACACCATTACCCATCATCCTTCTGTGCTGAGGAGAGACACCATTACCCATCATCCTCCTGTGCTGAGGAGACACCATTACCCATCATCCTCCTGTGCTGAGGAGAGACACCATTACCCATCATCCTCCTGTGCTGAGGAGAGACACCATTACCCATCATCCTCCTGTGCTGAGGAGAGACACCATTACCCATCATCCTCCTGTGCTGAGGAGAGACACCATTACCCATCATCCTCCTGTGCTGAGGAGAGACACCATTACCCATCATCCTCCTGTGCTGAGGAGAGACACCATTACCCATCATCCCCCTGTGCTGAGGAGAGACACCATTACCCATCATCCCCCTGTGCTGAGGAGAGACACCATTACCCATCATCCCCCTGTGCTGAGGAGAGACACCATTACCCATACCTCCCAACTTCTGAAAACGTGAAAGCGGGAGAAGCCATGCCCCCGGCCACCCCCCCGTCACGCCCCGGCCACACCCCCGTCACGCCCCGGCCACACCCCCGTCACGCCCCGGCCACACCCCCGTCACGCCCCGGCCACGCCCCCGTCACGCCCCGGCCACGCTCTCCAGCTCCAGCAATGTCGGCTGCCTTCACCCCTGCATGCGTACGTATCCCCAAACCAGCATACCGCCCGCCCCCCCACCCCCGTGCGCCTGCCCACCCACCCCCGTTAACAGTTCAGCGAGCCAGCAAACAGCCTCACTGCCCGATCTAACTCCGCCCCCAACCCCCTGCAGCTGCCCCGGCACCGCCCCTTTCTCTTCCTTCCAGCTCTTACGCCGCACAGAGAGCTGCAACCTCCTGCCCGGTGTCCCGGCCGCCGCCATACTCGCCGGTGAGTTTACAGGATTCCGGGACATGTTGGGGCCCTGCGGGGCAACGGGACAAGGGCCCCAAAGCGGGATTGTCCCGCCCAAATCGTGACAGTTGGGGGGTATGCCATTACCCATCATCCTCCTGTGCTGAGGAGACACCATTACCCATCATCCCCCTGTGCTGAGGAGAGACACCATTACCCATCATCCCCCTGTGCTGAGGAGAGACACCATTACCCATCATCCCCCTGTGCTGAGGAGAGACACCATTACCCATCATCACCATCTCATGGGTGTGGCCTAGCATGTGTTGTATAGGGGTATTGTTTAGGGGCGTGGCTCATGGGTGTGGCCTAGCATGTGTTGTTTAGGGGCATGTTTAGGGGCGTGGCCTAGCATGTGTTGTATAGGAGTATTGTTTAGGGGCGTGGCTCATGGGTGTGGCCTAGCAGGTGTTGTATAGTATTGTTTAGGGGCGTGGCTCATGGGTGTGGCCTAGCATGTGTTGTATAGGGGTATTGTTTAGGGGCGCGGCTCATGGGTGTGGCCTAGCAGGTGTTGTATAGGGGTATTGTTTAGGGGCGTGGCCTAGCATGTGTTGTATAGGGGTATTGTTTAGGGGCGTGGCCTAGCAGGTGTTGTATAGGAGTATTGTTTAGGGGCGTGGCTCATGGGTGTGGCCTAACAGGTGTTCTATAGGGGTATTGTTTAGGGGTGTGGCCTAGCAGGTGTTGTATAGGGGTATTGTTTGGGGGAGTGGCCTATCAGGTGTTGTATAGGGGTATTGTTTAGGGGCGTGGCCTAGCAGGTGTTGTATAGGGGTATTGTTTAGGGGTGTGGCCTAGGGGGTGTTATATAGGGGTATTGTTTAGGGGCGTGGCCTAGCAGGTGTTGTATAGGGGTATTGTTTAGGGGTGTGGCCTAGCAGGTGTTGTATAGGAGTATTGTTTAGGGGTGTGGCCTAGGAGGTGTTGTATAGGGGTATTGTTTAGGGGCGTGGCCTAGCAGGTGTTGTATAGGGGTATTGTTTAGGGGTGTGGCCTAGGAGGTGTTGTATAGGGGTATTGTTTATGGGCGTGGCCTAGCAGGTGTTGTATAAGGGTATTGTTTAGGGGCGTGGCCTAGGAGGTGTTGTATATGGGTATTGTTTATGGGCGTGGCCTAGCAGGTGTTGTATAGGGGTATTGTTTAGGGGCGTGGCCTAGCAGGTGTTGTATAGGGGTATTTAGGGGTGTGGCCTAGGAGGTGTTGTATAGGGGTATTGTTTAGGGGTGTGGCCTAGGAGGTGTTGTATAGGGGTATTGTTTAGGGGTGTGACCTAGGAGGTGTTGTATAGGGGTATTGTTTAGGGGCGTGGCCTATCAGGTGTTGTATAGGGGTATTGTTTAGGGGTGTGGCCTAGGAGGTGTTGCATAGGGGTATTGTTTAGGGGTGTGGCCTAGGAGGTTTTGTATAGGGGTATTGTTTAGGGGCGTGGCCTATCAGGTGTTGTATAGGGGTATTGTTTAGGGGTGTGGCCTAGGTGTTGTATAGGGGTATTGTTTAGGGGCGTGGCCTATCAGGTGTTGTATAGGGGTATTGTTTAGGGGTGTGGCCTAGGAGGTGTTGCATAGGGGTATTGTTTAGGGGTGTGGCCTAGGAGGTGTTGTATAGGGGTATTGTTTAGGGGCGTGACCTAGCAGGTATTGTATGTGGGTGTGGTTTAGGGCGTGGCCTAGGGGCGTGGTTTACACACAGGCCATACATAATTCATACATGTTAGTGGGCGGGGTGATGGTAGGGGGCGGGGCTTCTATTAATCCCGGTTCACAATAACGGTTCAGCCTGGTTGCTAAGGGCCGCCTGTTGGTTGCGCAGGGTCACGTGACAGGGCGGGGTTACCTGGGCGCTGACGCTGTAGCCCCTCCAGGTGGGCGCCCCGCGAAGCGCTCTGAGCAGCCGGGCGGCCATAGGAAGAGATCTCGCGAGATCTGCGTGTGACCCGCTAGTCTGCTGTCACCTCGCCAGCAAGGACATTCCGGGGGGCGTGTCACCGAGGGGCGGGGCTACGTAATATAACTGATATTTAAACATAAAGCGTTCAAGATAGAAAAGAACATTATCAATAAAGTTGTTTATGTCAAAACAATGGCGCTGATTTATTTACAGATGTCCGTACAATGCGTCTCCTATGAGGCTTTGTACGGACACCCGGGTGTCACGTGTTCTCATTATACCTGTGTGATAATACTATGCTGCCACCCGGTGGCTAATTGCTGGTACTACAAGCTCCATAGAGACACATTGTATAGACACCTGTAAGTAAATGTAATACTATGCTGCCACCCGGTGGCTAATTGTTGGTACTACAAGCTCCATAGAGGTACATTGTATAGACACCTGTAAGTAAATGTAATACTATGCTGCCACCCGGTGGCTAATTGCTGGTACTACAAGCTCCATAGAGACACATTGTATAGACACCTGTAAGTAAATGTAATACTATGCTGCCACCCGGTGGCTAATTGTTGGTACTACAAGCTCCATAGAGGTACATTGTATAGACACCTGTAAGTAAATGTAATACTATGCTGCCACCCGGTGGCTAATTGTTGGTACTACAAGCTCCATAGATATACATTGTATAGACACCTGTAAGTAAA
This sequence comes from Gastrophryne carolinensis, assembly GCA_027917425.1. Taxonomy (NCBI): domain Eukaryota; kingdom Metazoa; phylum Chordata; class Amphibia; order Anura; family Microhylidae; genus Gastrophryne; species Gastrophryne carolinensis. Next base: position 217,766 of record CM051241.1, read on the forward strand.
TGTAATACTATGCTGCCACTCGGTGGCTAATTGCTGGTACTACAAGCTCCATAGAGATACATTGTATAGACACCTGTAAGTAAATTATTATTATTATTATTTATTTATATAGCGCCATCATCTTCCGTAGCGCTTTACAAAGTAGTAGTTACAGACAGGGTAGAAACATACGGTACATATACTATTTCAAATGCAGTTTTACAGAGTTGACAATAGATAATCTGAATACAAGATACAATAGGAGAGAGAGCCCCGCCCCTGAGGAGCTTACAGTCTAAAGGATGAGGGGTGAAGACGAGGGGGAAGGATCACACACAGTCAGTATTGAGCTTTGTGCCCTTTAGAAGATTGGTTAGGCCAGATTATATGATTGTCTGAATAAGTGAGTTTTGAGGGCTCCTTTGAAGGTTTTGAGAGTTGTGGAGTGGCGGATTGGGTGGGGGAGGGCATTCCAGAAGATTGGAGTTGCACGTGAGAAGTCCTGGAGGCGGGCGTGAGAGGAGGTGACCAGGGTGGAGGACAGGAGAAGGTCAGCAGCAGAGAGGAGAGTGTGAGAGGAGGTGACCAGGGTGGAGGACAGGAGAAGGTCAGCAGCAGAGCGGAGAACATGAGAGGAGGTGACCAGGGTGGAGGACAGGAGAAGGTCAGCAGCAGAGAGGAGAGTGTGAGAGGAGGTGACCAGGGTGGAGGACAGGAGAAGGTCAGCAGCAGAGAGGAGAGTGTGAGAGGAGGTGACCAGGGTGGAGGACAGGAGAAGGTCAGCAGCAGAGAGGAGAGTGTGAGAGGAGATGACCAGGGTGGAGGACAGGAGAAGGTCGGCAGCAGAGAGGAGAGCGTGAGAGGAGGTGACCAGGGAGGAGGACAGGAGAAGGTCGGCAGCAGAGCGGAGAACATGAGAGGAGGTGACCAGGGAGGAGGACAGGAGAAGGTCAGCAGCAGAGAGCAGAGCATGAGAGGAGGTGACCAGGGTGGAGGACAGGAGAAGGTCAGCAGCAGAGCGGAGAACATGAGAGGAGGTGACCAGGGTGGAGGACAGGAGAAGGTCAGCAGCAGAGCGGAGAACATGAGAGGAGGTGACCAGGGTGGAGGACAGGAGAAGGTCAGCAGCAGAGAGGAGAGCGTGAGAGGAGGTGACCAGGGTGGAGGACAGGAGAAGGTCAGCAGCAGAGAGGAGAGCGTGAGAGGAGGTGACCAGGGTGGAGGACAGGAGAAGGTCAGCAGCAGAGAGGAGAGTGTGAGAGGAGGTGACCAGGGTGGAGGACAGGAGAAGGTCAGCAGCAGAGCGGAGAACATGAGAGGAGGTGACCAGGGTGGAGGACAGGAGAAGGTCAGCAGCAGAGCGGAGAACATGAGAGGAGGTGACCAGGGTGGAGGACAGGAGAAAGTCAGCAGCAGAGAGGAGAGCATGAGAGGAGGTGACCAGGGTGGAGGACAGGAGAAGGTCGGCAGCAGAGAGGAGAGCGTGAGAGGAGGTGACCAGGGTGGAGGACAGGAGAAGGTCAGCAGCAGAGCATGAGAGGAGGTGACCAGGGTGGAGGACAGGAGAAGGTCAGCAGCAGAGAGGAGAGCATGAGAGGAGGTGACCAGGGTGGAGGACAGGAGAAGGTCAGCAGCAGAGAGGAGAACATGAGAGGAGGTGACCAGGGTGGAGGACAGGAGAAGGTCAGCAGCAGAGAGGAGAGTGTGAGAGGAGGTGACCAGGGTGGAGGACAGGAGAAGGTCAGCAGCAGAGCATGAGAGGAGGTGACCAGGGTGGAGGACAGGAGAAGGTCAGCAGCAGAGAGGAGAGTGTGAGAGGAGGTGACCAGGGTGGAGGACAGGAGAAGGTCAGCAGCAGAGAGGAGAGTGTGAGAGGAGATGACCAGGGTGGAGGACAGGAGAAGGTCAGCAGCAGAGAGGAGAGCATGAGAGGAGGTGACCAGGGTGGAGGACAGGAGAAGGTCAGCAGCAGAGAGGAGAACATGAGAGGAGGTGACCAGGGTGGAGGACAGGAGAAGGTCAGCAGCAGAGAGGAGAGTGTGAGAGGAGGTGACCAGGGTGGAGGACAGGAGAAGGTCAGCAGCAGAGAGGAGAGTGTGAGAGGAGGTGACCAGGGTGGAGGACAGGAGAAGGTCAGCAGCAGAGCGTGAGAGGAGGTGACCAGGGTGGAGGACAGGAGAAGGTCAGCAGCAGAGCATGACAGGAGGTGACCAGGGAGGAGGACAGGAGAAGGTCAGCAGCAGAGAGGAGAGTGTGAGAGGAGGTGACCAGGGTGGAGGACAGGAGAAGGTCAGCAGCAGAGCGTGAGAGGAGGTGACCAGGGTGGAGGACAGGAGAAGGTCAGCAGCAGAGCATGACAGGAGGTGACCAGGGTGGAGGACAGGAGAAGGTCAGCAGCAGAGCATGACAGGAGGTGACCAGGGTGGAGGACAGGAGAAGGTCAGCAGCAGAGCATGACAGGAGGTGACCAGGGTGGAGGACAGGAGAAGGTCAGCAGCAGAGCATGAGAGGAGGTGACCAGGGAGCAGGACAGGAGAAGGTCAGCAGCAGAGCATGAGAGGAGGTGACCAGGGAGCAGGACAGGAGAAGGTCAGCAGCAGAGAGGAGAGCGTGAGAGGAGGTGACCAGGGTGGAGGACAGGAGAAGGTCAGCAGCAGAGAGGAGAGTGTGAGAGGAGGTGACCAGGGTGGAGGACAGGAGAAGGTCAGCAGCAGAGCGTGAGAGGAGGTGACCAGGGTGGAGGACAGGAGAAGGTCAGCAGCAGAGCATGACAGGAGGTGACCAGGGTGGAGGACAGGAGAAGGTCAGCAGCAGAGCATGACAGGAGGTGACCAGGGTGGAGGACAGGAGAAGGTCAGCAGCAGAGCATGACAGGAGGTGACCAGGGTGGAGGACAGGAGAAGGTCAGCAGCAGAGCATGAGAGGAGGTGACCAGGGAGCAGGACAGGAGAAGGTCAGCAGCAGAGCATGAGAGGAGGTGACCAGGGAGGAGGACAGGAGAAGGTCAGCAGCAGAGCATGAGAGGAGGTGACCAGGGAGGAGGACAGGAGAAGGTCAGCAGCAGAGCATGACAGGAGGTGACCAGGGTGGAGGACAGGAGAAGGTCAGCAGCAGAGCATGACAGGAGGTGACCAGGGTGGAGGACAGGAGAAGGTCAGCAGCAGAGCATGAGAGGAGGTGACCAGGGAGCAGGACAGGAGAAGGTCAGCAGCAGAGCATGAGAGGAGGTGACCAGGGAGGAGGACAGGAGAAGGTCAGCAGCAGAGCATGAGAGGAGGTGACCAGGGAGCAGAACAGGAGAAGGTCAGCAGCAGAGCATGAGAGGAGGTGACCAGGGAGGAGGACAGGAGAAGGTCAGCAGCAGAGCGTGAGAGGAGGTGACCAGGGTGGAGGACAGGAGAAGGTCAGCAGCAGAGCGTGAGAGGAGGTGACCAGGGTGGAGGACAGGAGAAGGTCAACAGCAGAGCGTGAGAGGAGGTGACCAGGGTGGAGGACAGGAGAAGGTCAGCAGCAGAGCGTGAGAGGAGGTGACCAGGGTGGAGGACAGGAGAAGGTCAACAGCAGAGCGTGAGAGGAGGTGACCAGGGTGGAGGACAGGAGAAGGTCAGCAGCAGAGCGTGAGAGGAGGTGACCAGGGTGGAGGACAGGAGAAGGTCAGCAGCAGAGCGTGAGAGGAGGTGACCAGGGTGGAGGACAGGAGAAGGTCAACAGCAGAGCGTGAGAGGAGGTGACCAGGGTGGAGGACAGGAGAAGGTCAGCAGCAGAGCGTGAGAGGAGGTGACCAGGGTGGAGGACAGGAGAAGGTCAACAGCAGAGCGTGAGAGGAGGTGACCAGGGTGGAGGACAGGAGAAGGTCAGCAGCAGAGAGGAGAGTGTGAGAGGAGGTGACCAGGGAGCAGGACAGGAGAAGGTCAGCAGCAGAGCATGAGAGGAGGTGACCAGGGAGCAGGACAGGAGAAGGTCAGCAGCAGAGCATGAGAGGAGGTGACCAGGGAGCAGGACAGGAGAAGGTCAGCAGCAGAGCATGAGAGGAGGTGACCAGGGTGGAGGACAGGAGAAGGTCAGCAGCAGAGCATGAGAGGAGGTGACCAGGGAGGAGGACAGGAGAAGGTCAGCAGCAGAGCATGAGAGGAGGTGACCAGGGAGGAGGACAGGAGAAGGTCAGCAGCAGAGCGTGAGAGGAGGTGACCAGGGTGGAGGACAGGAGAAGGTCAGCAGCAGAGCATGAGAGGAGGTGACCAGGGTGGAGGACAGGAGAAGGTCAGCAGCAGAGCATGAGAGGAGGTGACCAGGGAGGAGGACAGGAGAAGGTCAGCAGCAGAGCATGAGAGGAGGTGACCAGGGTGGAGGACAGGAGAAGGTCAGCAGCAGAGCATGAGAGGAGGTGACCAGGGTGGAGGACAGGAGAAGGTCAGCAGCAGAGCATGAGAGGAGGTGACCAGGGAGGAGGACAGGAGAAGGTCAGCAGCAGAGCATGAGAGGAGGTGACCAGGGAGGAGGACAGGAGAAGGTCAGCAGCATGAGAGGAGGTGACCAGGGAGGAGGACAGGAGAAGGTCGGCAGCAGAGCATGAGAGGAGGTGACCAGGGTGGAGGACAGGAGAAGGTCAGCAGCAGAGCATGAGAGGAGGTGACCAGGGAGGAGGACAGGAGAAGGTCGGCAGCAGAGCATGAGAGGAGGTGACCAGGGTGGAGGACAGGAGAAGGTCAGCAGCAGAGCATGAGAGGAGGTGACCAGGGTGGAGGACAGGAGAAGGTCAGCAGCAGAGCATGAGAGGAGGTGACCAGGGTGGAGGACAGGAGAAGGTCAGCAGCAGAGCATGAGAGGAGGTGACCAGGGAGGAGGACAGGAGAAGGTCAGCAGCAGAGCATGACAGGAGGTGACCAGGGTGGAGGACAGGAGAAGGTCAGCAGCAGAGAGGAGAGTGTGAGAGGAGGTGACCAGGGAGGAGGACAGGAGAAGGTCAGCAGCAGAGCATGAGAGGAGGTGACCAGGGTGGAGGACAGGAGAAGGTCAGCAGCAGAGCATGACAGGAGGTGACCAGGGTGGAGGACAGGAGAAGGTCAGCAGCAGAGAGGAGAGTGTGAGAGGAGGTGACCAGGGTGGAGGACAGGAGAAGGTCAGCAGCAGAGCATGACAGGAGGTGACCAGGGTGGAGGACAGGAGAAGGTCAGCAGCAGAGCGGAGGCTGCGTCTAGGTTGATATTGTTGGATTACAGATGAGATGTAGGGAGGGGCCTGGTTGGAGAGAGCTTTGTAGGCGAGGGTTAGAGTTTTGAACAGGATTCTCTGAGGGACTGGCAGCCAGTGTAGGGATTGGCAGAGAGGCGCAGAACTGGAGGAGCGAGAGGAGAGATGGATGAGGCGAGCAGCAGAGCTCAGGATAGATTGGAGGGATGGAGGAGTAAGAGGAGAGACGGATGAGGCGAGCAGCAGAGATCAGGATAGATTGGAGGGATGGAGGAGCGAGAGGAGAGATGAATGAGGCGAGCAGCAGAGATCAGGATAGATTGGAGGGATGGAGGAGCGAGAGGAGAGATGGATGAGGCGAGCAGCAGAGATCAGGATAGATTGGAGGGATGGAGGAGCGAGAGGAGAGATGGATGAGGCGAGCAGCAGAGATCAGGATAGATTGGAGGGATGGAGGAGCGAGAGGAGAGATGAATGAGGCGAGCAGCAGAGATCAGGATAGATTGGAGGGATGGAGGAGCGAGAGGAGAGATGGATGAGGCGAGCAGCAGAGTTCAGGATAGATTGGAGGGATGGAGGAGTGAAAGGAGAGATGGATGAGGCGAGCAGCAGAGCTCAGGATAGATTGGAGGGATGGAGGAGCGAGAGGAGAGATGGATGAGGCGAGCAGCAGAGTTCAGGATAGATTGGAGGGATGGAGGAGCGAGAGGAGAGATGGATGAGGCGAGCAGCAGAGCTCAGGATAGATTGGAGGGATGGAGGAGTGAGAGGAGAGATGGATGAGGCGAGCAGCAGAGCTCAGGATAGATTGGAGGGATGGAGGAGCGAGAGGAGAGATGGATGAGGCGAGCAGCAGAGATCAGGATAGATTGGAGGGATGGAGGAGCGAGAGGAGAGATGGATGAGGCGAGCAGCAGAGATCAGGATAGATTGGAGGGATGGAGGAGCGAGAGGAGAGATGGATGAGGCGAGCAGCAGAGATCAGGATAGATTGGAGGGATGGAGGAGTGAGAGGAGAGATGAATGAGGCGAGCAGCAGAGATCAGGATAGATTGGAGGGATGGAGGAGCGAGAGGAGAGATGGATGAGGCGAGCAGCAGAGTTCAGGATAGATTGGAGGGATGGAGGAGCGAGAGGAGAGATGGATGAGGCGAGCAGCAGAGTTCAGGATAGATTGGAGGGATGGAGGAGTGAGAGGAGAGATGGATGAGGTGAGCAGCAGAGTTCAGGATAGATTGGAGGGATGGAGGAGCGAGAGGAGAGATGAATGAGGCGAGCAGCAGAGTTCAGGATAGATTGGAGGGATGGAGGAGCGAGAGGAGAGATGGATGAGGCGAGCAGCAGAGATCAGGATAGATTGGAGGGATGGAGGAGCGAGAGGAGAGATGGATGAGGCGAGCACCAGAGATCAGGATAGATTGGAGGGATGGAGGAGTGAGAGGAGAGATGAATGAGGCGAGCAGCAGAGTTCAGGATAGATTGGAGGGATGGAGGAGCAGAGCTGGAGGAGTGAGAGGAGAGATGGATGAGGCGAGCAGCAGAGCTCAGGATAGATTGGAGGGATGGAGGAGCGAGAGGAGAGATGAATGAGGCGAGCAGCAGAGCTCAGGATAGATTGGAGGGATGGAGGAGCGAGAGGAGAGATGGATGAGGCGAGCACCAGAGATCAGGATAGATTGGAGGGATGGAGGAGCGAGAGGAGAGATGAATGAGGCGAGCAGCAGAGATCAGGATAGATTGGAGGGATGGAGGAGTGAGAGGAGAGATGAATGAGGCGAGCAGCAGAGATCAGGATAGATTGGAGGGATGGAGGAGCGAGAGGAGAGATGAATGAGGCGAGCAGCAGAGTTCAGGATAGATTGGAGGGATGGAGGAGCGAGAGGAGAGATGGATGAGGCGAGCAGCAGAGATCAGGATAGATTGGAGGGATGGAGGAGCGAGAGGAGAGATGAATGAGGCGAGCAGCAGAGATCAGGATAGATTGGAGGGATGGAGGAGCAGAGCTGGAGGAGTGAGAGGAGAGATGGATGAGGCGAGCACCAGAGATCAGGATAGATTGGAGGGATGGAGGAGTGAGAGGAGAGATGGATGAGGCGAGCAGCAGAGATCAGGATTGATTGGAGGGATGGAGGAGTGAGAGGAGAGATGGATGAGGCGAGCAGCAGAGCTCAGGATAGATTGGAGGGATGGAGGAGCGAGAGGAGAGATGGATGAGGCGAGCAGCAGAGATCAGGATAGATTGGAGGGATGGAGGAGCGAGAGGAGAGATGGATGAGGCGAGCAGCAGAGTTCAGGATAGATTGGAGGGATGGAGGAGCGAGAGGAGAGATGGATGAGGCGAGCAGCAGAGTTCAGGATAGATTGGAGGGATGGAGGAGCGAGAGGAGAGATGGATGAGGCGAGCACCAGAGATCAGGATAGATTGGAGGGATGGAGGAGCGAGAGGAGAGATGGATGAGGCGAGCACCAGAGATCAGGATAGATTGGAGGAATGGAGGAGCGAGAGGAGAGATGGATGAGGCGAGCAGCAGAGCTCAGGATAGATTGGAGGGATGGAGGAGCGAGAGGAGAGATGAATGAGGCGAGCAGCAGAGCTCAGGATAGATTGGAGGGATGGAGGAGTGAGAGGAGAGATGGATGAGGCGAGCAGCAGAGCTCAGGATAGATTGGAGGGATGGAGGAGCGAGAGGAGAGATGGATGAGGCGAGCAGCAGAGATCAGGATAGATTGGAGGGATGGAGGAGCGAGAGGAGAGATGGATGAGGCGAGCAGCAGAGATCAGGATAGATTGGAGGGATGGAGGAGCGAGAGGAGAGATGGATGAGGCGAGCAGCAGAGTTCAGGATAGATTGGAGGGATGGAGGAGCAGAGCTGGAGGAGTGAGAGGAGAGATGGATGAGGCGAGCAGCAGAGATCAGGATAGATTGGAGGGATGGAGGAGCGAGAGGAGAGATGAATGAGGCGAGCAGCAGAGATCAGGATAGATTGGAGGGATGGAGAAGCAGAGCTGGAGGAGAGATGGATGAGGCGAGCAGCAGAGCTCAGGATAGATTGGAGGGATGGAGAAGCAGAGCTGGAGGAGAGATGGATGAGGCGAGCAGCAGAGCTCAGGATAGATTGGAGGGATGGAGGAGCGAGAGGAGAGATGGATGAGGCGAGCAGCAGAGCTCAGGATAGATTGGAGGGATGGAGAAGCAGAGCTGGAGGAGAGATGGATGAGGCGAGCAGCAGAGATCAGGATAGATTGGAGGGATGGAGGAGCGAGAGGAGAGATGGATGAGGCGAGCAGCAGAGATCAGGATAGATTGGAGGGATGGAGAAGCAGAGCTGGAGGAGAGATGGATGAGGCGAGCAGCAGAGCTCAGGATAGATTGGAGGGATGGAGGAGCGAGAGGAGAGATGGATGAGGCGAGCAGCCGAGATCAGGATAGATTGGAGGGATGGAGGAGCGAGAGGAGAGATGGATGAGGTGAGCAGCAGAGTTCAGGATAGATTGGAGGGATGGAGGAGCGAGAGGAGAGATGGATGAGGCGAGCAGCAGAGATCAGGATAGATTGGAGGGATGGAGGAGCGAGAGGAGAGATGGATGAGGTGAGCAGCAGAGTTCAGGATAGATTGGAGGGATGGAGGAGCAGAGCTGGAGGAGCGAGAGGAGAGATGGATGAGGCGAGCAGCAGAGATCAGGATAGATTGGAGGGATGGAGGAGTGAGAGGAGAGATGGATGAGGCGAGCAGCAGAGATCAGGATAGATTGGAGGGATGGAGGAGCAGAGCTGGAGGAGCGAGAGGAGAGATGGATGAGGCGAGCAGCGGAGATCAGGATAGATTGGAGGGATGGAGGAGTGAGAGGAGAGATGGATGAGGCGAGCAGCAGAGTTCAGGATAGATTGGAGGGATGGAGGAGCAGAGCTGGAGGAGCGAGAGGAGAGATGGATGAGGCGAGCAGCAGAGATCAGGATAGATTGGAGGGATGGAGGAGTGAGAGGAGAGACGGATGAGGCGAGCAGCAGAGATCAGGATAGATTGGAGGGATGGAGGAGTGAGAGGAGAGATGGATGAGGCGAGCAGCAGAGCTCAGGATAGATTGGAGGGATGGAGGAGCCAGAGGAGAGACGGATGAGGCGAGCAGCAGAGATCAGGATAGATTGGAGGGATGGAGGAGCCAGAGGAGAGACGGATGAGGCGAGCAGCAGAGATCAGGATAGATTGGAGGGATGGAGGAGCGAGAGGAGAGACGGATGAGGCGAGCACCAGAGATCAGGATAGATTGGAGGGATGGAGGAGTGAGAGGAGAGATGGATGAGGCGAGCACCAGAGATCAGGATAGATTGGAGGGATGGAGGAGCGAGAGGAGAGACGGATGAGGCGAGCACCAGAGATCAGGATAGATTGGAGGGATGGAGGAGCGAGAGGAGAGATGAATGAGGCGAGCACCAGAGATCAGGATAGATTGGAGGGATGGAGGAGCGAGAGGAGAGATGGATGAGGCGAGCAGCAGAGATCAGGATAGATTGGAGGGATGGAGGAGCGAGAGGAGAGATGAATGAGGCGAGCAGCAGAGCTCAGGATTGGAGGGATGGAGGAGTGAGAGGAGAGATGGATGAGGCGAGCAGCAGAGCTCAGGATAGATTGGAGGGATGGAGGAGCGAGAGGAGAGATGGATGAGGCGAGCAGCAGAGATCAGGATAGATTGGAGGGATGGAGGAGCGAGAGGAGAGATGGATGAGGCGAGCAGCAGAGATCAGGATAGATTGGAGGGATGGAGGAGCGAGAGGAGAGATGAATGAGGCGAGCAGCAGAGTTCAGGATAGATTGGAGGGATGGAGGAGCGAGAGGAGAGATGGATGAGGCGAGCAGCAGAGTTCAGGATAGATTGGAGGGATGGAGGAGCGAGAGGAGAGATGGATGAGGCGAGCAGCAGAGTTCAGGATAGATTGGAGGGATGGAGGAGCGAGAGGAGAGATGGATGAGGCGAGCAGCAGAGTTCAGGATAGATTGGAGGGATGGAGGAGCGAGAGGAGAGATGGATGAGGCGAGCACCAGAGATCAGGATAGATTGGAGGGATGGAGGAGCGAGAGGAGAGATGGATGAGGCGAGCACCAGAGATCAGGATAGATTGGAGGGATGGAGGAGCGAGAGGAGAGATGGATGAGGCGAGCAGCAGAGCTCAGGATAGATTGGAGGGATGGAGGAGCAGAGCTGGAGGAGTGAGAGGAGAGATGGATGAGGCGAGCAGCAGAGTTCAGGATAGATTGGAGGGATGGAGGAGTGAGAGGAGAGATGGATGAGGCGAGCAGCAGAGATCAGGATAGATTGGAGGGGTGGAGGAGCGAGAGGAGAGATGGATGAGGCGAGCAGCAGAGCTCAGGATAGATTGGAGGGATGGAGGAGCGAGAGGAGAGATGGATGAGGCGAGCAGCAGAGATCAGGATAGATTGGAGGGATGGAGGAGCGAGAGGAGAGATGGATGAGGCGAGCAGCAGAGTTCAGGATAGATTGGAGGGATGGAGGAGCGAGAGGAGAGATGGATGAGGCGAGCAGCAGAGTTCAGGATAGATTGGAGGGATGGAGGAGCAGAGCTGGAGGAGTGAGAGGAGAGATGGATGAGGCGAGCAGCAGAGATCAGGATAGATTGGAGGGATGGAGGAGCGAGAGGAGAGATGAATGAGGCGAGCAGCAGAGATCAGGATAGATTGGAGGGATGGAGAAGCAGAGCTGGAGGAGAGATGGATGAGGCGAGCAGCAGAGATCAGGATAGATTGGAGGGATGGAGAAGCAGAGCTGGAGGAGAGATGGATGAGGCGAGCAGCAGAGCTCAGGATAGATTGGAGGGATGGAGGAGCGAGAGGAGAGATGGATGAGGCGAGCAGCCGAGATCAGGATAGATTGGAGGGATGGAGGAGCGAGAGGAGAGATGGATGAGGCGAGCAGCAGAGCTCAGGATAGATTGGAGGGATGGAGAAGCAGAGCTGGAGGAGAGATGGATGAGGCGAGCAGCAGAGATCAGGATAGATTGGAGGGATGGAGAAGCAGAGCTGGAGGAGAGATGGATGAGGCGAGCAGCAGAGCTCAGGATAGATTGGAGGGATGGAGGAGCGAGAGGAGAGATGGATGAGGCGAGCAGCCGAGATCAGGATAGATTGGAGGGATGGAGGAGCGAGAGGAGAGATGGATGAGGTGAGCAGCAGAGTTCAGGATAGATTGGAGGGATGGAGGAGCGAGAGGAGAGATGGATGAGGCGAGCAGCAGAGATCAGGATAGATTGGAGGGATGGAGGAGCGAGAGGAGAGATGGATGAGGTGAGCAGCAGAGTTCAGGATAGATTGGAGGGATGGAGGAGCAGAGCTGGAGGAGTGAGAGGAGAGATGGATGAGGCGAGCAGCAGAGATCAGGATAGATTGGAGGGATGGAGGAGTGAGAGGAGAGATGAATGAGGCGAGCAGCAGAGATCAGGATAGATTGGAGGGATGGAGGAGCAGAGCTGGAGGAGCGAGAGGAGAGATGGATGAGGCGAGCAGCGGAGATCAGGATAGATTGGAGGGATGGAGGAGTGAGAGGAGAGATGGATGAGGCGAGCAGCAGAGTTCAGGATAGATTGGAGGGATGGAGGAGCAGAGCTGGAGGAGCGAGAGGAGAGATGGATGAGGCGAGCAGCAGAGATCAGGATAGATTGGAGGGATGGAGGAGCCAGAGGAGAGACGGATGAGGCGAGCAGCAGAGATCAGGATAGATTGGAGGGATGGAGGAGCGAGAGGAGAGATGAATGAGGCGAGCAGCAGAGATCAGGATAGATTGGAGGGATGGAGGAGTGAGAGGAGAGATGAATGAGGCGAGCAGCAGAGTTCAGGATAGATTGGAGGGATGGAGGAGCGAGAGGAGAGATGAATGAGGCGAGCAGCAGAGTTCAGGATAGATTGGAGGGATGGAGGAGCGAGAGGAGAGATGGATGAGGCGAGCAGCAGAGTTCAGGATAGATTGGAGGGATGGAGGAGCGAGAGGAGAGATGAATGAGGCGAGCAGCAGAGTTCAGGATAGATTGGAGGGATGGAGGAGCGAGAGGAGAGATGAATGAGGCGAGCAGCAGAGTTCAGGATAGATTGGAGGGATGGAGGAGCGAGAGGAGAGATGAATGAGGCGAGCAGCAGAGTTCAGGATAGATTGGAGGGATGGAGGAGCAGAGCTGGAGGAGAGATGGATGAGGCGAGCAGCAGAGATCAGGATAGATTGGAGGGATGGAGGAGCGAGAGGAGAGATGGATGAGGCGAGCAGCAGAGATCAGGATAGATTGGAGGGATGGAGGAGCAGAGCTGGAGGAGAGATGGATGAGGCGAGCAGCAGAGCTCAGGATAGATTGGAGGGGTGGAGGAGCGAGAGGAGAGATGGATGAGGCGAGCAGCAGAGATCAGGATAGATTGGAGGGATGGAGGAGCGAGAGGAGAGATGGATGAGGCGAGCAGCAGAGTTCAGGATAGATTGGAGGGATGGAGGAGCAGAGCTGGAGGAGAGATGGATGAGGCGAGCAGCAGAGATCAGGATAGATTGGAGGGATGGAGGAGCAGAGCTGGAGGAGAGATGGATGAGGCGAGCAGCAGAGTTCAGGATAGATTGGAGGGATGGAGGAGCAGAGCTGGAGGAGAGATGGATGAGGCGAGCAGCAGAGATCAGGATAGATTGGAGGGATGGAGGAGCGAGAGGAGAGATGAATGAGGCGAGCAGCAGAGATCAGGATAGATTGGAGGGATGGAGGAGCGAGAGGAGAGATGAATGAGGCGAGCAGCAGAGCTCAGGATAGATTGGAGGGATGGAGGAGCGAGAGGAGAGATGGATGAGGCGAGCAGCAGAGTTCAGGATAGATTGGAGGGATGGAGGAGCGAGAGGAGAGATGAATGAGGCGAGCAGCAGAGATCAGGATAGATTGGAGGGATGGAGGAGTGAGAGGAGAGATGAATGAGGCGAGCAGCAGAGATCAGGATAGATTGGAGGGATGGAGGAGTGAGAGGAGAGATGAATGAGGCGAGCAGCAGAGTTCAGGATAGATTGGAGGGATGGAGGAGCGAGAGGAGAGATGGATGAGGCGAGCAGCAGAGCTCAGGATAGATTGGAGGGATGGAGGAGCGAGAGGAGAGATGGATGAGGCGAGCAGCAGAGTTCAGGATAGATTGGAGGGATGGAGGAGCGAGAGGAGAGATGGATGAGGCGAGCAGCAGAGATCAGGATAGATTGGAGGGATGGAGGAGTGAGAGGAGAGATGGATGAGGTGAGCAGCAGAGATCAGGATAGATTAGAGGGATGGAGGAGCAGAGCTGGAGGAGCGAGAGGAGAGATGGATGAGGCGAGCAGCAGAGCTCAGGATAGATTGGAGGGATGGAGGAGCGAGAGGAGAGATGGATGAGGCGAGCAGCCGAGATCAGGATAGATTGGAGGGATGGAGGAGCGAGAGGAGAGATGGATGAGGCGAGCAGCAGAGATCAGGATAGATTGGAGGGATGGAGGAGCGAGAGGAGAGATGAATGAGGCGAGCAGCAGAGATCAGGATTGATTGGAGGGATGGAGGAGCGAGAGGAGAGATGGATGAGGCGAGCAGCAGAGCTCAGGATAGATTGGAGGGATGGAGGAGCGAGAGGAGAGATGGATGAGGCGAGCACCAGAGATCAGGATAGATTGGAGGGATGGAGGAGCAGAGCTGGAGGAGTGAGAGGAGAGATGGATGAGGCGAGCAGCAGAGATCAGGATAGATTGGAGGGATGGAGGAGTGAGAGGAGAGATGGATGAGGCGAGCACCAGAGATCAGGATAGATTGGAGGGATGGAGGAGTGAGAGGAGAGATGAATGAGGCGAGCAGCAGAGCTCAGGATAGATTGGAGGGATGGAGGAGCGAGAGGAGAGATGGATGAGGCGAGCAGCAGAGATCAGGATAGATTGGAGGGATGGAGGAGTGAGAGGAGAGATGAATGAGGCGAGCAGCAGAGATCAGGATAGATTGGAGGGATGGAGGAGCAGAGCTGGAGGAGCGAGAGGAGAGATGGATGAGGCGAGCAGCAGAGTTCAGGATAGATTGGAGGGATGGAGGAGCAGAGCTGGAGGAGTGAGAGGAGAGATGGATGAGGCGAGCAGCAGAGCTCAGGATAGATTGGAGGGATGGAGGAGCGAGAGGAGAGATGGATGAGGCGAGCAGCAGAGTTCAGGATAGATTGGAGGGATGGAGGAGTGAGAGGAGAGATGGATGAGGCGAGCACCAGAGATCAGGATAGATTGGAGGGATGGAGGAGTGAGAGGAGAGATGAATGAGGCGAGCAGCAGAGATCAGGATAGATTGGAGGGATGGAGGAGCAGAGCTGGAGGAGCGAGAGGAGAGATGGATGAGGCGAGCAGCAGAGATCAGGATAGATTGGAGGGATGGAGGAGTGAGAGGAGAGATGGATGAGGCGAGCACCAGAGATCAGGATAGATTGGAGGGATGGAGGAGCAGAGCTGGAGGAGCGAGAGGAGAGATGGATGAGGCGAGCAGCAGAGCTCAGGATAGATTGGAGGGATGGAGGAGCGAGAGGAGAGATGGATGAGGCGAGCAGCAGAGATCAGGATAGATTGGAGGGATGGAGGAGCAGAGCTGGAGGAGCGAGAGGAGAGATGGATGAGGCGAGCAGCAGAGCTCAGGATAGATTGGAGGGATGGAGGAGCGAGAGGAGAGATGGATGAGGCGAGCAGCAGAGTTCAGGATAGATTGGAGGGATGGAGGAGCAGAGCTGGAGGAGTGAGAGGAGAGATGGATGAGGCGAGCAGCAGAGATCAGGATAGATTGGAGGGATGGAGGAGCGAGAGGAGAGATGAATGAGGCGAGCAGCAGAGATCAGGATAGATTGGAGGGATGGAGGAGTGAGAGGAGAGATGAATGAGGCGAGCAGCAGAGTTCAGGATAGATTGGAGGGATGGAGGAGCGAGAGGAGAGATGAATGAGGCGAGCAGCAGAGTTCAGGATAGATTGGAGGGATGGAGGAGCGAGAGGAGAGATGGATGAGGCGAGCAGCAGAGTTCAGGATAGATTGGAGGGATGGAGGAGCGAGAGGAGAGATGAATGAGGCGAGCAGCAGAGATCAGGATAGATTGGAGGGATGGAGGAGCGAGAGGAGAGATGAATGAGGCGAGCAGCAGAGATCAGGATAGATTGGAGGGATGGAGGAGCAGAGCTGGAGGAGAGATGGATGAGGCGAGCAGCAGAGATCAGGATAGATTGGAGGGATGGAGGAGCGAGAGGAGAGATGGATGAGGCGAGCAGCAGAGATCAGGATAGATTGGAGGGATGGAGGAGCAGAGCTGGAGGAGAGATGGATGAGGCGAGCAGCAGAGCTCAGGATAGATTGGAGGGGTGGAGGAGCGAGAGGAGAGATGGATGAGGCGAGCAGCAGAGCTCAGGATAGATTGGAGGGGTGGAGGAGCGAGAGGAGAGATGGATGAGGCGAGCAGCAGAGCTCAGGATAGATTGGAGGGATGGAGGAGTGAGAGGAGAGATGAATGAGGCGAGCAGCAGAGTTCAGGATAGATTGGAGGGATGGAGGAGTGAGAGGAGAGATGAATGAGGCGAGCAGCAGAGTTCAGGATAGATTGGAGGGATGGAGGAGCGAGAGGAGAGATGGATGAGGCGAGCAGCAGAGATCAGGATAGATTGGAGGGATGGAGGAGTGAGAGGAGAGATGAATGAGGCGAGCAGCAGAGATCAGGATTGATTGGAGGGATGGAGGAGCGAGAGGAGAGATGGATGAGGCGAGCAGCAGAGCTCAGGATAGATTGGAGGGATGGAGGAGCGAGAGGAGAGATGAATGAGGCGAGCACCAGAGATCAGGATAGATTGGAGGGATGGAGGAGCGAGAGGAGAGATGGATGAGGCGAGCACCAGAGATCAGGATAGATTGGAGGGATGGAGAAGCAGAGCTGGAGGAGAGATGGATGAGGCGAGCAGCAGAGCTCAGGATAGATTGGAGGGGTGGAGGAGCGAGAGGAGAGATGGATGAGGCGAGCAGCAGAGATCAGGATAGATTGGAGGGATGGAGGAGTGAGAGGAGAGATGAATGAGGCGAGCAGCAGAGATCAGGATTGATTGGAGGGATGGAGGAGCGAGAGGAGAGATGGATGAGGCGAGCAGCAGAGCTCAGGATAGATTGGAGGGATGGAGGAGCGAGAGGAGAGATGAATGAGGCGAGCACCAGAGATCAGGATAGATTGGAGGGATGGAGGAGCGAGAGGAGAGATGGATGAGGCGAGCACCAGAGATCAGGATAGATTGGAGGGATGGAGAAGCAGAGCTGGAGGAGAGATGGATGAGGCGAGCAGCAGAGCTCAGGATAGATTGGAGGGGTGGAGGAGCGAGAGGAGAGATGGATGAGGCGAGCAGCAGAGATCAGGATAGATTGGAGGGATGGAGGAGCGGGAGGAGAGATGGATGAGGCGAGCAGCAGAGCTCAGGATAGATTGGAGGGATGGAGGAGCGAGAGGAGAGATGGATGAGGCGAGCAGCAGAGATCAGGATAGATTGGAGGGATGGAGGAGCAGAGCTGGAGGAGAGATGGATGAGGCGAGCAGCAGAGCTCAGGATAGATTGGAGGGATGGAGGAGCAGAGCTGGAGGAGCGAGAGGAGAGATGGATGAGGCGAGCAGCAGAGCTCAGGATAGATTGGAGGGATGGAGGAGTGAGAGGAGAGATGGATGAGGCGAGCAGCCGAGATCAGGATAGATTGGAGGGATGGAGGAGCGAGAGGAGAGATGGATGAGGCGAGCAGCAGAGATCAGGATAGATTGGAGGGATGGAGGAGCGAGAGGAGAGATGGATGAGGCGAGCAGCAGAGATCAGGATAGATTGGAGGGATGGAGGAGCGAGAGGAGAGATGGATGAGGCGAGCAGCAGAGATCAGGATAGATTGGAGGGATGGAGGAGTGAGAGGAGAGATGGATGAGGCGAGCAGCAGAGATCAGGATAGATTGGAGGGATGGAGGAGTGAGAGGAGAGATGGATGAGGCGAGCACCAGAGATCAGGATAGATTGGAGGGATGGAGGAGCGAGAGGAGAGATGGATGAGGTGAGCAGCAGAGTTCAGGATAGATTGGAGGGATGGAGGAGCAGAGCTGGAGGAGCCAGAGGAGAGATGGATGAGGCGAGCAGCAGAGATCAGGATTGATTGGAGGGATGGAGGAGCGAGAGGAGAGATGGATGAGGCGAGCAGCAGAGCTCAGGATAGATTGGAGGGATGGAGGAGCGAGAGGAGAGATGGATGAGGCGAGCAGCAGAGATCAGGATAGATTGGAGGGATGGAGGAGCGAGAGGAGAGATGGATGAGGCGAGCAGCAGAGTTCAGGATAGATTGGAGGGATGGAGGAGCGAGAGGAGAGACGGATGAGGCGAGCAGCAGAGATCAGGATAGATTGGAGGGATGGCGGAGTGAGAGGAGAGATGAATGAGGCGAGCAGCAGAGATCAGGATAGATTGGAGGGATGGAGGAGCGAGAGGAGAGATGAATGAGGCGAGCAGCAGAGATCAGGATAGATTGGAGGGATGGAGGAGTGAGAGGAGAGATGAATGAGGCGAGCAGCAGAGATCAGGATAGATTGGAGGGATGGAGGAGCGAGAGGAGAGATGGATGAGGCGAGCAGCAGAGATCAGGATAGATTGGAGGGATGGAGGAGCGAGAGGAGAGATGGATGAGGCGAGCAGCAGAGTTCAGGATAGATTGGAGGGATGGAGGAGCGAGAGGAGAGACGGATGAGGCGAGCAGCAGAGATCAGGATAGATTGGAGGGATGGAGGAGTGAGAGGAGAGATGAATGAGGCGAGCAGCAGAGATCAGGATAGATTGGAGGGATGGAGGAGCGAGAGGAGAGATGAATGAGGCGAGCAGCAGAGATCAGGATAGATTGGAGGGATGGAGGAGTGAGAGGAGAGATGAATGAGGCGAGCAGCAGAGATCAGGATAGATTGGAGGGATGGAGGAGCGAGAGGAGAGATGAATGAGGCGAGCAGCAGAGATCAGGATAGATTGGAGGGATGGAGGAGCGAGAGGAGAGATGAATGAGGCGAGCAGCAGAGATCAGGATAGATTGGAGGGATGGAGGAGCGAGAGGAGAGATGGATGAGGTGAGCAGCAGAGTTCAGGATAGATTGGAGGGATGGAGGAGCGAGAGGAGAGATGGATGAGGTGAGCAGCAGAGTTCAGGATAGATTGGAGGGATGGAGGAGCAGAGCTGGAGGAGCCAGAGGAGAGATGAATGAGGCGAGCAGCAGAGATCAGGATTGATTGGAGGGATGGAGGAGCGAGAGGAGAGATGGATGAGGCGAGCAGCAGAGCTCAGGATAGATTGGAGGGATGGAGGAGCGAGAGGAGAGATGGATGAGGCGAGCAGCAGAGATCAGGATAGATTGGAGGGATGGAGGAGCGAGAGGAGAGACGGATGAGGCGAGCAGCAGAGATCAGGATAGATTGGAGGGATGGAGGAGCGAGAGGAGAGATGAATGAGGCGAGCAGCAGAGATCAGGATAGATTGGAGGGATGGAGGAGCGAGAGGAGAGATGAATGAGGCGAGCAGCAGAGATCAGGATAGATTGGAGGGATGGAGGAGCGAGAGGAGAGATGAATGAGGCGAGCAGCAGAGATCAGGATAGATTGGAGGGATGGAGGAGCGAGAGGAGAGATGAATGAGGCGAGCAGCAGAGATCAGGATAGATTGGAGGGATGGAGGAGCGAGAGGAGAGATGAATGAGGCGAGCAGCAGAGATCAGGATAGATTGGAGGGATGGAGGAGCGAGAGGAGAGATGGATGAGGCGAGCAGCAGAGTTCAGGATAGATTGGAGGGATGGAGGAGCGAGAGGAGAGATGGATGAGGCGAGCAGCAGAGCTCAGGATAGATTGGAGGGATGGAGGAGCGAGAGGAGAGATGGATGAGGCGAGCAGCAGAGATCAGGATAGATTGGAGGGATGGAGGAGCGAGAGGAGAGATGGATGAGGCGAGCAGCAGAGCTCAGGATAGATTGGAGGGATGGAGGAGCAGAGCTGGAGGAGAGATGGATGAGGCGAGCAGCAGAGCTCAGGATAGATTGGAGGGGTGGAGGAGCGAGAGGAGAGATGGATGAGGCGAGCAGCAGAGATCAGGATAGATTGGAGGGATGGAGAAGCAGAGCTGGAGGAGAGATGGATGAGGCGAGCAGCAGAGCTCAGGATAGATTGGAGGGGTGGAGGAGCGAGAGGAGAGATGGATGAGGCGAGCAGCAGAGATCAGGATAGATTGGAGGGATGGAGGAGCGAGAGGAGAGATGGATGAGGCGAGCAGCAGAGCTCAGGATAGATTGGAGGGATGGAGGAGCGAGAGGAGAGATGGATGAGGCGAGCAGCAGAGTTCAGGATAGATTGGAGGGATGGAGGAGCGAGAGGAGAGATGGATGAGGCGAGCAGCAGAGTTCAGGATAGATTGGAGGGATGGAGGAGCGAGAGGAGAGATGGATGAGGCGAGCAGCAGAGTTCAGGATAGATTGGAGGGATGGAGGAGCGAGAGGAGAGATGGATGAGGCGAGCAGCAGAGATCAGGATAGATTGGAGGGATGGAGGAGTAGAGCTGGAGGAGAGATGAATGAGGCGAGCAGCAGAGTTCAGGATAGATTGGAGGGATGGAGGAGCGAGAGGAGAGATGGATGAGGCGAGCAGCAGAGATCAGGATAGATTGGAGGGATGGAGGAGCGAGAGGAGAGATGGATGAGGCGAGCAGCAGAGCTCAGGATAGATTGGAGGGATGGAGGAGTGAGAGGAGAGATGGATGAGGCGAGCAGCAGAGCTCAGGATAGATTGGAGGGATGGAGGAGCGAGAGGAGAGATGGATGAGGCAGTAATCCAGTCGGGATATGACCAGGGCAGCACTAGCATTTTAGTGGTGTCAGGTGAGAGGAAGGGACGGATGCGGGAGATGTTTTTAAGTTGGAGACAACAGGAGGAGGCCAGGGAGGGAATATGTGGTGTGAGGAAGGGGCGGGGCCAGGAGATTATAGTATAGGAGGCGGGGCCAGGGAGGGAATATGTGGTGTGAGGAAGGGGCGGGGCCAGGAGATTATAGTATAGGAGGCGGGGCCAGGAAGTGAATATGTGGTGTGAGGAAGGGGCGGGGCCAGGAGATTATAGGAGGCGGGGCCAGGGAGTGAATATGTGGTGTGAGGAAGGGGCGGGGCCAGGAGATGAAAGGAGGCGGGGCCAGGATGTGAATATGTGGTGTGAGGAAGGGGCGGAGCCAGGAGATGATAGGAGGCGGGACCAGGATGTGAATATGTGGTGTGAGGAAGGGGCGGGGCCAGGAGATTATAGGAAGCGGGGCCAGGGAGTAAATATGTGGTGTGAGGAAGGGGCGGGGTCAGGAGATGATAGGAGGCGGGGCCAGGAGATGATAGGAGGCGGGATCAGGATGTGAATATGTGGTGAGAGGAAGGGGTGGGGCCAGGAGATGATAGGAGGCGGGGCCAGGGAGTGAATATGTGGTGAGAGGAAGGGGCAGGGCCAGGAGATGATAGGAGACGGGGCCAGGGAGTGAATATGTGGTGTGAAAGAGAGGGCCGAGTCCAGAATGACTCCCAGGCACCGAGCTTTGGGGAGTTGCTGTTATTGTGTAATTGTTACCAGTGATAGACGTGTTAGAGAGAGGAGGGGAGTTAGATGGTGGGACAATGACCAGGTCTGCCTTGTCCATGTTTAGCTTGAGGTAGCGAGATGACATGAATGAAGAAATAGCTGAGAGGCAGTTGGGGGGGCGAGATAGGAGAGAGGAGAGATTGTGGCCTGAGAGATATATCTGAGTGTCATCCGCATAGAAGTGGTATTGGAAGCCTAGTGAAGTTATAAGTTTGCCGAGGCCGTGGGTGTAGACTGAGAAAAGTAGGAGGCCTAGGACAGAACCTTGCTGCACACCAACAGAAAGGGAACGTGAGGATGAGACTGTGTTAGAATAGGATACACTGAATGATCTGTCAGAGAGGTAAGAGGTGAGCCAAGAGAGTGCAAGACCTCGAACCCCGAGAGAGGAGAGAATATCAAGAAGCAGAGAGTGGTCAACAGTATCAAAGGCTGAGAAGAGGTCAAGAAAGATGAGGATGGAGGAGTGACCAATGCTTTTGGCAGAGAGCAGATCATTGGTGACTTTGGTGAGGGCAGATTCAGGGGAGTGGTTACGGCGGAATCCTGATTGTAACGGGTCAAGTAAGTTGTTAGTGGATAAGTATTGTGACAGTTCTGAGTGGACATGTTGTTCAAGAAGTTTGGAGGAGAAAGGGAGCAGTGAGATAGGGCGGTAGCTGGAGAAGGGGAGCAGTGAGATAGGGCGATAGCTGGAGAAGGGGAGCAGTGAGATACGGCGATAGCTGGAGAAGGGGAGCAGTGAGATAGGGCGGTAGCTGGAGAAGGGGAGCAGTGAGATAGGGCGGTGGCTGGAGAAGGGGAGCAGTGAGGTAGGGCTGTAGCTGGAGAAGGGGAGCAGTGAGATAGGGCGGTGGCTGGAGAAGGGGAGCAGTGAGATAGGGCTGTAGCTGGAGAAGGGGAGCAGTGAGGTAGGGCTGTAGCTGGAGAAGGGGAGCAGTGAGATAGGGCTGTAGCTGGAGAAGGGGAGCAGTGAGATAGGGCTGTAGCTGGAGAAGGGGAGCAGTGAGATAGGGCTGTAGCTGGAGAAGGGGAGCAGTGAGATAGGGCTGTAGCTGGAGAAGGGGAGCAGTGAGGTAGGGCTGTAGCTGGAGAAGGGGAGCAGTGAGATAGGGCTGTAGCTGGAGATGGGGAGCAGTGAGATAGGGCGGTAGCTGGAGAAGGGGAGCAGTGAGGTAGGGCTGTAGCTGGAGATGGGGAGCAGTGAGATAGGGCTGTAGCTGGAGAAGGGGAGCAGTGAGGTAGGGCTGTAGCTGGAGAAGGGGAGCAGTGAGATAGGGCTGTAGCTGGAGAAGGGGAGCAGTGAGATAGGGCGGTAGCTGGAGAAGGGGAGTAGTGAGATAGGGCGGTAGCTGGAGAAGGGGAGCAGTGAGATAGGGCGGTGGCTGGAGAAGGGGAGCAGTGAGATAGGGCTGTAGCTGGAGAAGGGGAGCAGTGAGGTAGGGCTGTAGCTGGAGAAGGGGAGCAGTGAGATAGGGCTGTAGCTGGAGAAGGGGAGCAGTGAGGTAGGGCTGTAGCTGGAGAAGGGGAGCAGTGAGATAGGGCTGTAGCTGGAGAAGGGGAGCAGTGAGATAGGGCTGTAGCTGGAGAAGGGGAGCAGTGAGACAGGGCTGTAGCTGGAGAAGGGGAGCAGTGAGGTAGGGCTGTAGCTGGAGAAGGGGAGCAGTGAGATAGGGCTGTAGCTGGAGATGGGGAGCAGTGAGATAGGGCTGTAGCTGGAGAGGGGGAGCAGTGAGATAGGGCTGTAGCTGGAGAAGGGGAGCAGTGAGATAGGGCTGTAGCTGGAGAGGGGGAGCAGTGAGATAGGGCTGTAGCTGGAGAAGGGGAGCAGTGAGATAGGGCTGTAGCTGGAGAAGGGGAGCAGTGAGACAGGGCGGTAGCTGGAGAGGGGGAGCAGTGAGATAGGGCTGTAGCTGGAGATGGGGAGCAGTGAGATAGGGCTGTAGCTGGAGAGGGGGAGCAGTGAGATAGGGCTGTAGCTGGAGAAGGGGAGCAGTGAGACAGGGCTGTAGCTGGAGAAGGGGAGCAGTGAGATAGAGCTGTAGCTGGAGAAGGGGAGCAGTGAGATAGGGCTGTAGCTGGAGAAGGGGAGCAGTGAGATAGGGCTGTAGCTGGAGAAGGGGAGCAGTGAGATAGAGCTGTAGCTGGAGAAGGGGAGCAGTGAGATGGGGCTGTAGCTGGAGAAGGGGAGCAGTGAGATAGGGCTGTAGCTGGAGAAGGGGAGCAGTGAGATAGAGCTGTAGCTGGAGAAGGGGAGCAGTGAGATAGGGCTGTAGCTGGAGAAGGGGAGCAGTGAGATAGGGCTGTAGC
The DNA here is from genome assembly GCA_027917425.1 of Gastrophryne carolinensis. Classification (NCBI taxonomy): domain Eukaryota; kingdom Metazoa; phylum Chordata; class Amphibia; order Anura; family Microhylidae; genus Gastrophryne; species Gastrophryne carolinensis. The sequence goes on from CM051241.1 coordinate 240,896, forward strand.
TGGAGAAGGGGAGTAGTGAGATAGGGCGGTAGCTGGAGAAGGGGAGCAGTGAGACAGGGCTGTAGCTGGAGAAGGGGAGCAGTGAGATAGGGCGATAGCTGGAGAAGGGGAGCAGTGAGATAGGGCTGTAGCTGGAGAAGGAGAGCAGTGAGACAGGGCTGTAGCTGGAGAAGGGGAGCAGTGAGACAGGGCTGTAGCTGGAGAAGGGGAGCAGTGAGATAGGACTGTAGCTGGAGATGGGGAGTAGTGAGATAGGGCGATAGCTGGAGAAGGGGAGCAGTGAGATAGGGCGATAGCTGGAGAAGGGGAGCAGTGAGACAGGGCTGTAGCTGGAGAAGGGGAGCAGTGAGACAGGGCTGTAGCTGGAGAAGGGGAGCAGTGAGATAGGGCGATAGCTGGAGAAGGGGAGCAGTGAGATAGGGCTGTAGCTGGAGAAGGGGAGCAGTGAGACAGGGCTGTAGCTGGAGAAGGGGGGCAGTGAGACAGGGCTGTAGCTGGAGAAGGGGAGCAGTGAGATAGGACTGTAGCTGGAGATGGGGAGTAGTGAGATAGGGCGATAGCTGGAGAAGGGGAGCAGTGAGATAGGGCTGTAGCTGGAGAAGGGAGCAGTGAGATAGGGCTGTAGCTGGAGAAGGGGAGTAGTGAGATAGGGCTGTAGCTGGAGAAGGGGAGCAGTGAGGTAGGGCTGTAGCTGGAGAAGGGGAGTAGTGAGATAGGGCTGTAGCTGGAGAAGGGGAGCAGTGAGATAGGGCTGTAGCTGGAGAAGGGGAGCAGTGAGATAGGGCTGTAGCTGGAGAGGGGGAGCAGTGTGATAGGGCGGTAGCTGGAGAAGGGGAGCAGTAAGATAGGGCGGGAGCTGGAGAAGGGGAGCAGTGAGATAGGGCTGTAGCTGGAGAAGGGGAGCAGTGAGATAGGGCAATAGCTGGAGAAGGGGAGCAGTGAGATAGGGCTGTAGCTGGAGAAGGGGAGTAGTGAGATAGGGCTGTAGCTGGAGAAGGGGAGCAGTGGGATAGGGCTGTAGTTGGAGAAGGGGAGCAGTGAGATAGGGCTGTAGCTGGAGAAGGGGAGTAGTGAGATAGGGCTGTAGCTGGAGAAGGGGAGTAGTGAGATAGGGCGGTAGCTGGAGAAGGGGAGTAGTGAGATAGGGCGGTAGCTGGAGAAGGGGAGAAGTGAGATAGGGCGATAGCTGGAGAAGGGGAGCAGTGGGATAGGGCTGTAGCTGGAGAAGGGGAGCAGTGAGATAGGGCTGTAGTTGGAGAAGGGGAGCAGTGAGATAGGGCTGTAGCTGGAGAAGGGGAGCAGTGAGATAGGGCTGTAGCTGGAGAAGGGGAGCAGTGAGATAGGGCGATAGCTGGAGAAGGGGAGCAGTGAGATAGGGCGATAGCTGGAGAAGGGGAGCAGTGAGATAGGGCTGTAGCTGGAGAAGGGGAGCAGTGAGATAGGGCTGTAGCTGGAGAAGGGGAGCAGTGAGATAGGGCTGTAGCTGGAGAAGGGGAGCAGTGAGATAGGGCTGTAGCTGGAGAAGGGGAGCAGTGGGATAGGGCTGTAGCTGGAGAAGGGGAGCAGTGAGATAGGGCTGTAGCTGGAGAGGGGGAGTAGTGAGATAGGGCGGTAGCTGGAGAAGGGGAGCAGTGAGATAGGGCTGTAGCTGGAGATGGGGAGCAGTGAGATAGGGCTGTAGCTGGAGAGGGGGAGCAGTGAGATAGGGCGATAGCTGGAGAAGGGGAGCAGTGAGACAGGGCTGTAGCTGGAGAAGGGGAGCAGTGAGATAGAGCTGTAGCTGGAGAAGGGGAGCAGTGAGATAGGGCTGTAGCTGGAGAAGGGGAGTAGTGAGATAGGGCGGTAGCTGGAGAAGGGGAGCAGTGAGACAGGGCTGTAGCTGGAGAAGGGGAGCAGTGAGATAGGGCGATAGCTGGAGAAGGGGAGCAGTGAGATAGGGCTGTAGCTGGAGAAGGAGAGCAGTGAGACAGGGCTGTAGCTGGAGAAGGGGAGCAGTGAGACAGGGCTGTAGCTGGAGAAGGGGAGCAGTGAGATAGGACTGTAGCTGGAGATGGGGAGTAGTGAGATAGGGCGATAGCTGGAGAAGGGGAGCAGTGAGATAGGGCGATAGCTGGAGAAGGGGAGCAGTGAGACAGGGCTGTAGCTGGAGAAGGGGAGCAGTGAGATAGGGCTGTAGCTGGAGAAGGGGAGCAGTGAGATAGGGCGATAGCTGGAGAAGGGGAGCAGTGAGATAGGGCTGTAGCTGGAGAAGGGGAGCAGTGAGACAGGGCTGTAGCTGGAGAAGGGGGGCAGTGAGACAGGGCTGTAGCTGGAGAAGGGGAGCAGTGAGATAGGGCGATAGCTGGAGAAGGGGAGCAGTGAGATAGGGCTGTAGCTGGAGAAGGGGAGCAGTGAGACAGGGCTGTAGCTGGAGAAGGGGGGCAGTGAGACAGGGCTGTAGCTGGAGAAGGGGAGCAGTGAGATAGGACTGTAGCTGGAGATGGGGAGTAGTGAGATAGGGCGATAGCTGGGGAAGGGGAGCAGTGAGATAGGGCTGTAGCTGGAGAAGGGGAGCAGTGAGGTAGGGCTGTAGCTGGAGAAGGGGAGTAGTGAGATAGGGCTGTAGCTGGAGAAGGGGAGCAGTGAGATAGGGCTGTAGCTGGAGAAGGGGAGCAGTGAGATAGGGCTGTAGCTGGAGAGGGGGAGCAGTGTGATAGGGCGGTAGCTGGAGAAGGGGAGCAGTAAGATAGGGCTGTAGCTGGAGAAGGGGAGCAGTGAGATAGGGCTGTAGCTGGAGAAGGGGAGCAGTGAGATAGGGCTGTAGCTGGAGAAGGGGAGCAGTGAGATAGGGCTGTAGCTGGAGAAGGGGAGCAGTGAGATAGGGCTGTAGCTGGAGAAGGGGAGCAGTGAGATAGGGCGGTAGCTGGAGAAGGGGAGTAGTGAGATAGGGCTGTAGCTGGAGAAGGGGAGCAGTGAGATAGAGCGATAGCTGGAGAAGGGGAGCAGTGAGATAGGGCTGTAGCTGGAGAAGGGGAGCAGTGAGATAGGGCGATAGCTGGAGAAGGGGAGCAGTGAGATAGGGCTGTAGCTGGAGAGGGGGAGCAGTGAGATAGGGATGTAGCTGGAGAAGGGGAGCAGTGAGATAGAGCGGTAGCTGGAGAAGGGGGGCAGTGAGATAGGGCTGTAGCTGAAGAAGGGGAGCAGTGAGATAGGGCTGTAGCTGGAGAAGGGGAGCAGTGAGACAGGGCTGTAGCTGGAGAAGGGGAGCAGTGAGACAGGGCTGTAGCTGGAGAAGGGGAGCAGTGAGACAGGGCTGTAGCTGGAGAAGGGGAGCAGTGACATAGGGCTGTAGCTGGAGAAGGGGAGCAGTGAGATAGGGCGATAGCTGGAGAAGGGGAGTAGTGAGATAGGGGCTGTAGCTGGAGAAGGGGAGCAGTGAGACAGGGCTGTAGCTGGAGAAGGGGAGCAGTGAGACAGGGCTGTAGCTGGAGAAGGGGAGCAGTGAGATAGGGCTGTAGCTGGAGAAGGGGAGCAGTGAGATAGGGCTGTAGCTGGAGAAGGGGAGCAGTGAGATAGGGCGGTGGCTGGAGAAGGGGAGCAGTGAGATAGAGCTGTAGCTGGAGAAGGGGAGCAGTGAGATAGGGCTGTAGCTGGAGAAGGGGAGCAGTGAGATGGGGCTGTAGCTGGAGAAGGGGAGCAGTGAGATAGGGCTGTAGCTGGAGAAGGGGAGCAGTGAGATAGGGCTGTAGCTGGAGAAGGGGAGCAGTGAGATAGGGCGGTGGCTGGAGAAGGGGAGCAGTGAGATAGGGCGGTAGCTGGAGAAGGGGAGCAGTGAGATAGGGCTGTAGCTGGAGATGGGGAGTCGTGAGATAGGGCTGTAGCTGGAGAAGGGGAGCAGTGAGGTAGGGCTGTAGCTGGAGAAGGGGAGCAGTGAGATAGGGCTGTAGCTGGAGAAGGGGAGCAGTGAGATAGGGCGGTGGCTGGAGAAGGGGAGCAGTGAGATAGAGCTGTAGCTGGAGAAGGGGAGCAGTGAGATAGGGCTGTAGCTGGAGAAGGGGAGCAGTGAGAAACAGCTGTAGCTGGAGAAGGGGAGCAGTGAGACAGGGCTGTAGCTGGAGAAGGGGAGCAGTGAGATAGGGCTGTAGCTGGAGAAGGGGAGCAGTGAGATAGGGCGGTAGCTGGAGAAGGGGAGTAGTGAGATAGGGCGGTAGCTGGAGAAGGGGAGTAGTGAGATAGGGCTGTAGCTGGAGAAGGGGAGTAGTGAGATAGGGCGGTAGCTGGAGAAGGGGAGTAGTGAGATAGGGCTGTAGCTGGAGAAGGGGGAGCAGTGAGATAGGGCTGTAGCTGGAGAAGGGGGAGCAGTGAGATAGGGCTGTAGCTGGAGAAGGGGAGCAGTGAGATAGGGCTGTAGCTGGAGAAGGGGAGTAGTGAGATAGGGCTGTAGCTGGAGATGGGGAGTAGTGAGATAGGGCGGTAGCTGGAGAAGGGGAGTAGTGAGATAGGGCTGTAGCTGGAGAAGGGGAGCAGTGAGATAGGGCTGTAGTTGGAGAAGGGGAGCAGTGAGATAGGGCTGTAGCTGGAGAAGGGGAGCAGTGAGATAGGGCGGTAGCTGGAGAAGGGGAGAAGTGAGATAGGGCTGTAGCTGGAGAAGGGGAGCAGTGAGATAGGGCTGTAGTTGGAGAAGGGGAGCAGTGAGATAGGGCTGTAGCTGGAGAAGGGGAGCAGTGAGATAGGGCGGTAGCTGGAGAAGGGGAGAAGTGAGATAGGGCTGTAGCTGGAGAAGGGGAGCAGTGAGATAGGGCGGTAGCTGGAGAAGGGGAGAAGTGAGATAGGGCTGTAGTTGGAGAAGGGGAGCAGTGAGATGGGGCTGTAGCTGGAGAAGGGGAGCAGTGAGATGGGGCTGTAGCTGGAGAAGGGGAGAAGTGAGATAGGGATGTAGCTGGAGAAGGGGAGCAGTGAGATAGGGCTGTAGCTGGAGAAGGGGAGCAGCAGATAGGGCTGTAGCTGGAGAAGGGGAGCAGTGAGATAGGGCTGTAGCTGGAGAAGGGGAGCAGTGAGGTAGGGCTGTAGCCGGAGAAGGGGAGCAGTGAGATAGGGCTGTAGCTGGAGAAGGGGAGCAGTGAGATAGGGCTGTAGCTGGAGAAGGGGAGCAGCAGATAGGGCTGTAGCTGGAGAAGGGGAGCAGTGAGATAGGGCTGTAGCTGGAGAAGGGGAGCAGTGAGATAGGGCTGTAGCTGGAGAAGGGGAGCAGCAGATAGGGCTGTAGCTGGAGAAGGGGAGCAGTGAGATAGGGCTGTAGCTGGAGAAGGGGAGCAGTGAGATAGGGCTGTAGCTGGAGAAGGGGAGCAGTGAGATAGGTCTGTAGCTGGAGAAGGGGAGCAGTGGGATAGGGCTGTAGCTGGAGAAGGGGAGCAGTGAGATAGGGCTGTAGCCGGAGAAGGGGAGCAGTGAGATAGGGCTGTAGCTGGAGAAGGGGAGCAGTGGGATAGGGCTGTAGTTGGAAAAGGGGAGCAGTGAGATAGGGCTGTAGCTGGAGAAGGGGAGCAGTGAGATAGGGCTGTAGCTGGAGAAGGGGAGCAGTGAGCTAAGGCTGTAGCTGGAGAAGGGGAGTAGTGAGATAGGGCTGTAGCTGGAGAAGGGGAGTAGTGAGATAGGGCTATAGCTGGAGAAGGGGAGCAGTGAGATAGGGCTGTAGCTGGAGAAGGGGAGTAGTGAGATAGGGCGGTAGCTGGAGAAGGGGAGTAGTGAGATAGGGCGGTAGCTGGAGAAGGGGAGAAGTGAGATAGGGCGATAGCTGGAGAAGGGGAGCAGCAGATAGGGCTGTAGCTGGAGAAGGGGAGCAGTGAGATAGGGCGATAGCTGGAGAAGGGGAGCAGTGAGATAGGGCGATAGCTGGAGAAGGGGAGCAGTGAGATAGGGCTGTAGCTGGAGAAGGGGAGCAGTGGGATAGGGCTGTAGTTGGAAAAGGGGAGCAGTGAGATAGGGCTGTAGCTGGAGAAGGGGAGCAGTGAGATAGGGCGGTAGCTGGAGAAGGGGAGCAGTGAGATAGGGCTGTAGCTGGAGAAGGGGAGCAGTGAGATAGGGCTGTAGCTGGAGAAGGGGAGCAGTGAGCTAAAGCTGTAGCTGGAGAAGGGGAGTAGTGAGATAGGGCTGTAGCTGGAGAAGGGGAGTAGTGAGATAGGGCGGTAGCTGGAGAAGGGGAGTAGTGAGATAGGGCGGTAGCTGGAGAAGGGGAGAAGTGAGATAGGGCTGTAGCTGGAGAAGGGGAGTAGTGAAGTAGGGTTGTAGCTGGAGAAGGGGAGTAGTGAGATAGGGCGGTAGCTGGAGAAGGGGAGTAGTGAGATAGGGCGGTAGCTGGAGAAGGGGAGAAGTGAGATAGGGCGATAGCTGGAGAAGGGGAGCAGTGAGATAGGGCTGTAGCTGGAGAAGGGGAGCAGTGAGATAGGGCTGTAGTTGGAGAAGGGGAGCAGTGAGATAGGGCTGTAGTTGGAGAAGGGGAGCAGTGAGATAGGGCTGTAGCTGGAGAAGGGGAGCAGTGAGATAGGGCTGTAGCTGGAGAAGGGGAGTAGTGAGATAGGGCTGTAGCTGGAGAAGGGGAGTAGTGAGATAGGGCGGTAGCTGGAGAAGGGGAGTAGTGAGATAGGGCGGTAGCTGGAGAAGGGGAGAAGTGAGATAGGGCTGTAGCTGGAGAAGGGGAGTAGTGAAGTAGGGTTGTAGCTGGAGAAGGGGAGTAGTGAGATAGGGCGGTAGCTGGAGAAGGGGAGTAGTGAGATAGGGCGGTAGCTGGAGAAGGGGAGAAGTGAGATAGGGCGATAGCTGGAGAAGGGGAGCAGTGAGATAGGGCTGTAGCTGGAGAAGGGGAGCAGTGAGATAGGGCTGTAGTTGGAGAAGGGGAGCAGTGAGATAGGGCTGTAGTTGGAGAAGGGGAGCAGTGAGATAGGGCTGTAGCTGGAGAAGGGGAGCAGTGAGATAGGGCTGTAGCTGGAGAAGGGGAGCAGTGAGATAGGGCTGTAGCTGGAGAAGGGGAGCAGTGAGATAGGGATGTAGCTGGAGAAGGGGAGCAGTGAGATAGGGCTGTAGCTGGAGAAGGGGAGCAGTGAGATAGGGCTGTAGCTGGAGAAGGGGAGCAGCAGATAGGGCTGTAGCTGGAGAAGGGGAGCAGTGAGATAGGGCTGTAGCTGGAGAAGGGGAGCAGTGAGGTAGGGCTGTAGCCGGAGAAGGGGAGCAGTGAGATAGGGCTGTAGCTGGAGAAGGGGAGCAGTGAGATAGGGCTGTAGCTGGAGAAGGGGAGCAGTGAGATAGGGCTGTAGCCGGAGAAGGGGAGCAGTGAGATAGGGCTGTAGCTGGAGAAGGGGAGCAGTGAGATAGGGCTTTAGCTGGAGAAGGGGAGCAGCAGATAGGGCTGTAGCTGGAGAAGGGGAGCAGTGAGATAGGGCTGTAGCTGGAGAAGGGGAGCAGTGAGATAGGGCTGGAGAAGGGGAGCAGTGACATAGGGCTGTAGCTGGAGAAGGGGAGCAGTGAGATAGGGCTGTAGCTGGAGAAGGGGAGCAGTGAGATAGGGCTGTAGCCGGAGAAGGGGAGCAGTGAGATAGGGCTGTAGCTGGAGAAGGGGAGCAGTGAGATAGGGCTGTAGCTGGAGAAGGGGAGAAGTGAGATAGGGCTGTAGCTGGAGCAGGGGAGCAGTGAGATAGGGCTGGAGAAAGGGAGCAGTGAGATAGAGCTGTAGCTGGAGAAGGGGAGCAGTGAGATAGGGCTGTAGCTGGAGAAGGGGAGCAGTGAGATGGGGCTGTAGCCGGAGAAGGGGAGCAGTGAGATAGGGCTGTAGCTGGAGAAGGGGAGCAGTGAGATAGGACTGTAGCTGGAGAAGGGGAGCAGTGAGATAGGGCTGTAGCTGGAGAAGGGGAGCAGTGAGATAGGGCTGTAGCTGGAGAAGGGGAGCAGTGAGATAGGGCTGGAGAAGGGGAGCAGTGAGATAGGGCTTTAGCTGGAGAAGGGGAGCAGTGAGATAGGGCTGTAGCTGGAGAAGGGGAGCAGTGAGATAGGGCGGTGGCTGGAGAAGGGGAGCAGCAGATAGGGCTGTAGCTGGAGAAGGGGAGCAGTGAGATAGGGCTGTAGCTGGAGAAGGGGAGCAGTGAGATAGGGCTGTAGCTGGAGAAGGGGAGCAGTGAGATAGGGCTGTAGTTGGAGAAGGGGAGCAGTGAGATAGGGCTGTAGCTGGAGAAGGGGAGCAGTGAGATAGGGCTGTAGCTGGAGAAGGGGAGCAGTGAAATAGGGATGTAGCTGGAGAAGGGGAGCAGTGAGGTAGGGCTGTAGCCGGAGAAGGGGAGCAGTGAGTTAGGGCTGTAGCTAGAGAAGGGGAGCAGTGACATAGGGCTGTAGCTGGAGAAGGGGAGCAGCAGATAGGGCTGTAGCTGGAGAAGGGGAGCAGTGAGATAGGGCTGTAGCTGGAGAAGGGGAGCAGTGAGATAGGGCTGTAGCTGGAGAAGGGGAGCAGTGAGATAGGGCTGTAGCTGGAGAAGGGGAGCAGCAGATAGGGCTGTAGCTGGAGAAGGGGAGCAGTGAGATAGGGCTGTAGCTGGAGAAGGGGAGCAGTGAGATAGGGCTGTAGCCGGAGAAGGGGAGCAGTGAGATAGGGCTGTAGCTGGAGAAGGGGAGCAGTGAGATAGGGCTGTAGCTGGAGAAGGGGAGAAGTGAGATAGGGCTGTAGCTGGAGCAGGGGAGCAGTGCGATAGGGCTGGAGAAGGGGAGCAGTGAGATAGAGCTGTAGCTGGAGAAGGGGAGCAGTGAGATAGGGCTGTAGCCGGAGAAGGGGAGCAGTGAGATAAGGCTGTAGCTGGAGAAGGGGAGCAGTGAGATAGGGCTGTAGCTGGAGAAGGGGAGCAGTGAGATAGGTCTGTAGCTGGAGAAGGGGAGAAGTGAGATAGGGCTGTAGCTGGAGCAGGGGAGCAGTGAGATAGGGCTGGAGAAGGGGAGCAGTGAGATAGGGCTTTAGCTGGAGAAGGGGAGCAGCAGATAGGGCTGTAGCTGGAGAAGGGGAGCAGTGAGATAGGGCTGTAGCTGGAGAAGGGGAGCAGTGAGGTAGGGCTGTAGCTGGAGAAGGGGAGCAGTGAGATAGGGCTGTAGCCGGAGAAGGGGAGCAGTGAGATAGGGCTGTAGCTGGAGAAGGGGAGCAGTGACATAGGGCTGTAGCTGGAGAAGGGGAGCAGCAGATAGGGCTGTAGCTGGAGAAGGGGAGAAGTGAGATAGGGCTGTAGCTGGAGAAGGGAAGCAGTGAGATAGGTCTGTAGCTGGAGAAGGGGAGAAGTGAGATAGGGCTGTAGCTGGAGCAGGGGAGCAGTGAGATAGGGCTGGAGAAGGGGAGCAGTGAGATAGGGCTTTAGCTGGAGAAAGGGAGAAGTGAGATAGGGCTGTAGCTGGTGAAGGGGAGCAGTGAGATAGGGCTGGAGAAGGGGAGCAGTGAGATAGGTCTGTAGCTGGAGAAGGGGAGCAATGGGATAGGGCTGTAGCTGGAGAAGGGGAGCAGTGAGATAGGGCTGTAGCTGGAGAAGGGGAGCAGTGAGATAGGGCGGTACCTGGAGAAGGGGAGCAGTGAGATAGGGCTGTAGCTGGAGAAGGGGAGCAGTGGGATAGGGCTGTAGCTGGAGAAGGGGAGCAGTGAGATAGGGCTGTAGCTGGAGAAGGGGAGCAGTGAGATAGGGCTCTAGCTGGAGAAGGGGAGCAGTGAGATAGGGCTGTAGCTGGAGAAGGGGAGCAGTGAGATAGGGCGGTAGCCGGGGAAGGGGAGAAGTGAGATAGGTCGGTACCTGGAGAAGGGGAGCAGTGAGATAGGGCTGTAGCTGGAGAAGGGGAGCAGTGAGATAGGGCTGTAGCTGGAGAAGGGGAGCAGTGAGATAGGGCTGTAGCTGGAGAAGGGGAGCAGTGAGATAGGCCTATAGCTGGAGAAGGGGAGCAGTGAGATAGGGCTGTAGCTGGAGAAGGGGAGCAGTGAGATAGGGCAATAGCTGGAGAAGGGGAGCAGTGGGATAGGGCTGTAGCTGGAGAAGGGGAGCAGTGAGATAGGGCTGTAGCTGGAGAAGGGGAGCAGTGAGATAAGGCTGTAGCTGGAGAAGGGGAGCAGTTAGATTGGGCTGTAGCTGGAGAAGGGGAGCAGTGAGATGGGGCTGTAGCTGGAGAAGGGGAGCAGTGAGATAAGGCTGTAGCTGGAGAAGGGGAGCAGTTAGATTGGGCTGTAGCTGGAGAAGGGGAGCAGTTAGATTGGGCTGTAGCTGGAGAAGGGGAGCAGTGACATAGGGCTGTAGCTGGAGAAGGGGAGCAGTGAGATAGGGCTGTAGCTGGAGAAGGGGAGCAGTGAGATAGGGCTGTAGCTGGAGAAGGGGGAGCAGTGAGATAGGGCTGTAGCTGGAGAAGGGGAGCAGTGAGATAGGGCTGTAGCTGGAGAAGGGGAGCAGTGAGTTAGGGCTGTAGCTGGAGAAGGGGAGCAGTGAGATAGGGCTGTAGCTGGAGAAGGGGAGCAGTGAGATAGGGCTGTAGCTGTAGAAGGGGAGCAGTGAGATAGGGCGGTGGCTGGAGAAGGGGAGCAGTGAGATAGGGCTGTAGCTGGAGAAGGGGAGCAGTGACATAGGGCTGTAGCTGGAGAAGGGGAGCAGTGAGATAGGGCTGTAGCTGGAGAAGGGGAGCAGTGAGATAGGGCTGTAGCTGGAGAAGGGGAGCAGTGAGATAGGGCGGTGGCTGGAGAAGGGGAGCAGTGAGATAGGGCTGTAGCTGGAGAAGGGGAGCAGTGAGATAGGGCGGTGGCTGGAGAAGGGGAGCAGTGAGATAGAGCGATAGCTGGAGAAGGGGAGCAGTGACATAGGGCTGTAGCTGGAGAAGGGGAGCAGTGAGATAGGGCGATAGCTGGAGAAGGGGAGCAGTGAGATAGGGCTGTAGCTGGAGAAGGGGAGCAGTGAGATAGGGCTGTAGCTGGAGAAGGGGAGCAGTGAGATAGGGCTGTAGCTGGAGAAGGGGAGCAGTGAGATAGGGCTGTAGCTGGAGAAGGGGAGCAGTGAGATAGGGCTGTAGCTGGAGAAGGGGAGCAGTGAGATAGGGCTGTAGCTGGAGAAGGGGAGCATTGAGATAGGGCGGTGGCTGGAGAAGGGGAGCAGTGAGATAGGGCTGTAGCTGGAGAAGGGGAGCAGTGAGATAGGGCGGTGGCTGGAGAAGGGGAGCAGTGACATAGGGCTGTAGATGGAGAAGGGGAGCAGTGAGATAGGGCGGTGGCTGGAGAAGGGGAGCAGTGAGATAGGGCTGTAGCTGGAGAAGGGGAGCAGTGACATAGGGCTGTAGATGGAGAAGGGGAGCAGTGAGATAGGGCGGTGGCTGGAGAAGGGGAGCAGTGAGATAGGGCGGTAGCTGGAGAAGGGGAGCAGTGAGATAGGGCTGTAGATGGAGAAGGGGAGCAGTGAGATAGGGCGGTGGCTGGAGAAGGGGAGCAGTGAGATAGGGCGGTAGCTGGAGAAGGGGAGCAGTGAGATAGGGCTGTAGCTGGAGAAGGGGAGCAGTGACATAGGGCTGTAGCTGGAGAAGGGGAGCAGTGAGATAGGGCGATAGCTGGAGAAGGGGAGCAGTGAGATAGGGCGATAGCTGGAGAAGGGGAGCAGTGAGATAGGGCTGTAGCTGGAGAAGGGGAGCAGTGAGATAGGGCTGTAGCTGGAGAAGGGGAGGAGTGAGATAGGGCTGTAGCTGGAGAAGGGGAGCAGTGAGATAGGGCTGTAGCTGGAGAAGGGGAGCAGTGAGATAGGGCTGTAGCTGGAGAAGGGGAGCAGTGAGATAGGGCTGTAGCTGGAGAAGGGGAGCAGTGAGATAGGGCTGTAGCTGGAGAAGGGGAGCAGTGAGATAGGGCGATAGCTGGAGAAGGGGAGCAGTGAGATAGGGCTGTAGCTGGAGAAGGGGAGCAGTGAGATAGGGCTGTAGCTGGAGAAGGGGAGCAGTGAGATAGGGCGATAGCTGGAGAAGGGGAGCAGTGAGATAGGGCTGTAGCTGGAGAAGGGGAGTAGTGAGATAGGGCTGTAGCTGGAGAAGGGGAGTAGTGAGATAGATGACTGCAATTTTCAGGTTACAGGGAGAATAAGCGGACACAGTGAACTTCAAAAGATGAGAAGGATAGAGATGGCAAGGCAGGGAGAGGGTTAAAGGAGCAGAGTTCAGATAGACGGATGCCGACACCCCCACCCTGTTTGTTGTTGGATCTGGGGGTGTGGCTGAGATGTAGTCCCCCATGTGAGAGGGCAGCGGGTGAAGCTGTATCTGATGGGGTCAGCCATGTTTCTGTGAACCCCATGAAGGTAAAAGAGTTAGAGAGAAACAGGTTGTGAATATAGGAGAGTTTATTGCGCACTGAGCGTGCGTTCCACAGTGCGCAGGTGACAGTGGCAGGAAGGGATGGGGAGTGACTAAGCTGTATCAGATTAGATGGGTTGCGGGTGTATCCAGGTTTAACGCGGTTGTAGACTTTTGGCTTTGATTTAGGAGATAGTAACAGATGATTGATAGTGTCACACATATAGATACGGGCAGGGGAACCAGACGGGGCATTCAAAATAATGACATAACTCTAAATAAGGCAAATGCACAATTAAGATGACAAGGGAAAAATCACGTTTAAAATAGTGAATCTGATTAGAGAATGGCAGCAGGAAATACACAGGCAGGAAAGGGTTAAAAGTTGCAGATGAAGTCAGATGATGAGATGCGTACCTGTGAATGAGAGAGGAGACAGATCACAATGCAGGTGATGGTGATGTGGATATGGAGGGTGGTGTGCTTCCGGCTTCATAGACTGAATTCAGGTTAAATTCGCTGCAGACTTAGAAGGAGTCAGACTTGGAAAGGAGCCTGAATTGCAGCCACTATTCACTCAATATGAACAGTAGTAAATTGTAATACTATGCGGCTAATTGCTGGCACTACAAGCCCCATAGAGACACATTGTATAGACATATGTGAGAGGTGTGTGTGTTAGTACAGTAGGGTTAGGTGACAAGTGTGGGTCCCTCATTACAGCCAGCGAGGGGGACTATCCCTCATTACAAGCCAGCGAGGGGGACTATCCCTCATTACAAGCCAGCGAGGGGGACTATCCCTCATTACAAGCCAGCGAGGGGGACTATCCCTCATTACAAGCCAGCGAGGGGGGGCATCCCTCATTACAAGCCAGCGAGTGGGGGGCATCCCTCATTACAAGCCAGCGAGGGGGACTATCCCTCATTACAAGCCAGCGAGTGGGGGTCATCCCTCATTACAAGCCAGCGAGTGGGGGTCATCCCTCATTACAAGCCAGCGAGTGGGGGGCATCCCTCATTACAAGCCAGCGAGTGGGGGGCATCCCTCATTACAAGCCAGCGAGTGGGGGGCATCCCTCATTACAAGCCAGCGAGTGGGGGGCATCCCTCATTACAAGCCAGCGAGTGGGGGGCATCCCTCATTACAAGCCAGCGAGTGGGGGACATCCCTCATTACAAGCCAGCGAGTGGGGGGCATCCCTCATTACAAGCCAGCGAGTGGGGGCATCCCTCATTACAAGCCAGTGAGTGGGGGGCATCCCTCATTACAAGCCAGCGAGGGGGGGCATCCCTCATTACAAGCCAGCGAGTGGGGGGCATCCCTCATTACAAGCCAGCGAGGGGGGCATCCCTCATTACAAGCCAGCGAGTAGGGGCGTTATCCCTCATTACAGCCTGCGAGGGGGGGCATCCCTCATTAAAAGCCAGCGAGGGGGGCATCCCTCATTAAAAGCCAGCGAGGGGGGCATCCCTCATTACAAGCCAGCGAGTGGGGGGCATCCCTCATTACAAGCCAGCGAGTGGGGGGCATCCCTCATTACAAGCTAGCGAGTGGGGGGCATCCCTCATTACAAGCCAGCGAGTAAGGGCATCCCTCATTACAAGCCAGCGAGGGGGGGCATCCCTCATTACAAGCTAGCGAGTGGGGGGCATCCCTCATTACAAGCCAGCGAGTAAGGGCATCCCTCATTACAAGTCAGCGAGGGGGGCATCCCTCATTACAAGCCAGCGAGTAAGGGCATCCCTCATTACAAGCAAGCGAGTGGGGGTATCCCTCATTACAAGCCAGCGAGGGGGGGCATCCCTCATTACAAGCCAGCGAGGGGGGGCATCCCTCATTACAAGCCAGTGAGGGGGGCATCCCTCATTACAAGCAAGCGAGTAAGGACATCCCTCATTACAAGAAAGCGAGTGGGGGTATCCCTCATTACAAGCCAGCGAGGGGGGGCATCCCTCATTACAAGCCAGCGAGGGGGGGCATCCCTCATTACAAGCCAGTGAGGGGGGCATCCCTCATTACAAGCCAGCGAGGGGGGGCATCCCTCATTACAAGCCAGCGAGGGGGGGCATCCCTCATTACAAGCCAGCGAGGGGGGCATCCCTCATTACAAGCCATTGAGTGGGGGGCATCCCTCATTACAAGCCAGCGAGGGGGGGCATCCCTCATTACGAGCCAGCGAGGGGGCATCCCTCATTACAAGCCAGCGAGGGGGGGCATCCCTCATTACAAGCCAGCGAGGGGGGGCATCCCTCATTACAAGCCAGCGAGGGGGGCATCCCTCATTACAAGCAAGCGAGTGGGGGGTATCCCTCATTACAAGCCAGCGAGTGGGGGGCATCCCTCATTACAAGCCAGCGAGTGGGGGGCATCCCTCATTACAAGCCAGCGAGTGGGGGGCATCCCTCATTACAAGCCAGCGAGGTGGGGCATCCCTCATTACAAGCCAGCGAGGTGGGGCATCCCTCATTACAAGCCAGTGAGTGGGGGGGTATCCCTTATTACAAGCCAGTGAGTGGGGGCATCCCTCATTACAAGCCAGTGAGTGGGGGGGCATCCCTCATTACAAGCCAGCGAGTGGGGGGCATCCCTCATTACAAGCCAGTGAGTGGGGGGCATCCCTCATTACAAGCCAGCGAGTGGGGGCATCCCTCATTACAAGCCAGCGAGTGGGGGCATCCCTCATTACAAGCCAGTGAGTGGGGGCATCCCTCATTACAAGCCAGCGAGTGGGGGCATCCCTCATTACAAGCCAGCGAGTGGGGGCATCCCTCATTACAAGCCAGCGAGTGGGGGGCATCCCTCATTACAAGCCAGCGAGTGGGGGCATCCCTCATTACAAGCCAGCGAGTGGGGGGCATCCCTCATTACAAGCCAGCGAGTGGGGGCATCCCTCATTACAAGCCAGTGAGTGGGGGGCATCCCTCATTACAAGCCAGCGAGTGGGGGCATCCCTCATTACAAGCCAGCGAGTGGGGGCATCCCTCATTACAAGCCAGTGAGTGGGGGCATCCCTCATTACAAGCCAGCGAGTGGGGGCATCCCTCATTACAAGCCAGTGAGTGGGGGCATCCCTCATTACAAGCCAGTGAGTGGGGGGGTATCCCTCATTACAAGCCAGTGAGTGGGGGGCATCCCTCATTACAAGCCAGCGAGTGGGGGGCATCCCTCATTACAAGCCAGCGAGTGGGGGGCATCCCTCATTACAAGCCAGTGAGTGGGGGGCATCCCTCATTACAAGCCAGTGAGTGGGGGCATCCCTCATTACAAGCCAGCGAGTGGGGGGCATCCCTCATTACAAGCCAGTGAGTGGGGGGCATCCCTCATTACAAGCCAGCGAGTGGGGGGCATCCCTCATTACAAGCCAGTGAGTGGGGGGCATCCCTCATTACAAGCCAGCGAGTGGGGGGCATCCCTCATTACAAGCCAGCGAGTGGGGGGCATCCCTCATTACAAGCCAGTGAGTGGGGGGTATCCCTCATTACAAGCCAGTGAGTGGGGGGCATCCCTCATTACAAGCCAGTGAGTGGGGGGCATCCCTCATTACAAGCCAGCGAGTGGGGGGGCATCCCTCATTACAAGCCAGCGAGGGGGAGGCATCCCTCCTTACAAGCCAGCGAGGGGGAGGCATCCCTCATTACAAGCCAGCGAGTGGGGGCATCCCTCATTACAAGCCAGCGAGTGGGGGGGCATCCCTCATTACAAGCCAGCGAGTGGGGGGCATCCCTCATTACAAGCCAGCGAGTGGGGGCATCCCTCATTACAAGCCAGCGAGTGGGGGCATCCCTCATTACAAGCCAGCGAGTGGGGGGCATCCCTCATTACAAGCCAGCGAGGGGGGGGGGCATTCCTCATTACAAACCAGCGAGTGGGGGGCATCCCTCATTACAAGCCAGCGAGGGGGGCATCCCTCATTACAAGCCAGCGAGGGGGACTATCCCTCATTACAGCCAGCGAGGGGGACTATCCCTCATTACAGCCAGCGAGGGGGGGGGCATTCCTCATTACAAACCAGCGAGTGGGGGGCATCCCTCATTACAAGCCAGCGAGGGGGACTATCCCTCATTACAGCCAGCGAGGGGGGGGGCATTCCTCATTACAAACCAGCGAGTGGGGGGCATCCCTCATTACAAGCCAGCGAGTGGGGGGCATCCCTCATTACAAGCCAGCGAGTGGGGGCATCCCTCATTACAAGCCAGCGAGTGGGGGGCATCCCTCATTACAAGCCAGCGAGTGGGGGCATCCCTCATTACAATCCAGCGAGTGGGGGGCATCCCTCATTACAAGCCAGCGAGTGGGGGGCATCCCTCATTACAAGCCAGCGAGTGGGGGACATCCCTCATTACAAGCCAGCGAGTGGGGGGCATCCCTCATTACAAGCCAGCGAGTGGGGGGCATCCCTCATTACAAGCCAGTGAGTGGGGGGCATCCCTCATTACAAGCCAGCGAGGGGGGGCATCCCTCATTACAAGCCAGCGAGGGGGGGCATCCCTCATTACAAGCCAGCGAGGGGGGCATCCCTCATTACAAGCCAGCGAGTAGGGGCGTTATCCCTCATTACAGCCTGCGAGGGGGGGCATCCCTCATTACAAGCCAGCGAGGGGGGCATCCCTCATTACAAGCCAGTGAGGGGGGGTATCCCTCATTACAAGCCAGCGAGTGGGGGGCATCCCTCATTACAGGCCAGCGAGTGGGGGGCATGCCTCATAACAAGCCAGCGAGTGGGGGGCATCCCTCATTACAAGCCAGCGAGTGGGGGGCATCCCTCATTACAAGCCAGCGAGTGGGGGGCATCCCTCATTACAAGCCAGCGAGTGGGGGGCATCCCTCATTACAAGCTAGCGAGGGGGGGCATCCCTCATTACAAGCTAGCGAGTGGGGGGCATCCCTCATTACAAGCCAGCGAGTGGGGGGCATCCCTCATTACAAGCCAGCGAGTAAGGGCATCCCTCATTACAAGTCAGCGAGGGGGGCATCCCTCATTACAAGCCAGCGAGTAAGGACATCCCTCATTACAAGCAAGCGAGTGGGGGGCATCCCTCATTACAAGCCAGCGAGTGGGGGGGCATCCCTCATTACAAGCCAGCGAGTGGGGGGGGCATCCCTCATTACAAGCCAGCGAGGGGGGCATCCCTCATTACAAGCCAGCGAGGGGGGGCATCCCTCATTACAAGCCAGTGAGGGGGGCATCCCTCATTACAAGCAAGCGAGTAAGGACATCCCTCATTACAAGAAAGCGAGTGGGGGTATCCCTCATTACAAGCCAGCGAGGGGGGGCATCCCTCATTACAAGCCAGCGAGGGGGGGCATCCCTCATTACAAGCCAGTGAGGGGGGCATCCCTCATTACAAGCCAGCGAGGGGGGGCATCCCTCATTACAAGCCAGCGAGGGGGGGCATCCCTCATTACAAGCCAGCGAGGGGGGCATCCCTCATTACAAGCCATTGAGTGGGGGGCATCCCTCATTACAAGCCAGCAAGTGGGGGGGCATCCCTCATTACAAGCCAGCGAGGGGGGGCATCCCTCATTACAAGCCAGCGAGTGGGGGGCATCCCTCATTACAAGCCAGCGAGTGGGGGGGCATCCCTCATTACAAGCCAGCAAGGGGGGGCATCCCTCATTACAAGCCAGTGAGTGGGGGGCATCCCTCATTACAAGCCAGCGAGTGGGGGGCATCCCTCATTACAAGCCAGCAAGGGGGGGCATCCCTCATTACAAGCCAGTGAGTGGGGGCATCCCTCATTACAAGCCAGCGAGTGGGGGGCATCCCTCATTAAATCTGTGAAGCTGTGAGCATGGGCAGACTGGCCATAGGGATAGCTGGTAGAATTCCCAGCGGGCCACACTGCTTTTGCTGCTGCCTGTAATCTGTACCCAGCGCCAGTATCCTGCCCCCCCCCCCCCCCCGCAATGTCACAGCCTCAGTTTTACAGAGTCGTCTTTGACTGACTGGGGCACATTCGGGGGGGGGGGGGTGAGTCGGGTCTTAGTGGGGAGGTCATTGGCCGGCTATGAGGGGGGTGAAATCTAGTGCGTCACTATTTATAAGTTATGGGCCCGGGTCACTGTGGATGGGGGATGGGGGGGTGAGAATGTAGCGCTGTCAGGGTGGTAGCGGTGGTGGTACTTTGCCCCTCAGGATGGACAGCACAGCTAATCATTAACTGACGGCTCCTGAAACTAAGTGACACTCTAATAATCAGCGTCCACCGCACACGCTGCCGGCCGACCATGGCGCCATTCCAGGGACTTGTGGCCCTTCTGATGCTGGTGGTGGCCCCGCTGCCCCCCGCCGGGGCATTCTGGCTCCTGGACGTCCTCTTCCCTCCTGGTATCACCCCTAAGGTGCCCCTGAGCAACAGCACCAGAAGCCCTGTGGTACTGGGTAAGTACTTGTGTCATGTGTATAGGGTAAGCTCTCATCTGTCCTATACATGGCACCGACATGTAGGGGAGCGCAGTCACTGCTCAGGTGACGGACATGTTCATAGCTTAGGGGCTTCCCCGGGGGGGGTCTCACCATGTTATCGGGGGGGGTCTCACCATGTTATCGGGGGGGGGTCTCACCATGTTATCGGGGGGGGGTCTCGCCATGTTATCGGGGGGGGGAGAACCATGATGAGGGGCCATTGCCCAGCCTCAGGCCAATCATTAACCAGAACCTTTCCCAGAACAGGATCGTTGGCCTCCATCCCCTCCCCCAGGGCTTACACCTGACCACTGACCCCGGCCGCAGCCCACGTGGCCACCTACACCTGACCACTGGCCCCGGCCGCAGCCCACGTGGCCACCTACACCTGACCACTGACCCCGGCCGCAGCCCACGTGGCCACCTACACCTGAGCACTGGCCCCGGCCGCAGCCCACGTGGCCACCTACACCTGACCACTGGCCGCAGTCCATGTGGCCACATACACCTGACCACTGGCCCTGGCTGCAGCCCACATGGCCACCTACACCTGACCACTGGCCCTGGCTGCAGCCCACGTGGCCACCTACACCTGACCACTGGCCCCGGCCGCAGCCCACGTGGCCACCTACACCTGACCACTGACCCCGGCTGCAGCCCACGTGGCCACCTACACCTGACCACTGGCCGCAGTCCACGTGGCCACATATACCTGACCACTGGCCCTGGCTGCAGCCCACATGGCCACCTACACCTGACCACTGGCCCTGGCTGCAGCCCACGTGGCCACCTACACCTGACCACTGGCCCCGGCCGCAGCCCACGTGGCCACCTACACCTGACCACTGGCCGCAGTCCACGTGGCCACATACACCTGACCACTGGCCCTGGCTGCAGCCCACATGGCCACCTACACCTGACCACAGTCCATGTAGCCACCTACACCTGACCACTGGCCGCAGTCCATGTAGCCACCTAACCTGACCACTGGCCCTGGCTGCAGCCCACATGGCCTCCTACACCTGACCACAGTCCATGTAGCCACCTACACCTGACCACTGGCCGCAGTCCATGTAGCCACCTACACCTGACCACTGGCCGCAGTCCATGTAGCCACCTACACCTGGCCACTGGCCGCAGTCCATGTAGCCACCTACACCTGACCACTGGCCGCAGTCCATGTAGCCACCTACACCTGACCACTGGCCGCAGTCCATGTAGCCACCTACACCTGACACTGGCTGCAGTCCACGTAGCCACCTACACCTGACCACAGTCCATGTAGCCACCTACACCTGACCACTGGCCTCAGTCCACGTGGCCACATACACCTGACCACTGGCCCTGGCTGCAGCCCACATGGCCACCTACACCTGACCACTGGCCGCAGTCCATGTAGCCACCTACACCTGACCACTGGCCCTGGCCGCAGCCACCTACACCTGACCACTGGCCGCAGTCCATGTAGCCACCTACACCTGACCACTGGCCCTGGCCGCAGCCACCTACACCTGACCACTGGCCGCAGTCCATGTAGCCACCTACACCTGTCCACTGGCCGCAGTCCATGTAGCCACCTACACCTGACCACTGGCCGCAGTCCATGTAGCCACCTACACCTGACCACTGGCCGCAGTCCATGTAGCCACCTACAGCTGACACTGGCTGCAGTCCACGTAGCCACCTACACCTGACCACAGTCCATGTAGCCACCTACACCTGACCACTGGCCGCAGTCCACGTGGCCACATACACCTGACCACAGTCCATGTAGCCACCTACACCTGACCACTGGCCGCAGTCCACGTGGCCACATACACCTGACCACTGGCCCTGGCTGCAGCCCACATGGCCACCTACACCTGACCACTGGCCGCAGTCCATGTAGCCACCTACACCTGACCACTGGCCCTGGCCGCAGCCACCTACACCTGACCACTGGCCCTGGCCGCAGCCACCTACACCTGACCACTGGCCCTGGCCGCAGCAACCTACACCTGACCACTGGCTGCAGTCCATGTAGCCACCTACACCTGTCCACTGGCCCTGGCTGCAGCCACCTACACCTGACCACTGGCCCTGGCCGCAGCCACCTACACCTGAATAATTAAAAAAAAAATATTAAAAAAAAATAAAAAAATAAAAATATTAATTAAAATGATATTAAAATAATTAAAAATGATGATTAAAATGATAATTAAAATAATTTAATTAAAATAATATGTGTAGGAGCCAAAGCTTCCACTTCCCCTGAAGGAGGGTCGGGTTAGCCGAAACGTAGGGGAGCTCTGCGTAGTCAGAGATACTTTGCTCTTACACTGATGTCTGTTGTCTATCACCCATATGGAACTCTGTTATATATACACATTATACAGTGCTACGGAACATGATGGCGCTATATACATAATAATAATACTTTATCTATGTGAAATCCCTTGTATCTGGGCTCAGGGCCTTGGTAATACTATATATTTAATATAATTTAATATATTGACTTGCTACAATAGTTATAAGCCTAACACTGCGTCTCACTTGCTACAATTACTGTAAGTACTGGTAAGTATCTGCATGTAGCACCTATTGCAGCGTATAGTGAGGGGGGCGCCCTCTGGTGGCTGCAGCGCATCACTGCACATCTTTATGTTACCTGTGTATTGTTCTATTTCTCTGCCATTATTACTGTAATTACTGCAATTATTACTATTACATATAAATAGTAACAGTATGTGTGTAATGCCCCCGAATCATTTACCCCTAGAGGTGAGTAACCTTATTGTACCTAATACCCCTGTGTGTAACGCATCACATCGGGGGGGGGGGGGGTGCCCAGTATGACATCACACAGCGGCGGGGAGCCTTCTATATAGATTGTCAGCCTTTGGGACAACAGACATCAGCTATA